>CM069441.1:129983292-130362966 GCA_035610835.1 Ophiura sarsii | reverse complement strand
TTTTTTAACTCTGTATATGTATTGAAGTTCACCACAGTTCTTGTTTTCTTAAATTCAATTCCTTATCTGTAACTTTTACGTTGGTTGCAGTGATTGTTTAACATTTCTGCTCATTATGAGCGCTTTCTGACCACCGTGCGTTCTACGCATGCGCAGATTTTTATTCCAAGTTCACCAATTCTCGATGTATTTATTGATACCCTGTCATCTATACAATAATGAATCCTGCATTTACTGTGGTATTTCAGGAAATCCCAATTGTTTGCTATAACTATCATTTTCATTTCTTTGGATTTTCGGCATTTTGGGGCTCACTGTCAAAGCCTAATGTTGACCAAGATAAGATGCAGTGTATTTCCAAAAGTTGTCTTTGACAGAACCTCTCCAATTAGGACCTCGTTGAACATGGTCTCTGGTTTCCCGATGCAAAATGTTAGACTTGCACACTTATCCGGAACAAAGTTCTGCTCATTTCAATACACGTGCTATCAAGCTAATTCAAAATTCCTGCCAAAGTGGCATGTTTTTCACTGTCCAAATATGGATTATTTTATGCTAATGCTATTACGTAATTATGAATATTCAGTAAATCCAGATTGTGTTAAATGATAGATTAAAGTTCATACTTTATAATATACCCACTTAGATTTCACAGAATCACTCAGGTGTGGAGAACAACAATGGTTGCGGGTATTTATTGAATGCCCCTCGTACATTGAAAAACATGAAACCCAAATAACGCATAATTTAGGCTACCGGTACTATAAATTCCAGAATTCCCCACAGACATTGAGCTCGAAATTCTTTATCGACTGTTTGTCATGTGCCATGAACTATTGGTCATATTTCTTGGTTCTTGAATGCAATATCTTAAAACTGATATAATGTGGGTACTTTTTAACTGGCATGATTATTAGAAGAACATGATTACTGCGCGCTTCATTTGTCAGTCACAGGTGCTCTGATAAGAGTTTGTATGATCGTGTCATGTAATGAGTAACGTAATTCATTACCAATTAATAACGCTGGAATAAAGTGGTTAACATTTGATAGAGAACAAATTGTTGAAGGATCCTGGTGTTTGTAATCTAATATTGACGAAAAAACATAAGATTTCAAATTTAACACATATATTTAGTATGATCATGATTTGATATTGAATTCACCATGTTAAGGGGGGGGGGGGGGGTGTCTAGGTTGGTCAGATATTAAAATTCAGTGCTTCAGACAAAAATGAGATATAGGCACAGTAGAAAACTGCTAAGCCTCTGCTTTAAAATGCTTTTTGTTTGATGTCAATTGGATTTTTGGTTCTGATGTTATGGTCAATTGAGTTTCGGGTGTCTCAAATATCGGTGGTATTTTGTATACATTTGTATAAGAAAACACTCACCCTGCGATTTTAAGCATTTTCAGTTTTAATTATTTTTTTGATCAAATAATTGTAACATTTGATTAAATTTATTTATTAAAATATTAAAATAATTAATTACACATCATAAATCATCGAAATTTCAAAGTCAACGTAATTTCTTATGTATTTCTTTATTATTCTCACTCGGCTATTTTTAAGCCATTTATCTTTAAAAATCATTAAAAATGTTTCTTCTGGGCAACTTAGCGGTAATTACCGTTAAGTTCCCAATAGAAACACGCTCTATGAGCAACTTATATGCATGCTGTCCTTGCGTTCAAAATTACTGTACAAAAGTGGCTTTGAGTTTAATTCGAGTTTAAAAAACATTCTTAAACAGCTAAGAATGTTTAGGCAATTCTCATTGGTTCTCAGTGAATCGGCAACATTTGTATCAGACAACTTAACACGGCTTGCATTAATGAGCGTGACCACCCTCGCGCATTGCGTGGTAACCAAAGAGTTTCTCCATCACGCGCCACTTCTGCCGTGCGCCTACTACGATTTTCCTGCGTGCTTTTGCGCCGTCGCCTACCGTAATGTACTCACCATCCAGGATATATAATTATAATCATAGAGCGTCCTTGCCCACCATGCTCACCGCACGGGATTGGATGGAATGTTTTGTGGTTATTCGATACTAACAGGGGTAAAAGTTGACAATTTTGATTAAACAAATGTTTAAAGTATGACTGTTTAAGAATGAGAATAAATGTATTGTTTTTTAGATCATACCCGTGTTATATTGTTTGACATACATGCGCTCGGTAGTATTATTTTTGCGTGAAACACCTCCGACTGCGGCGTCGTTGTTCCAATTAAAATAATACTACCGTCCACATTTATGTCACTGCAGGACATAAATGTGGACGGTAGTAGGTCATGTGTTTTAAGCTCGCCTCCTTTCGCGTTACACATGGATTTTGGCTTTCGCGACATGATTTTAACTTTACACATTTATATTTGCTTGTATATCCCCCTGAGGTAGTAAAAATAATATATTTTCTGAAGGGAGATTGCATGAGGAAACCAATATGCCATTAAAATTATAGTACGACCAAGAACTAAAATGGTATGATCGGACAATGTTCGGAAAATTATCAGAGTTTTTTATTTTCAATTTGAGATCCATATATCATTTTTTATACCTACCCCTATCATTATTTACTTTACATATTTGAATTCCTCATGAAATTACCCATTAGATGATATATAATTGTCAAAGTTACTACGTCGGTATGGTAATTATACCGGCTAGTGAATATCTCCAATTTTTATTTCTATATATTTTTAGAATTTTCAGAAATATTTGTTTAAGGATGAACCCTTCCCTGATAACTGCATTTCTGAATTCCTCTAGTTACAAGCTTCCAAAATGTATACTTTTGCTATCATAGGGTGAAAACTTTTTCTGTTATAGTCATTTTTATAAATCCGGTAAATTGAGGCTGATTATTCATGTTGACTGTGTAGCGAATAGGAAGAAAGCTGATGATCATGGTCTTATCCATAATTATTTAGTTGTTACAAATAGTTGACAAGTCTGTTGAACCACATACTTAAAGACCTACTAAATATCCTTTAAATGGGACCAAATGGTGTTTGTAACATTAGGGGATGACTAGTTATAACGGGCTTTGTAGGGTGAACTAGCTCAGAGACGACAAGAGACGAGAGGTGTAAGATGTGTTAGAGATCCGTTATATACTTAAAAGCAGTTTCTTTATTTCGACTGATACAAGTTGATGCGTCCCAACTCGGAGTACAATGTATACAGCTCTTCTTCACCAAATCACATAATCTATATCAACAATAATCAAGGTCTACCATACAGACATTCATTGATCACCACATCTAGTATGTTAACCAAACAAACCTATAAATCTATGAGAACGATGAAATCATCTCTTGTACACAACTTTTGACCACTAGTAGCAGTCCAAGTCACTCTCAGTTACAAGATGTTGCAAGCCTCTTTGATCGTGGGTGGTAACTGGAACTGGATTTGGGTCAGGAAATTAACTTTGGCCAAAGTTTTGTGGTTTAATTAATCTTTAATTTTGACAGGTAACCTCCTGAAAATAGTACCAAAACCCACAAAGTGTTCTCACAGATGTTACCTAGAAAGCAGGACAACATCTCCCCTGTGGCTCTTTAGCTCCATCGCTCACTTTCATTTCATATTAGGAACGTGATCATGGAGAGTTTGTGCCCTTGTACACATATCTCTTGTTCCTTATTATATATATATACAATTAAACATACGCAGGGTTGTAGCTACGCCAGCGCGCCGGCGGCCCGCCTGCACTGGTCAGGCCGCCTGGCCCCCACAAAACAAAAACAAAAACAAAGCTGGGCGCCTGGCACAAACAAAAAACAAACACATTTTCAATATTTTTTTATACTTTTACTACTCTATAACAATCATTTACACACCCTCATACACATAACCATATACGCAAACTCAACCATTACTCTAAAAGTCACAATACCTCCCGAAATACTTGAGCCCCGTCCCGTCGTTATCGCTCCCTCCGTCGCCACTTATGCCACAAGCACAAAAGTTGCCTTAGCTACACCTGACACCTACGTACACTTCACATCTAATCTCAATCCCTAAAGGCCCAGTCCAACAAGCGTATGCCTAGAACGTGGCCTGAACGTCATCCGAATCCACCAAACTACCTCGAAACATGCTACAGATCCCCAGAACGTCCAGACGTCCACCCACTCCCCAACATACTTGCGTAGAAGTCGACATCCGTCGACATCGGAATGAGTACACTAGGTATCCATAGCGTAACTAACATAAGGTAATCAACGACTTGAAGCGACCCTACTCAAACTAACAATTATACGGTACACAGCTATGCGATCGGCGAGCGTATACCCGTTAGCTTAACGTACTCCTCCGAAACTCTAAGTCTGCCGACACTATCAGTGCTATACGCGTACAACGACACGTGACTATGCCGCTGCAGAAATTGAGTTCGTACACGGACAGCGTTGTCCAGTCTTCAGATCAAACGCAGCCTAAGATACACTATTAAATATCTAGAAGGGTAAATCTATAGGTCCAATCTACAAACTTACGACGAGTACACGTACACTCAACGTATGTCAGCGTATGTACAACGTAGTCTAACGTACTGTCAGCGTTAGTAAACGTACTACGTCTCAACGTACCACGACTACCACAGGACGTACAACACCAAAACTGAGAATATACATTAAATGAGCAAATTCTCTTCAAAATGACTACATACTATCTCAGATGTTTGGTACCGAATATCTATTAGACTAAGCTAACCCTCACAAGCACCTGGTCAGGACTTTACTGGTGCTAGTGTATATAGCGGGTTCTAAAGAGCTCAACAAAAGAAAGTCATATCGGCCGAGTGCACCAATGACGGTAGCTGAGATACGCCTACCCTCGCTAGTAACCGAGGCGTAACCCACAAGTTTGAGAGCGCCAATGCGGGGTAACTGAGCTACTAGGCTAGTAACTGGCGGGTAGTTTACGCTAAATGTTATACCTGACCGGACCCAAGAGTAAGTTGGGGCATAACGTTTTATGCCAGTCGATTCTAGCAGTAGCGTAAATTTGTTGTGAACATTGGAGGGGATGATTTGCTGATGCTGAAGGACCAATTGCGCTTGCATGCCCAGGAGGTGTCTATTTGAAGTGGAATGTGACCCCTAATAAGCTGAAAGATTTTATATTTTTGAAAATCCATTCATGCAATTTGGTTGTTTTTTAGTCAAAATTGAGATCAACTCCTTTTGCACATTCAAACACTAATCGCACCGACTTTGGGTCATATTTTGACCAAAATTTACTAATTGTCCAAGGATCTGAAATGATGACTAAATAAATAAACTTATTATTGTTTTTATTAATCAAAAACTGATAAAGCCAAGTTTCAACATTATTATGAGTGGAAGGGTAGAACTAGACGAACGAGAAGAAAAAAAAGCATATCGTTCCTTGCGTGGTCTGGGGATCGAACCGCGGTTACCAAGCGAATGACAAGGTATCCGCGCCACGGAAGTATTTGTGTTAAGAGATGTGTTATAATTGTATATAATTGTTTCCATCGGGTGCTTGTGTTTGCCATTAAAATTGTGTTTTTGGTGCAATGTTTATATGTGCCCCTCGCCCAAAATATGTTTGTAATGTCATGATAGTCCTTATTTTTGAAAAAGCGGTAAACAAACTTCGAAATTGTTGGCCATAAAATGGCATCATTTTTTCCGGATCGCAGGCCGACTCCACGTGATTCTTGATTTACACTCACCTATGACCTAGCGAGTGACGACACGTTTTTAATATTACGGAGGACCATTGACGTCAGAATTTTACAGTAAACTATAGGTTAACACTTGGCATATGCGCCAATTAATTTTGTAAGGGGACGATGCTGATTAATGTGGATATTTACCTCGCTAGTTGCTATTCTGATGTTACTCGCCAGTTATGCTCTAAGAATTACATCGTTAGTAAGTTACGCTACAGTTAGAGCATAACTACTAGGGAGGTAGCTTACCTCCCTATTAAGTTACCCGTCATTGGTGCACTCGGCCGTATATACACTTTGTTTATGCCTTATCATGCTTTAGGATGACTTCAGATATTTTTAACCACACATTTGTATGAATCTGTTTGGCACAATTTGGTACCAAATTTACCAGAAAACAACACAGATAAGCCATGATTAGCACTATTTAAAGAAAATACAACGTTTCCACATTCGCATTTTCAACACACTACGCGGAGAGAAAAAATGTTGTGTATGGCATTGCATGGCCTGGATGACCGCTGGGAATATCGATCACACATTGTAACCGTGCTACGAGAGCGGGGATGGATGTGCGTAATTGTTGGAACCAATCATCAGCGTTCAGTTCTATACGGAATAAACGCTAACCTCGTTGTAGCATCATCCAAGCGTCACAGTTCTTTACCATTGAAAAGTACGTCCAACAATTACGCAGAGCTCTGTGATCGCAGAGCTCTGTGGTCTTTTCTCCCGCGTAGGGTATTGAATATGCGCATTTGGAAACGTCACGGATTTTCATTATCTGCTGCTAATCATGGCCTATCTTTGTTGATTTGTGGCAAATCTGTTACCGAATTGTGCCAACAAGATTCATCCAAATGTCTATCTAGCCTGTTTGGTCAAAAGATAATCGGAAGTCACTCTATAGGGTCTAGGGCATAAACAAAGTGTATGACTTTCTTTTGTTGAACTATTTAGTTGTTCACCAGAGAAAAGAAATTAAGTACATGTATTAATACTATTGGAGTCAATGGGGTGCTTTAATTCAACAATGACATGAAATTCAAATATGTTAGACATCAAATCATCCATCTACAATGGTTTTAGAAATTGAATCAAATAATGAATCAGTTTATGGTGCGTGACGCAATGCAATGTGTCTACATCCGACAATAATCCCAAATAATCCCGTGGTCTGCCCGAATATGAATACTTAATGTATACAAAGAAGGGTGGTTCAAATATTAGATCCTCTGACCAGTCAGCACGCAGGTATCGCTTTTAATGAGTGACCTTGCCGATTTCTAACCCACGCAAAGATCGATTTCAGGATGTCAACCTTGCGCTAAAACCTTACGAGAAGTTTGTTTTCCCTGAATTTTAAGCTTTAATTTCATATCAAAAACATTGATGCCCGACTTCTTTTTTGATAAGAAAAACCGAGTCTGATTTTCACCGATTTTCGGTCAGAAAACGAAACTTACGATCCCCCGTTAGGCCTCGCCAACTTGATTTTTAGTTTCCCGTAACCCGCCCGCGCTTCATTTTCATGCCCGCGTTTGAATTCATTATTGAAATTTTGGAAAAAAATACCGTTTTTGCAATGAAAACGTCCGAATTCATGCATTTTGTGTGATGAAATTGTGAAAAATGATTTTGACGAGAAAAAAATATCATATGAAATTGTGTAGAGCAGAAGGATCGATTTCGAACCCCAGACCTCTCGTTCTCCAAGCGAGCGCTCTACCATCTGAGCTATCAAGCGAAACAAGTTATATCCGTGAGATTTAAACACTTCATCAACAACCCAACGACGGTACAAAATGAATTTAGCTCGAGACAAGATTCGAGCACAGTCAATAGTTAGGTCACACAAGCCCTATATGAAAGCTATGAAGATTGTTAAACGGGGTCAGTCGTCACAAATATGCACAAACACAATAGTCAAACGACCTTGCTATTGTCACGCTATTGTCAACACTCCCTACACAGAGGTCTGCTGTGCAAATCTGTACGATGATATTCGCATGCAATGTCTATGGCAGATTTCATTCCGTGGTATAAAGCTATGAGGTTTCCGTGGTCTTCGCTATCTCCAAGCAGATAGAGCAATACGTACACGGACTTTTTTGTAGACGAGGGTTCATTTCATGATTTTGTGAGGTTTAGAATGAGTTAGGATTCCTGTAATTTTGAAGACCACGGATTTTCAAAACGTGAATTGTCCAACATTTTACGACATAAATTTGGTCACCAAACGTATTTAAAACTATACATTTTACCATTCTGCAGATGTTATTGACCCTCCTCTATAATTCTACATGATTTTAACACGTTTCTCAGTTTTTGAGAAGCCCAAATAGACCATTTTCCGAAGCTATTTCTAGCAAATATTGCAGTCACTGATACTCCATTGTTTTCTTGCGTATAACAATATATGACATGCAGCGTGACCTCCCTACTGGCTGCGAGGAGCTATATTATAAGCATTCACTTGACCAGACTAAATAATTTTATAATATTTTAAGCATGTTTCTTGTTACAAAAGACTATGAATATTATGATACCATGGATAAAATTGGTGCCTAATTCTTCAAAAGGGAATCATTTACCGTGGATTTGGTTTTAGTTTCGGAAAGTTTTTCTAGAATTCGGGTGTGTGTGACAGCAATATTTTGCACCGAAAATACAACATGTCATGAAGTTCACAGATAATTTTAGATATATTATTTGCATCACATGCCTTTTTATTTTACAATTTCATGGCAAATATGTTTGAAATGTTTGACTATAATCATGAAAAGAGCTCATTTACATCGTGCTATCACGAGGTCAACTGTGACTACGAAAGCCGTATCGCTACGGGTGAGTACTTCCGGGTCGCTGTGCTGGGTTAGAAAAGGAACGGCTTTTCGCGTGGCTGCATACTGACTGTGACTACCCGAATCCAGTGTCCGAATTTACGCGAATTTATTAACCGTACACACTTACTGTATAAATGTATTGCTGTACAATGTACATGTGCTATGCGCTTTACTCAAGGATCAAGGATCAAATGTTGTTTACGGTAACGAACATCGCGCGCCGGACACGCGTCCGGGGCAACATAGATTCTCAAAAAGAAGCACAGATTTTGAAATCTGTGCAGTGCAGGCCCTATGGTATTATTATTTTGAATCGTATAGAGCTCAATTTGAGGATCTGTGCTGAAAAACATGTTGTATTACTATTAGTATTTTCCCCTTATCATTCGCGCACATCTCGCAAGAAAGATTACATATTGCACATTAAATGAATATACAACTGGCGGGCATCCGCGCTTCGCGCGGACCCGCTAGAAGATTTCACGGGGAGGTAAGTAAACAAAGCGTAAGCAAATTTGATACAATATCAAGAACATGTCCTACATGTATACATAATCCAGACGGGCCCTAAATAATCCGAATATCGCAGGTGCTTTTAATAATCCAGGTATACATGTGCCTTAAAGTAGGTAGGCCTACCTATGTCGTTCCAGATATCTATGGAGGCCTCCCATGTGACCTGAAATGCAGGTACCCGTTGTCCCATTATATCCAGGGACCCCATAGGCCTAAGCCCTACCCCTAATCCAGTTACCACAGGTGCCCTTAATGGCACCGGATACCACATAATCCAGGTACTGCAGTGTGCCGTTATATCGAGATACCCAGGTGCCTTACTGTATCATTCAAGTAACTTGAATTAATCGCGGGTGTCGAAGATAGCGGGCAGTACTAGTCATACCACAATAGGCAGAGGTGAGTAATATCAAAGCGTTATAAAATGTTTATATAAATATCAAGAGTATGTCCTTATTCAGGTACCCAGGGCAGGTACCTAAAGTGCCCTTGATATAATGTAATGTGACATGGTACCCTTAATACACCATGCGCCTAGGCCCAATGTGCTCTTAAATAATACAGATACCCATGTTCCTAATCCAAGTACTCCACGTGTTCTTAATACACCGGTTGCCCATAGGCCTAGGCCCTACCCCTCACCGATGGTATTATATCCATACCAATGTACCCGTATTATATCCATACCAATGTACCCGTATTATATCCAGTTTATAATGGAAAGCGCAGGTATGCCGAAGCTATTATAATAGCGGGTGGTTAGTCACATCAAAACGTATAAAGATATGAGGGTATTGTAAAACAGCAAGAGTATGTCGTTGATACTCCATGTATCCTAGGTGCCCTTAATACTGACGTTGGTACCACAGTACCCTTAATAATCCATATATACCATGTGCCCTTAATAAATCCATGTATGCCATGCATGTATAACACATGGTGCCCTTGATTATTCAGGTACCACCCCATGTATAGATTGGTTTATAGATTGGTTTATTGAAAAATACAAAATCGTGGCTTAAAAGCCAAATTGCATTGCACTTACAATATTATAAAAACATTTATACATTCAAAGAGATACATTAAAATATAAATATAAAATACAAAGACACATTTATATAAAACATGTGATACCATGTACTTTAATAATCAAGATTGTGTATTAGTGATCCAATATAGGACCTCCATGGACTATGTGGTTTATCTTGAATCGAATATTAAGGGCACCCGTGATAACTGTGTATGCGGCTAGTGTAGGAATACTTAAAATATTTGGATTGACTTAATATCCCCTCCCCAGTTACCTCCTGTCAGCTCATGTCCCTACCCATTTTGTACCCCCAAATAATACAAAGGTTGTATTTTAATGTCAAAACTGAAAGTAACTTAAAATTAGCTTTAAAATGTCCCCCCCCCCCCCCCCCCCCGATTCTTTTATTGCCCCGCCACCCCGTTTTCCTCCTTTAGAATGTTGATATGTGTGCCATCCGGGTTTTGTTTGGCCTATTTACTTAAATACATTATTCCTCCAATAGGCATGTAGGGCCTAAACGTATGTAGTCCCTTTGTCATGTTTGTTGTGTTCTAAATAAGGCCTTCCGAGATACTACCTAATACACCCTTAAAATCCAGTTATCACAGGTGGCACACCTGCGCATAGTATATCCAGGTAATTTGAGACTATCTGCGTTTTATAGTGAACCCGTAATCCAGATACCACTGGTGCCCTTACTAATCCAGACACTCTATAATAATCATGATAATAAACTACACGTTCCGTTTATCCAGATGCCCATGTGCCCTTATATCCAGATTATCAAGTAAGGGAAGTGCGGGGAGGGGGAGGTGGCTTTAGGGTATGATGGGGCAATACCGCACGTTCCGTTTATCCAGATACCCATGTGGCCTTAGTAAGGCCGCCTTACTATATCCATATTATCAAGTAAGGGAAGTGCGGGGGAAGGGGGCTTAGACCTTAGGGTATGATGTGAAAATCCCGTAATTTACGTGCTATAGATATAAGCCGCATGGCGAATAAGCCGCAGCACCTCAAATTAAGATTCAGACCTCATCGTATACAGTAAGCCGCACCGCTGTATGATAAGTCGCACAAAGAAATGAAAGGGGTGTGTGTGGGGGGTGTGGGGGTGGGGGTCGACCATGATCCACCAGCCCATAGCTTCATGACCAGCCATGAGGTTACAACTGCATGAGTGACTCCATGTATTTACCTTCCGTCACTTCAGTCACTTTAAATATGTTATCCTGGATACGGTTTGCGCCTTACTCCCAGTTTACGTTTCTTTATTAAAATAAAGGTCTTGGCTTCATGATTAATGTTTTGTTTGTGTCTTGCTCTCGTTACATTTTATTGTACTGTACGGTATGCACCGCGGAGCAACCGTACGGA
The DNA here is from genome assembly GCA_035610835.1 of Ophiura sarsii. NCBI lineage: Eukaryota > Metazoa > Echinodermata > Ophiuroidea > Amphilepidida > Ophiuridae > Ophiura > Ophiura sarsii. The sequence goes on along the minus strand of CM069441.1, from coordinate 130,351,482 downwards.
CTGCCTGCTTTCACTGCATGCCCCGTTTACAATGTACAGTTTGCGCCACAAACGCGTACACACTTTGTCTGCGTCATTACGTGTGCGCCGAATCGCGTGCGCCATGTTAAACGCGATTGCGGAGCAACAACAACGGTTGTTATGGTACCGCCAGTTTCAGCAAACTCCGCGTTCATCTATGTTATTAATGTGAAAGTGTCACTTTAAGATCTGCGTAAGAGTTTTTGTTTACATTTAGAAAATGTCGTAAAATATTTAAATTTGTTGGACGTATAGTCCCGTACAAATGCTTGTTACTATGCGTTCTCTAAGAATAACAAACAGCCGCATATACAGAAATGTAGCTATATCCATGAAGAAGATATTTTGGGTGAAGACCATATGTCATCACTCATTCCGAAAACCACAATTTGTGTCCGAACAGTAACTACCCGAGTAAAAGAAATTCAACATTTCGGATTTTCACATGTGATCCTTTCTGCGCATGTCTGAAAACGGGAAAAAACGGGCATTGAACTATCTAATTAGCTCGTGTATTAGAGGCGCAATTACCACGCTTTTTCAGTTGAAGAGGGACGCGAGTGTAAAATTATATTGAACTATCTAATAAAGCCATGTTCCGAAAATTAGTATATAGATAAGCAGAAAAGGCGTTCTGAAATAAGCATGTCCTTGTCAAGTAGCGTAAAATGGCGTGAAATTGATAATTTTATTCCTAAAATGCCGTTAACCAATTTTGAAATGTTTACATCTGATTACAGCTAATTAATAGTTGTTGCATCAGTTACTTTCAAAATATTCTCTTGATGCTTTAGGCACCCACCGGCGGGGGTACGTATGGTGTAAGACACCCAATCCGTCAACGTATGATTTACTAAGCTCGTAGACTATGTAATACATAATTCAAAACTCAAGATGGTGTGCATTACTTAACACTTTAAGAAGATACGTGACACGGTAATTGAGAGGTACATTAGAGATCGTATTAGGATGGGAGAGGCCCACCAATACCCGAGACAAGGTTGCATGGTGATGGCAAAGTCTTCAATACACAAGACCAAGGCGGGTCTTGTTACTATAGTCACTACAACACGCATGTGTGATAACTGCAATAACGTGAAAAACACTGGGAGCAAACTTTTGTTGTATTAGAGACTTCACCTTACTCCAGGTCGCAAGTCATTTTAAATCAAAACGAGGTTGCAGTTTTTTAAAACCATAACCATATTGGCATTTACCATTCAAGTTCTTACAAGGTTAACTTTAAGACAGGAGTATTTTTTTATGTAACAAAACGTACAGTCAAAAGTATTACAATATCCTCAAGTAGGCCTACCATTGATTCACAAGAAATTGACGCTGTCTTATGTTTACGGAATATTTTCCTTCAAAATTATTACATGATCGTTATTTCCTTGACATCGATCCGAATATTACTTTTAATTTATTTCTTACAGCATTCCTCTTTATATTATGTTTACCTTTATTTACCGAAAATTAACATTACTAGCGGGCACCAGCGCTTCGCGCTGGACCCGCTAGAAGATTTCACGGGGAATAAGTAAACAAAGCGTAAGAAAATTTGATACAATATCAAGAACATGTCCTATATAAATGTATACATAATCCAGACGGGGCCCTAAATAATCCGAATATCGCAGGTGCTTTTGATAATCCAGGTATACATGTGCCTTAATCTAGGTAAGCCTACTTTTGTGTTTCCAGATACCCATGTAGGCCTCCCATTATATCCAGGGACCCCATAGGCCTAATCCCTACCCCCTAATCCAGTCACCCCAGGTGCCCTTAATAATGCACCGGATACCACATAATCAAGGTATGCCTACTGCAGTGTGCCGTTATCTCGAGATACCCAGGTGCCTTTACTTTATCATATTCAAGTAAATAAACGCGGGTGCCGAAGATAGCGGGCAGTAAAAGTCATATCACAATAGGCAGAGGTGAGTAATATCAAAGCGTTATAAGGGATCACATCAAAACTCGACCGCCCGGCAACCGCCGGTTCCGTGGGGTTCCGTGCGGTTGCAGCCGGTTTCTATTGTTCTAAACAATGATATGCGGTCCAACCGGGCGGAAACGGCGGTTGCCGCGCAGTCGAGTTTTGATGTGCTCCCTAAATGTTTATATAAATATCGAGAGTATGTCCTTAAATAATTCAGGTACTAAAGTGCCCTTGATATAATGTAAGTGACATGGTGCCCTTAATACACCATGAGCCTAGGCCCAATGTGCTCTTAAATAATACAGATACCCATGTTCCTAATCCAAGTAGGCCTACTCCATCAATGTGTTCTTAATACCCCCACCCCAGTTATTACCTCCTGCAGCGCATGTCTCTACCTATTTTGTACCCAAAATAATAAAAAAAAGTTGAATTTTAATGTCAAAATTGAAAGTTACTTAACCCTTTGAACCCTGAATTATTGATGTGGAACGGCCCTCTCACCCTGAGTTCTATTGAAGAATAATGGACAATTCTATATTTAGTGATTCCCTATCTTACACCCTCTGATTGATCGTTATAATGTGATATACTGCCCTCTATCATCTTATACGATGATATTCGTAATAAAACATCCGTTTTTGGCAGCTTTATTCTGTTTTTTATCGCCAAAATTGCAATTCATAACCGTACTACAATGCATTACTGTCTACCTGAGAATTATCTGCGCATGCGCATTCATTCCATTTCGTGCTATTTTCGACAGTTTTCATCAGCAAATGACATCAAAACACAGCATAAACCTACGGAAACAAGGCATCTTACATCGGGTAAACATCACGTGATTTGAAAGTCATATGACAACTAAAAATCATATGATCAATGTGTCACCTGATCAAAGGCCGATAAATCGGCCTTTCGGGTTATAGCGCGTTCTAAATAAGGCCGATATATCGGCCTTTCGGGTTCAAAGGGTTAAGATTAGCTTTTAAATGTCTCCCCCGATTCTTTTATTGCCCCGCCACTCCGTTTTCCTCCTTTAACATTTTGGTGCTGGTGTCGCTACTGCCCATATGCACATACTGTATCCAGGTAATTCAGTAGGCCTACGTTCTGAGCGTTATAGTGGGTTCCATAGTTTTGTAGTCGGCCGTTTAGTTTTATGGTCGGCGAAGTCTATCAAGATCACTTGTACCGTTCCACGCTTGTACTTGAGCACAATGTGTGCCATCCGGGTTTTGTTTGGCCTATTTACATTAAATATATTATTCCTCCAATAGGCATGTGGGGCCTTAACGTATAGTAGGCCTATGTAGTCCCTTTGTCATGTTTGCTGTGTTCTATCATTTATAAAGCCTCCCGAGATACTACCTGATACACCCTTAAAATCAAGTTATCACAGGTGGCCCACCTGCGCATAGTATCCAGGTAATTTGAGACTCGTTTTATAGTGAACCCCGTAATCCAGATACCACGGATGCCCTTAATAATCTAGACACTCTATAGTAATCATGATAATACAGATAATGTACCACACGTTTCGTTTATCCAGATGCCCCATATGTGCCCTTATATCCAGATTATCAAGTAAGGGAAGTGCGGAGAGGAGGAGGTGGCTTTAGGGTACACTATTAGAAAAAAGGGTGCTTCAGAGGGGTTCTTGGCTGTCCCGTATATGGTTTAAGGGTTCTTTGATTTTAAAGGCCCCCAAAAGGTTCTGTAGAGAACCTTTAGAGGTTCTAAAGACCAACGTTTGCCCATATTTTGCCCATTTTGAACCTTAAAATGGTTCTTTTTGGAACCTTTTAAGGTTATATAAAGGGTTCCATATACGGGACAGCCAAGAACCCCTGAAGCCTAAAGCATCCTTATTCTAAGAGTGTACGGACTGCCTGCTTTCACCCTGCCACGTTACAATGTGCAGTTTTCGCCACAAACGCGTATACACTTTGTATGCGTCATTACGTGTGCGCCGAATCGCGCGCGCCATGTTAAACGCGGTCGCGCAGCTTCAACATTGGAGCGGTTGTTATGGTACCGCCACGGTTTCTTTATCGTTAGCATACTACGCGTTCATCTATGTTACTAATGCGAAAGTGTCACTTTAAGATCTGTGTAAGAGTTTTTATTTACATTTAGAAAATGTCGTAAAATATTTTTATTTGTCGGACGTATAGTCACGTATAAATGCTTGTACTCATGCGATCTTTAAGAATAACAAACGGTCGCATATACAGAAATGTAGCTCTATCCCTGATGAAAATATTTTGGGTGAAGACCATATGTCATCACTCACTCCGAAAACCACAATTTTTGCCCGAACAGTAGCTACCCGAGTAAAAGAAATTCAACATTTCGGATTATCATTTGTGATCCTTTCTGCGCATGTCTGAAAACGGGGAAAAACGGGCATTGAACTATCTAATTAGCTCGTGTATTAGAGGCGCAATTACCACGCTTTTTCAGTTGAAGAGGGACGCGAGTGTAAAATTATTATTGAACTATCTAATCAGGCGAGGGACCGAAAATTAGCATATAGATGCAATCCATGCCTCGTTCATTTCTGTTTACGTTAAAATTTCATTAAATCGTTCGACTGCTTAAATAAAATAAGCATTAGATAAATTGTATTGGCAGTGCTCACCTCACCTTCATTATCAATTTCATTAAGAAGAAACAAATCAGTTAAAGGGGCACAATGAGATTTCTCAAAAAATGAAATTCAACATTTTTATACCTTGTTTAGATAGATGATATACATAGAAACCCTCTTATGTAAGATTTCTTCAAAAAAATCAGTAAAAATGCAAAATAAAGACATTTTCTTAGCATTTATGACGGTATATTAGTGCTTTTCACTTTTTTGTGTGTTTTGGTTAAAAATCACCACCAATTAAATCAGGGAGGTCATGACTATGCATCACGCAACAAGCCATGGGTGGTCTTCAAGGTTATTTTGAATAAACATGTACAAAATAAGTGAGAAGCCATCTGTGGCCTTTTAGATGAATTTGGGTAGTTTCGATGTTACGGTGATTTCATCGTAACTCAAAACGCTATCAAATCCATAAATTTCACATGAAATACTGCAAATTAAGCTCTATAGTTTTACGTGATAGTTAGTGCGTATATAAGCATTAATATATGTGAAAAACCCAACTTCTGAAAAAATTGGGGGCTCCCTCCATGAAGGATCTCGTAGTGCCCCTTTAAGGATGCATTTTTACAGGAATAGCCTATATCAAACTGTAAAATTATTTTCATAAAATCTGATATTTCAATCGACCACCTAATCATATCGAATTTATAACATCATTGGACATGCTCAAGGTCTTGTAATCAGTTGGTTGGTTTCAAATTAGTTTGTCTTACTAATAATATCAGACGCAATATTAAAAATAGAGGGCGCCCCCTTCGGGCTGTTTTTTTGTTTTTGTAGACGACCTGTAGCCTGGTAATACAATAAAGATACACCGAGGCGCACATTGTTAATAGGCGCACTTAAATTCTTTTATTAACAGTAATTTCAAAACTGTAAGGGTATTTTCTATAAATAAAGTCTAGAATCCTTTGCTATAAGAAGAGCGTTCGATAAGCATTTGATCCAATATATAACCCTATCGAATAAAACAGTTACATTCCATTTGCTATATGTTTATATATTCGTAAGGTGCATTTTATACCTTCTTTCTTATCAAAGTATATGGCGTGCATCGCCTTTAAATGCGCTCCTTCTTATCACGTGCATATTATACATAAATATGTAAGCCATTCAATCATTTTATGCCTCACTAAAAGCTCGTCGACATAATGTAGATGTCTATGTGATATATAATTCAAGATGGTGTGCGGTACTCAACACATTTTGAATTCCCTTGGTAGACACGTTGTGAGGTACATGGTTAGATCTCGAATGTATCATGGCTTCGGGAGGATGTCTCGGGTAGGATGATTATTATCCATGTACTGTTTTCCTATCTATCCAATACCTATAATTTGACATCAGTGAGAACTTGTTATGGTTAAGTATTCTATAGTAAAATTGAACAAAAATCAAATCAAATCTTTGTTTAATAAACAACAATACATATAAATACTTAAAACAAACAAACAAAATATCTTATGGAATAGTAGGCTGGCAAGCAAAGATACGCACAAGACAAAAAAACTAAGACAGTTCAAAACACGAGTTCATTGCGAAAATGTATCACATATTTAGATTTTAGTTTGATATTTAAGGAATCCCAAAGAATGGGGATAATAATTTAGAAAAGCAGTATGACAAGGGCATGACTATACGGTTTGAGTTTATTTAATGCTTACTGTGCCTCCATATGATTTGAGCATAACTTAAAAAAGTCCAGACAACCTATTGGGACCGTATACTACATGCACTGAATTCTATCTAATCTTACCCTACACTAGATGCCTATATTGTGTTTATTCTAAAATCATGGCGCTCAGTTGGCACAGGAATGCTGCTTTAGCATGTTTAGCCTGCTTTATCATGTTCAATGACCCAGAAGTTTTCGAGAAAAACAAAGAAAATTGTAGCAAGAAAATGGGCTTTCCATTCACATTGGGCCAATTTGCCACACACCGACCAAATTGGTACAAGTTAAAATAAGGAGAGAGAACACGAATACCTATATCATACAATATTTGACGCTTGTCCTTCTGCAGCAAATGCTTGTTTAGAACGAATGAGAACCTGTTCTGTCAGTATTTACATCATCATGATCAAGGAGTAAGGACGACATCATGATGCAAAAAAACACCAGCCTATTGGAAAATAAACACGTGAACTTGAGGCCTAGCAGTAGGCCTACTGAGGCCCAGTACTAAGTACTATAAAGCTAAGTACTAGTACTAAGTACAGGTGGTACGTTCAAAGAAAGGTATGGAAACCAAAAGAAATCCTTCAAACACGAAAGGTATATAAACGAGACAAAGTATGTGTGGGGCCTAAAAAGAAGAAGAGCCAATAATGTATCAATAGACTGGGAGATAGTATAAGACAATCCAACACAAAAAGAAGGAGATCAAGGCAATGTAACCTCTGCCTCGATGAGAAAATAGAAATTCGATATTCTCCACCACAACAATGACAATCTGATAAATAAGAGAAGCTAGATAATTTCCAAGTGCCTACATGGGAGAAAAAAATAATGTTAAACATGTTAAACGCAGTTTTCTCTATCTGTTCAGCGATGTCAGTGCGTTGCGTTTTATGCGCGAGCAGTGTTACGCGAATTGAATACGCAACATGTATTGCCCGCGAGTACTGCGAATATTTTCCCACTGACCTCGCTGTATAGACCATTTCAAATCCGAATATATACGATCGCTTCCGAATGTTTCCGATTAGCCGAGTGATTTGACGCTCGGTTACATGACCTGTCAGCTCACAGGTCATGTCCATGTGCCGGAGAAAAACAAACGTGTTTTTCACCCGTCTGCCCGTGTGGTAGATTGCGCTGGTTTTGGTGATAGATTGTATCCCTCACAAAGTTGATGTTGTGGCATTTCAGTAACAAAAACGGTGAGATGAAAGAGATTTGGGGTCATGTTTTCACTTTTTACCGTCTGCTCGATACATTTGGAATTTGCCGGTCAACGCCTTTGTTGATAAAAAACAAAATAGTCTCGTTCCACGTTTTACTTCTCACGTGTGCACGCGTGTATGTAAACATAGTAAATCACTAGGCGGACAACCAACTAGGACAATGCTGTGAATGCGATCACCTGTTGCGAAGAACGCACAACGCACCTACTGCACATGACCTGTTTTTCCGAAGATTCCGATCTCAATTTGAAATTAGAGAACGGCGTCGTTGTTCTACGCAAAACATAATACTACCGAACGCATTTATGTCAGACAATATAACACGGGTACGGTCTAAAAACAATACCTTTATTCTCATTCTTAAACAATCATACTGAAGACATTTATCAAAGAAATAAGTGCAATTTGTTGTCCACATTTGACAACCTTTACCCCTTCTAGGATCGAATAACCCACACACATTCCATCCAATCCCATGCGATGAGTACACCATGCGTAATCGTCGCGGCGCCGGCATAAACGCAGGAAAGGCGCCAAAGACGCACTGCAGAAGTGCGCGTTATGGAGCAAACCACGCATTGTGAAGGTCGGACGTACTGTTAAAACGTAAGCCCCACCTCCCCGTGTTAAGTTGTCTCTATGGCACGCTACAGCGGACATTAATAGTCGAGTTTTAAAAAACACCGTTGAGTTGTGAAAACGACCGTTGAGTTGTGAAAACGACCGTTGAGTTGTGGAAATGACCGTTGAGTTGTGAAAACGACCGTTGAGTTGTGAAAACGACCGTTCAGTTTGAAACCCGTTCAGATTTTCACGTTCAGTCGTTTTCACACGGCGAGTTGATAGTACACGTCGCGACGAGTTGTTTTCGCGCGTTCAGATATAGACTCCTGCACAGACCTACACTGCGATTCGGCGAATCATTTTAGAAGAGTCTAAGATACTGATGACGGGCTCCTAATAGCCTTGATTCTGTGATGGCGGAATTACGAGAATGTGTTTCGAGTATTGGTAATCTTATGGATGAGATTGGACGAGTGACGCTCAACACAGCGTGGTATAGGAAAATAAAATTTGAGCAACTTAGGGAGTCTGAACCAACTCCCTAATAATATGAAAATATCTAGATAAGGCCAAAATCGTGTGTTTTATCGGTTTTAGACCTTGAATAATTGACACCCAATAAACGCCCCCCCCCCTTTGGAAAATGTCACGCCCCCGGGGGCTTCCAATGGAATAAATACGGTATACAACTTATAGCATTCCAAGAATATTACTGATTGGTGAGTTTAAGATGGGACAAGAAGCCATTACCATTATACATACACAATGATTTGAACGGCCAAAATGCTCACACCAAATTAAATTGTAAATGTGTAAATAACAACTTGTTATCTTAGCACAAGGATTCCAAAATGATTTTTGCATTTCATTTTGAAAGCGTAGTACTACTGGTACAGTACTTCAAATTGCTTTTCTCTTAAATTTCATGTTGTTTTACACCACTGATCACATGATGTAACATCAGTACACGGCCGGGTTTAGGGAGCACATACCTAAATAGTTATCGCGACACGCTATCGTCGCGATCAATCAAAGTTGAGTACGACAATAGTTCCTATTTGGCGGGAAAGAGAGTTATTTTTTGACGGTTTATGATATAATTTTTCACTAATATGTTGTGTTTGAAATGTGTAGTTGATGTTCTGACATTTAAACTAGGTGATTTGAGGTCAATTTTAATTTCACGGACCGATTTACACACGCGGTGATATCCAGACCGGAGACCGAATTTAGGTAGGCATATCACTACGTTGTTATGCGGCGGCTTATAGCAAAAAAAAGTGCACGAGAAAGTTTGCTTCAAATTGAGATATGTTGTAGATTACCCTTGTGAGTAAAACATATCAAAATTTCATTGAAATTTTATGGCTAATTTAGAAACTAGAGCCATTTAAGTAAGCCTTTTTTAACAGTAAAGTCTATGGAGAGCGTCTTGGTGCTGTGCTCCCTTATAGCGCCAGGTGCCCGATCTCCCGCGTGCTCCGATCCAGTGTAGGTGTATTACACAATGCAATAAATAAAAGTCGGGTTTCACCCAAATCTATGCGTTTTGATATCTACTGGGCAGTGTATTTATGGCATAGGCCAACTTTGTCCGGTTTAAAAAACAGGGGGGGGGGGTGTGGTTGCTCTTTTTTAAACAAAAACACGGCGTTATTTCAGTTGATGTGTTATAGGTGGGTTAGGTCGACATAATCAGAGACTGATCGAAATCAAAATCAGTTGGATTTGAGTCAAAAAGTTTGAATTTCGTGAGTGTAGGCCTAACAAATCAAAGCGTGCCGCGTCTAGAGTCAAAAAACGGAAAATAATAGTGATTTTACGGAAGATGCGGCCTCCGTGATCAGATCATATTTCAAAAACGGATTGTTCAATTGTAATTTTATTTGGCTAGTTTGTTCAAAATTTCACGCTGAAAAAGTTGATATCAATTTTGAATGATTTTGAGCAAATTTGTGCTCTATAAGGGAGCACATACCTAAATAGTTATCGCGACACGCTATCGTCGCGATCAATCAAAGTTGAGTACGACAATAGTTCCTATTTGGCGGGAAAGAGAGTTATTTTTTGACGGTTTATGATATAATTTTTCACTAATATGTTGTGTTTGAAATGTGTAGTTGATGTTCTGACATTTAAACTAGGTGATTTGAGGTCAATTTTAATTTCACGGACCGATTTACACACGCGGTGATATCCAGACCGGAGACCGAATTTAGGTAGGCATATCACTACGTTGTTATGCGGCGGCTTATAGCAAAAAAAGTGCACGAGAAAGTTTGCTTCAAATTGAGATATGTTGTAGATTACCCTTGTGAGTAAAACATATCAAAATTTCATTGAAATTTTATGGCTAATTTAGAAACTAGAGCCATTTAAGTAAGCCTTTTTTAACAGTAAAGTCTATGGAGAGCGTCTTGGTGCTGTGCTCCCTTTATCATGTATCTGTTACGGTCTGTGCAGGAGACTACATCTGAACGAGCGCGAAAACAACTCGACGTGTAAACAACTCGCCGTGTGAAAACGACTGAACGTGAAAATCAACTCGCCGTGTGAAAACGACTGAACGTGAAAATATCTGAACGCGAAAACAACTCGACGTGTAAACAACTCGCCGTGTGAAAACGACTGAACGTGAAAATATCTGAACGAGTTTCAAACTGAACAGTCGTTTTCACAACTGAACAGTCGTTTTCACAACTGAACAGTCGTTTTCACAACTGAACAGTCGTTTTCACAACTGAACAGACGTTTTCACAACTCAACGGTGTTTTTTAAAACTCGACTATTATTGTCCGCTGTAGCGTGCCATATGTCTCATCTAAATGTTGCCGATTTCTCTGAGAACCAATGAGATTGCTTACACTTTCTTAGCTGTTTAAGAATGGTCTATGCCTATGGAAGGAATAATTTAGTTTGCCTGACGATCGCGTAAGCGAGAAACCTAAGGTAGCGGTCTTCAAAATAAAAAGTGTTTTTATTTGTAATTTTAATACATATATTTATTTGTTGTCGGATTACCAATTCGAATTCAATATTGAAACCATCGTAGCTTTGTCCTTTTTCTGTTGTTCTATTCAAACAGACATCTTATGTTTATCCAAGTTATACCTGTTTTTTATTTAGATTTTATGTGATCCTTACCAGGATAAATATTAAATGAACAGAAATACAGTTTCTGACTTGATATAGTTGTTTTACTCGTTTGTGATTTCTTTCCTGTAGAATGGCAGCAATTCCTTCCTTGAAAGTGGTATCAATTACATTTCGAGTACTCATGGTTGTAGATTATAATATGCTGATTGGCTGAGGAGTACTCATGGTTGTAGATTATAATATGCTGATTAGCTGAGGAGTACTCATGGTTGATGATTATAATATGCTGATTGGCTGAGGAGTACTCATGGTTGATGATTATAATATGCTGATTGGCTGAGGAGTACTCATGGTTGATGATTATAATATGCTGATTGGCTGAGGAGTACTTATGGTTGATGATTATAATATGCTGATTAGCTGAGGAGTACTCATGGTTGATGATTATAATATGCTGATTGGCTGAGGAGTACTCATGGTTGTAGATTATAATATGCTGATTAGCTGAGGAGTACTCATGGTTGATGATTATAATATGCTGATTGGCTGAGGAGTACTCATGGTTGATGATTATAATATGCTGATTGGCTGAGGAGTACTCATGGTTGATGATTATAATATGCTGATTGGCTGAGGAGTACTTATGGTTGATGATTATAATATGCTGATGGGCTGAGGAGTACTCATGGTTGTAGATTATAATATGCTGATTAGCTGAGGAGTACTCATGGTTGATGATTATAATATGCTGATTGGCTGAGGAGTACTCATGGTTGATGATTATAATATGCTGATTGGCTGAGGAGTACTCATATGGTTGATGATTATAATATGCTGATTGGCTGAGGAGTATTCATGGTAGATGATTATAATATGCTGATTGGCTGAGCAAAATGTGGATCAATATACGACTTGTGTTAATTCTTTTAAAGCTCCCAATGTATGTATTCTACACATTAACAGATCGCCAAAGTCGAATTGTAGTGGGAGAATGAAAGTTACACCTTCCGTATGTGCGATTTATATGCACCATTTTAGGGAAATTCTTTATCAGTATAGCAGGAGTTTAGTGGGAATATGAAAGTGACACCTTCCCCAGGTGCGATTTATATGAATCATTTCAGGGAAATTCTTTATCAGTATAACAGGATTTTAGTGGAGTATGAAAGTGACACCTTCCCCAGGTGCGATTTATATGCACCATTTTAGGGAAATGCTTTATCAGTATAACAGGAGAGAACACAGTAATTTTATTTCACATCAATAATTTGACTATCACATTTCATTCCATTCCCACATTTTGTCACGATATTCACGCTTGCGACACACTTACATTCAACATGCTCTAAGAGCTATCGAATTGTTTAAATTATCATGATATGCGGGTATCTAAACACGTTTACTATATTTAATATCAGAAACTATCAAGCAAGCAGTAAACGAGTTTTCGCAAAGGTTGGGGAACATAAAGGGGTTTCATGTACTGAATTGAGACGAGTAGATTCAGCCAATGCGGCGCTTGGAATAGATGCCCCACACAGCCCCACAACCATGCTTAAAGTGCTTTAGGTAGCATAAGTAATGTAGATGTAGGCCTATATGTAGAACTAATACATATGTAATTCAATAAGGGGTAAATATCGTAGGAAGTACAATTTCATACGGCGAGAAACACGGTTGTTTAATTTTACAAAACCGACTGTGCATAACCCTTTCAATTATCCATGACAGTGAAAGCCGTATAGGGTATAGCCGTATAGGGTATAGCCTTTCTCGATTTTCTCGCAAAAGGCATTCTCTGATACAAACTGCTTCGATGAGTGTATTTAGGCCATTTTCGTAGCATAGATCCCATGAGAGGGTTAAGGTAAGACGAAATGAGTACGTTTGTATTGATCACAGCTTTCTTCATAAAAGAATTGCATGTAAACCGTGTCTCATAAGTAAGGTTTTATCAAAGACATTTCAGAGATATCTTTAGTTTAATAAATAAGAATTTCCACAATGAGGTGGATATTTATCCTCAGTCCTTACTCCTTATAGTATAATGTTTCAAGTTTCATTGCCCGTGCTTTGAACAACATGAAACACAAACAACGAATTTAGGCTACTAAAAATTCCCGAATGAGGGTTCACCGACATTGAGTTCGATGATCTTTATCGACTGTTTGCCATGTGCCATTAACTATTGGTCATACCTGTTTGTCCTTGAATGCAATATCTTAATTTTACTGGCATGATTATTAGAAGAATAATGACTGCCATTTCAGTCACAGGCGCTCTTGGGAGTTTGTATGATCGTATCACGTAATAAGTAACGTAATTCATTACCATTTTAACGCTCTACTAAAAACAAAGTGGTTAACATTTGTTAGAGAACAAATTGTTGAAGAATCCTAGTGTTTGTTATATAATATTAACGAGGAAACCTATGTCAAATTTAACACATCATATTATTTAGTGTGATCATGATTTGAAATGAACACACAAACTCAAAATTAAGTATTAATACTATTTGAGTGAATGTGGTGCTTTTTTCAACAATGACATGGAATTGGAATATCGGTATTTTAAACATCAAATCATCATTATACAAGGGTTTCAGAATCAAGTAACGACTGCGCGGAATCCTTGCATAGTGAGTGACGCAATGTGTCTACACCCGACAATAATCCCACTTATTCCCGTGATCTGCACGAATGCTAAATGTATACAAAGAAGGGTGGATCTAATGATAGATCCTCTGACTACCCAAATCCGGCACAGATACTGTAGTCAATTTGACTATCTGTGGTCCGGGGCAAACATAGATTCTCGAACAGAAGCACAGATTTTGAAGATCTGTGCTGTGTATAATTAGTATTTTTAATCGTAGAGAGCCCATTTTGAGGATCTGTGCTGTAAAACATATTGTATTAGTATTTTAATTATAGAAAGCTCTGATAACCAGAGCTAACAAAGAAGGTGAGAATGTCCTTTATCATTCGCGCACATATCAAAAAAAATATTACATCAATTGAATATGAATAAGCCTGTTATTGTCAAGTAGCGTGAAATTGTCAATATCATTCTTGTAAAACGCCTTTAACCAATAATGACATTTGCTCATCTAATTTAGATAATTAATAGTTGTTGCATCAGTTATTTTCAAAATATTCTCTTGATGCTTTAGGCACGCACGTACCGGCGGGGATACGTGGACGTATGGTATAAGACACCCACTCCATCACGTATAATTTACTAAGCTCAGTCGTAGACTATGTAATACATAATTCAAAACTCAAGAAGGTGTGCAAAACACTTTAAGAAGATACATACCATAGTAATTGAGAGGTACATTAGAGATCGTATTAGGGTGGGAGAGGCCCACCAATACCCGAGACAAGGTTATATGGTGATGGCAAAGTCTTCAATACACAATACAGTAGTTCTTGTTACTTTCAAGACACCTCAACGCGCATGTTTGATACCTGGAAACGGGCCTCGGAAACACTTACACATATTTGTTGGATGTAACCTCTGGGATATGACTTCACTTTGCGCCAGGTCATGGGGCATTTTTGCTCAAAACGAGGCTATCAAAACATGGGCATTTACCACTCAAGTTCTTACAAGTTTAACCTTACGACAGAACTATTTGTGTAACAAAACATACAGTCAACATTATTACGTCAACATCAAGCACAATTGATTCACACAAAAATGACAATGTTACATGTTATTTCCTTGACATCGATTCGAATATTACTTTTAATTTTATTCTTATAGCATTAGCCTCTTGATTATGTTTACCTTTATTGAGCGGAAAGTACCGACCATTAACATTATGCAATCCATACCTCGTTCATTTCTGTTTATGTTAAAACTGCATTAATTAGTTCATAAATCGTGCAAACGCTTACGTAAGCATTAATTGTATTGGCAGTGCTCACATTCATCATCAATTGTATTAAGGTTGTTCCTATGGCTACTTTCATATTTGATATTTTAATAAAGCTTGCTGAGCTCAACAATAATCTGAAATTTGAGAATGATCGAAGATACGGTTTTCTAGATATGACAATGTTATTGTAAAAAACCCATTTTAAGTCATTTTGAATTCTTTTGTTTTGTATGGTTTTTTCGGCCAACAGAGGACCAAGTGACATTACATTTAGCAAAGTGCATGAACTTGAACAAATTAATCAAGTGCATTAATTAGCCTAAATTTTTATAATCAAGTATAATTAATTATGCAGATGTCTAACAAGCTCCCGAAATTTCAACTTTGTAGCATTTATACTTTTTTTGTAAAAAAATAATTAAACATTTTTGCATAGATTAATTATTTTGCTACAAAATAAATGAACGCTTCAATTTTGCTTAATTTTTGACAATACAATTGTCATATCTAGAAAACCGTACCTCCGATCAATCTCAAATTTCAGTTTATTGTGGAGCTCAGCAAGCTCTATTAAAATATCAAATTAAAAATTAGCCATAGGAACAACGGATGAATATTTACAGGACCCGATTCTCTTGGAATATATCAAATCGTAAAATTATTTTTATAGAATCTGATATTTAAAGGGCAACTGAGAGATCCTCCGGGCAGGGCGCTCTCAATTTGTTCAGAAATTGGGTTTTTCACATACATAATGCTTACACATGTACTAACTACCAGCCAAAACCATAGAGCTTAATTTGCAATATTTCCTGTATAATTTTAATTTGTTTAATTTCGATGTAGATCACATAGAAATTAACAAAATGCATCTAAATGGCCACCTATGATTTCTACCAAATTTATTTCATGTTTACATGTTTACCATGAATAACCATCTGTGATTTGTTATCTGAAGCAAGGTCATGACCTCCCTGATTCAATTGGTGGTAATCTTTAATCAAAATACCAAAAAAGTGAAAAGCCTTAAGAGGGCTTCAGAAATGCTGAGAAAATATCTTTTACTATTCATTTTTACTGATCTTTTAAAGAAATCATTTAACGAAAGGGTTTCAACATATATCTTATATCTAAACAAAGACAAATATTGTATTGAATATTTTTGAGCAATCTCTCAATGCCCTTTAATCGATCACCCATCATATCGAATTTATAACATCAGGCACTCTATTGAAAATAGAGGGCGCCCTTTTGGGTTAATTTGGGTGGGTTTTTTCAGACGACCTGTAGCCTGGTAATAAAATAACGGATAAAGCAAATTGTTATAATATGTGCAGTGAAATTCTTTTATAAAGCGCAATTTCAAAGTAAGTCTAGAATCTTTTGCTGTAAGAAACGGCGTTCGATAACCATGAATAAATCTATTATCAAATAAAACAAGTTATACATTCAATCGGGCTATATTTTACAAATACATAAGGTACAGTGAGTGTATACCTTATCAAAGTAAATGTTGTGCACAGCCTTTATATTATACACTCTTTCTTATTCCATGCATATTGTGTAAGCCATTCAATCATTTTATGCATCACTTAAAGCTCGTCGACATAATGTAGATGTCTATGTGATATATAATTCAAGATGGTGTGTGGTACTCAACACAATTGGAATTCGCTTGGCAGACACGTTGTGAGGAACTTGGTTAGATCTCGTATGTACTGTATTGATGTCTCGGGTATAAAGTTTATTATCCATGTACTGTTTTCAGTGGCGGCACAACAAGGGGCGAGTGGGGGAGGTGTAGTCACCATCCTTGCCCCTCCACCACTTTCACCAGTCAGATCAAGCCCATCCTATTTTCCCAAAAACATTCGAATATGTTGACTTTTAATGACATTATTACCTCAAATTAGCTTTAAATTGGTCTAAATTAACTAATTTCAGGTAATTTTGACATTTAAAACCAACATATTCGATTGTCTTATATTTTTTATAAATTGAATTCCAAAGAATGTGGATAATAACAAATAATCATTTTTTTAATGATTTTGGACTATTGTAAAGTAAAAGCATTGTAATATGGTATTTTATTTCAATGCTTATTGGGCCAACATATGATTCAGTTTCAGTTTCAGTTTTATTTGTCTCCATATACAAACTCAATAACAATGATATGAATGACATACAAGTATTACACGAGATGTGGATGCCATATAAATAAAACGCAGAGCGTGAGGAAGATGGCACCCATATACAACACGAAAAAGTATTTAGCGTAATATCAATTAATAGCAGCCATAAAATGAAATATACATTTAAAATTATTTTAGAAAAATAGTTGATGCAGTGTATGAAGATTTCCATACAATAAAATTGCATATAGTTGTACACAGAAGTCATGTTTTTACATCAAAATGAGGGTGCAGGACAAACATCGGCGGACAGACATAATATTCGAGCTTAACCTAAAAATATCCGTTAGGGACTACTGAATTTAAGTTCTAAGTTTTAAGAATCTAAGTTTAACCCAACGGTCCCAAAAAACTGGGTCCAAAATTCTCAAATTCTCTGAAAAGTGTCTGGTTATTAAGCTGAATTGAGCTATTATTCCAGATAATCTCACTGCTCATGTCAATAAAATTGGAGGTGTGGTTCACTTTTTTAGCCGTGAATCACAACGTTGACATGAAAATCTGACATCTTGTTTACAATAGTCATACAATCAACATTAATATTTTTGCATGAACAATTACAATTAAAATGAATCGTATAATGATGGCGCGTTAACCAGAGTTCAGAATAAGTGTTTATCTCCTTAGAGACAACTTAGACAATTGGCGTCCGATTACATTACTAACTATAGATTATAAAATTGTTACGAAAGTTATAGCCACTAGACTTCAACAAGTTCTCACATCACTTGTCAAAAATGGCTTTATTAAAGGTCGTAATATCCATAATAACATTCGTTTAATTGAAGATATACTATGTTATGTTGATGATAATAATATCCCAGGTATAATGCTTTGTGTTTACTTCAAAAAAGCCTTCGACAGTATAGAACGTGATTTTATAATTTATGCTCTTAAGAAATTTAACTTTGGTAGCTCTTTTATTCAATGGGTAACTGCTGTGCTCAAAATCAAATTGTATCATAAACAATGGTCACATTTCAAAGTTCTTTGATATAGAGTGCGACAAGGCTGTCATTTGGCTCCTTTTCTCTTTGTTGTGAACGTTGAAATTATATCTTGCAAAATTCGTCAATCCAACATAATGAATGAATGAATGAATGAAAACGTGATTTATTAAGCGCATTTCCAAAAACACGATCAATGCGCTGTACAGGAATTATATAATATAAAAGATAAGCATAATAAAAAATACCAATCAAAGTACAAAGTACATTAAATATAGGTTAAAAAATAATTAAATATACAATGTAATAATATACAGATACAATTTAAGCATTAAAAAGCATGGAATAAAAAACACACACATTATTTTATAAAAGGGTGCATTTGCATCCGAAATTGACCAACAAATTACACCTTCGGAAATAGATGAGTTTTAAGCATCTTTTTAAAAGATTTGACACTGCATGCGGTGCGTATGGAGAGTGGGAGATCATTCCACAGCCTTGGACCGATATATGAGAAAGCGGTTTCAGTCTTAGTATGTTTGTTGAAAGGTACAACAAGGCGGAAAGTGTCGTTGGAAGATCTCAAACCAGCTCTTGGACAGACATACGGCATCAAAATCTGAGATAAATAGGTAGGCCCCAGATTATGTACACCATTGTACACATGCAGCAAGATCTTGAAGTCAATTCTCTGCTGGATAGGCAACCAATGAAGCTTCCGCAAGAGTGGTTCAGCACTTGTGCGTCTATTTTTACAAAAGACTAGACGCGCAGCACGATTTTGAAGTTTTTGCAGGCGCTGAACATTAAATTTAGAAATGCCACCTAAAAGAGAGTTGCCATAATCCAGCCGAGAGAGGACCAAAGACCTCACCGCATGTGCACAAGTATCGTGCAATTAATTAAAGGTATTACACTACCGCTCTCAGGTTATAGCAGGAATAACAGACTCTTTGGATCATGCTCTACTCATATTAGATGAGTTTGCAAATATTTCTGGTTTACACATTAATCAAGGTAAAAGCGATGCCATTACGACAGGGTCGCTGAAGAATAATGTCTTTAAACATGGTAATGTCAACTCGGTGTTGACATTTTTACCGAGACAATAAAATCAAGGTTCTCGGTATCACATTTAGCCCTGACACTCCGTTTGAAAAAATCCCGTGTAATTGGGATAACAAAATGCAAAAAATTGAAAGCTCGATACGTGCATGGAAAATGAGAGGACTTTCAATGATTGAGAGGAATCTAACTCACCTTTATAGCAACTCATCCCAACTCACCTTTATAGCAACTGCTATTCACAAGTGCTACCGCAAGCATATATCGGACATCAAATGCAGCGCCCACTAGCGACCAGCTGAACAATAGGAATCGAACCACAGCTAAACATCAGTGGTCGCTTGTTCTGATGTCAATTGTCTAAAGCTAACTATTGGGAGTCACTATATTAGAAAATAGACATATCAAAATTGTTGTTAATGGTATGAATGTAATGAATATTAGTCAAACCTCTATTATTAATTAGATGAGAGCCAAATTTCGTTCCCCTCAACATAGCAGATCGATACAGAAGAGTGAAAATTAACGTGTCGCAAAAAAAAATTAAAAATTCAACAAAAATTAAAAATGTTTGCAACTTTCATTTAAAGATTTCTCTGTAAAGAGAATGATTTCGTTTATAATATCTATTTATACATCAATGAATATTTTGATAGCAATACTTATTGAAAACGATTCAATAAATCGTCTAATATCAATATACCCGTATGTCCCAAAATATAGATAATTTAGTTGTCCCCGGTCACTCGGTCAGTCCTTATATTTGGTCATCTCTAAAACATTTTTAGTGAGTTCACACGCTCACCATAGGCCGGTGAACAATGATGTCAATAAAGAAACAAACCAATACAACAACAAAAGAATTTCAACACATTTCCCAATCGACACTCTGTCCATCAACGGCTAATAATTGGCAATTTAGCATAATCACACGCTACTACACATGAATGCCTTCATTGAACACTGGTCTATTTGTCGTCAAATCCGGCGCCACTGCACTGATACAATACAGGTATATGTTCATCGGGTAAGCATGAACGGGTAATTTGACTATGAATAAGGTTGCGAGGTTTTGGAAATAACGGAATTAATGGCCCTGTCACACATACGGCGATCAGACCAGCGACTGAACTGCGCTCAAAAATATGTATAATACGCAGTGAGAGCGCTGAAAACTGTCCGAAATTGTCCATTTTTAAGTCAAGGTCGCTAAAAAAACCTATTTCACATTCTCCTGCGATCAGGCCGGCGCTTAGATTACGCTTAAAAATTATAAAAAACTCCAAGCTAAACGCATCAAAATCTCTACGAACCCCTTGGTGACGCAGTGGGAACTGGCTGGGACGTGAGAGCGTCCCCATGGTCGCCCTTAAGCGCCAGTGTACTGCGCTTGTTTTGTGCATGCTCAAAACAAGCGTAGTACACTGGCGCTTTCAGAGCGCTGTCCTGTCCTGTCATCCTGTAGTTGTTCACTCGTCAAACTCCAAGCACATACTGACATACTGAGCATCTTTTAGACAAAGACATGCATGGATGGAGTCCATTCACTTGGATTATTAGTTTAACAGGTGTTTGGTATTGTACTTGGGGCAATTATTTGAATAATATTAACCTGTTTTGACAAATTGAATATCAAAACTTCATTAATAATACGAGGGTCATTCAATGAGTTATACCTCCTCATTCATAACATCGTTAATATGAATGGCAGCTGCCTCATGACTTTTGTCATGAGTATAATCATAGCTACACATTTATAGTAAATGATAATTGGTATCTCTCTCACTTTTATAATGATGCGATCAAAACCAGAGAGAGATTTTGGACAACAGACATAGAAAATTATCCTAAAGATAAATATGTGGGGGTTTTTTCCTTTTTTTTTCTGAATATAATATTGTATTATCATGTATAAATCAGATTGTAGGCAATATTAACCTTTGTAGGCTTGCAAATAGTATAATATCAACTCAAGCCAAGTCAAGCCATAGTGAAGAGCAAATATGACTTTTGCAGCGGTTCTCTGTGGTAGGGTTAAAACTAATGGCTGTCCTGGTCTGGTTCTGCCTTATTAGCGGGCATCCCCATACTATTATATACAAAAAAAGTAGCTCTTACGAAACATATGGCTGTTTTTTAACCGTTTCCGTCGCACTACTTAGACCTTTGGTTTGTACTGCATCACCAGAAAAGTACAACCAGTACTCAGACCAATCTACTATGAATTTGTAGCTGAGATTCAAAACTACAATTGTGGAATATTTCATACAACTGGCTTATACAATAGCAAAGTTATGAGGTATGGGGTAGAACTTATTGAATGACCCTATCATTTTAATATTCAGATTCATCAATGTTATTGATACCTGTTCAAAATTCCCGCCAATTGACACTATTTCCATGGCTACAAAAGCGGGCATTATCGCATTACGCTAAGCTAGGATAATACTCTCTAAATAGGATTTACATAACAATCAATGTATAGGCAATGTGATTACAGCTTTAAACATGGGTCATTGTTATTCCTTCTGTAGAGCTACTACAAGGAGTATACAGTCCTCAAAATAAGTAACTGGCCAGGTAATACATTAATATGCTCTCAACTTCAACACAATAATAGCTCTTACGTAAAAGTATTCAATTATAAAGTGGCATGGTATGGACATTTCTTTCCTTTAATTTGTGATATTACACGTGAAGATTGAATGAATATGTTAATATTCATTCAATCTTCACGTTTTGTTATTTGCCTAAAGCCAAAACAAAGTCCGCTTTTCATTTTAACATTTTGTTCGCCTACACGCAGCCTCGGACTACATGTAGCAACAGGCAGATTATTGATTAACTGGTAGCGCCAACTCATGGGTCGATAGTAATAAGATGAGGGTTAGGGATGCTTCAATTGATCAATGCAGCCCATACACATACCTGTCACACTGTCCCGCGTGTTCAAATCCCAAGTGTGAAAATGTAAACTGCACTTTGTTCAATCCTTCACAATGTTGCGTTCTTAATTATTAACCGACAGTCGTGAACAATATCTCTCGAATTAAAGAGAAGTATTTTCTTTACTAGGCCTACTTCATAATTCAATATGTTTACGTAGGAGCTATAGGGTTAGAG
Source organism: Ophiura sarsii (assembly GCA_035610835.1). Lineage (NCBI taxonomy): Eukaryota > Metazoa > Echinodermata > Ophiuroidea > Amphilepidida > Ophiuridae > Ophiura > Ophiura sarsii. The sequence goes on along the minus strand of CM069441.1, from coordinate 130,329,080 downwards.
TTAAGACTATATCTATAACCTATAGGCAGTTACTTCTTTTGAGGACTGTATAATTTCTACTATTTCAATGTTTGAATTTAATACCCTTCGTGCACTCGCTCTGTACTCTCCGCGCTGACGCAGAGACCGTTATGAAAACGTGTTGAGAAGGTGTAGTAACGCAGTCAGCGACTTATAAGCGCAATACAAGCGCTGGCTTGATCGCAGCAGAGCGTAAACAAGCGCGGCGATTTGTATGGCGCTCATGGGCGATCATGGGAACCCTACACCGCTCTAGATGGTGTCCACTGCGTTCCCAATCGGTTCTCGGTGACCTTAATGCGTTTTGCATGGCGTTTTGATCTTTTTTCAGCGCAACGAGAGCGCAAGGCCTGATCGCCGTATGTGTGACAGGGGTATAAGATAGATAGGTCGAGGGCAACCAAACAATATTTTGTTATTGGCCTACAGGTACGTATTTGGAAAATTCAGTCCAATAGTTAGATGATGTCACTTGGAGGCGCTGTAGTTAATGTCCATAGTCTACCACTTGTGTATTCATATTCCAGATAATGTTGTCCAGAAAATCAACACAATGTTTATTAAAATTATTTGGAATAGGAACCAAGCTGTTAAGAGAAAAACGGTAATATCAGATTATGATATGGGAGGTATAAATATGTTTTATGTTACAAGTTTCTTGGACGGCTTAAAATTATCTTGGGTCAAGAAAATAGTCGATAACGATGTTGCGACGTGGACAAATATTGCGTTGTATAATATCAATAAAATGAGTATTGGCACAATCATTTTTAAAAGGCATCAATAACAAGTGGACCGACTTTGTCCTAAAACGAATACCGCTGTTATAGCATCATATCCAGGACTTTTGTTATTAACCATACCTTTCAATGCATTAAAACATTCATCATTTGTTATAATACCATTGCATAATTTTTGGTCAGCGGCACTTAATTGTGGAGTATTTACATTAATTTATCAAAAAATCATTGAATCTGTTAATTGCCGTTGTACCCTGGAATGTGTAGTAGAGCTTAGAAAAGAAATTAATTTCTTTCTCAAGGATTTGATCATGATCAGTGATACTATTACCCTGAGAGTTACATAATTTGGATACCGATTTTCGGTACACATTACTCTTCTCTAGATAAGGAAATATTCTGTTGACTTTTCACCTTCTTCAACTCACCTCTCTTTTGATCTTATTTGTAGACCATTCATATAATGCGCATTTAAAATGTCGGGAGGAACAAGGTTGCATAAGTTCACGAAAATGTGCATAACCTTTACAATTATCCAGGATAATGAAAAGCAGGTGTTTTTTCTAGTGGTTTTAGCTCCATGCATTTTGTAAAAATTGGTTTTATAAGTGTATCCCTTAGTAACTATCGGCCGAGTGCACCAAACTGGCGTAACTTACGAGCGATGTAAGCTACCTCGTTAGTACTTATGCCCTAACTACAGCGTCAATTACTAGCGATGTAATTTTGAGAGCAAAACTGGAGAACAAGAACGGAATAGTGACTAGCGAGGTAAATCATAAACAGTAAAAATATTACCTTTTATCGTCTATGGGTAAATATAATAAATTAACATCGTCCCAATTCCAAAAGTTGTCGCAAGCGTCAAACGTTCTACATGTATCGAACAGCAATCCAAATGACACGAATGGTGTTCCGTAGAATTATAAAAGTGTGTCGTCACTCCCTACGTCAAACGTTAATTTAAATAACATGAATAATGCAACACGTCACACAACGTCCAGTCGAGCAATGAAGTCTGTGAAAATGACGCAATTTTTTGTGTTCGAGAATTTCAAAGTTTTTTACCGTTCTTTCAAAAATAAGGACTATAATTACATTACAAACACATTTTGTGCGAGAGTAACATACAAATATGGTATAAAATGGCAAACATTCCACGATAAATATCCGTTTGTAAATAAATGGATCAATGGTTAAGTATTAAAATTATCACGCTAACACTCGTCGATCGATCTCTGTGGCGTGCTTACATTGCCCATGTTACATGCTATCGACAAATACGGGTTCGATCCCCGTGTATTTCTTAATATTCTTTGATTTTTTTTAAAACTTAATGGTGGATTAATGTAACATTATTTTTATGTCAATTCTGTTACAAATTATGAAGGTCCATGCGTTTATATTTTATTTATTTATTTATTTATATATCTATTTATGTATATTATTGCTTGATAAATAATATATATTTGATTTGAGTGTTCAGTAAATCCAAGCAAATGTTTTGATTAAAGTCACCGATTTCATCGACATAACTATGTCAGCGTACACCTAAATTATTTAGCATCGATAGCTGCAGCAGAATAAAGGTATGCTCCAACTTACTCTTGGGTCTGGACGGGTATAAGATTTAGCGTAAATTACTCCGGTTTGGCGCTCTCAAAATTATGACTTACCTCTCACTTACTAGCGAGGTAGCGCTATTCCTCAGTTACTCACCATTGGTGCATACGGCATTCAAATCACAGGGGAGGGGATAAGATAAATGAAACGATTTGGGCAGATCAAACCTTTCTTAATAAGAGTACATATATTTAACGGATAAGGTTTAATAAAGTGGAATTTGTACAAGGAGGTATGTCCCAGGTATTCAATAAATATATTGTTTTTAAGTTTCATGGCCCGTACATTGAACAACATGAAAGGCAAAATCGTCTTTAACTACAATTCCCGAATGGTCTGTTCATGGACATTTTTAGGTTGAAAGTTCTTCACCGACTGTCTGTCATACGGTCTCCGATGTCATGTACCAATTTCCGTTTGAAATATTTAACCTGTTTTATGGTCATTAACATGATTAACTTAAATTCCTTGAATAGAACGTTCTTAGGGGAGGGAGTCAGTTGCTTTTGTCAGAATTGTTAAAGAACTGTATTACTCGGCCGAGTGCACCAATGGCGAGTAGCTGAAGAATAGCGCTACCTCGCTAGTGAGAGTTAAGTAATAATTTTGAGAGCGCCAAACCGAAGTAAGCTACTAGGCTAGTAAAAGACGATTAATTTACGCTAACTCTTATACCTGTCAAGACCCAAGAGTAAGTTGGAGCATAACGTTATGCTGCTGCAACTATCGATATTGAAAGGTTTGCAAGGTGTACGCTGACATAGTTATGTCAAAGAAATAGGTGACTTTAATCAAAACATTTGCTTGGATTAACTGAACACTCAAGTCGAATCAATTATTTATCAAGCAATATTATACATAATTATAGAAGTTAAATAAAGCAATCGAGAGTAGTTGGTAGATAAATAAATGGGAAAATAAATAAAATAAAAACGCATGGACCTTAATAATTTATAAACAATTGACATAAACATTATGTTCCGTTGAATTATAAAATGGTGTTCCGTATATAGAATAATACAAATGTGTCGTCAGTCGCTACGTCAAGCGTTGATTTTGATACATGAATACGGTAATGCAACATGTCATACCACGTCCAGTCGAGCATGAAAGTCCGTGAAAATGACGCCATTTTTTTGTGTTCGAAAACATCAAAGTTTGTTACCGTTCTTTCAAAAATAAGGACTATAATTACATTACAAACACATTTTGTGCGAGAGTAAACATACAAATAAGGTATAAAATGGCAAAAATGTCACCCGTTCGTTGTAAATAAATGGATCAATGGTTAATAATAAAACTAACATATACACTCTTCGATCTCTGTTGCGTGCTTATGTTGCCCATGTCACTGGCAATCGACAAACACGAGTTCGATCCCCGTGTATTCCTATAATATTCTTTTTTTAACTTGAGTGGATTAATGTAACATTATTTTTCAACATTATTCATCACGAGTTTAAAATTTAAAAAACACCAAGGAAACCTAATTTAAAAAAAATAATGCATCGTATCTTTAATTTGATCATGATCCACCAAAACGACCGAAAACATCCTGAGTAAAATCCTACTTCGTGCAGTCTATGAGCAACTCATTACTAGCGCATGCTGTCGTTGAGTTTTAAATAGCGAGTAACTTGTGAGGACAGCATATTGCAACTTGTCTGTACAAATACTGTCTAAAGTTGCTTCGAGTTCGATTCAAATTTTGACAGAAATTAGTATGGGCACATGTACTTTAAAATAATTATAAAGGATTCTATGAAAGTTAGGTATGCTATTAGGATAATATTGGAGAGAAGGGGTGTGGGTGTATTTCAATTCAACGATGACATGTAATTCAAATATATAATGTTAACATTAAATTATCAATCAAGAATTTCGGAAATAAGTTAAACAATATCGTATTTTATAGTGACGCATTACAATCTGTCTATATAAGCCTACATCAAAAGGCTGTAATAATCCAACACAATCCATTGATCAGTATACTAAATGCTCTATAATTATACAATATGAAGATGAGACTGTAGTGTCCCAGACAATACGCACACATTTCACAAGACAAATGACATGTACAGTCATAGAACACATTTACGCATGTCAAATAACGTGACATTGTCAATTACGTCCCCTTATAAATAGTGAAACGCCTTATGCTTTAATTGAACTTAAAACAGGCCCTAGGATATATTTACGTCGCATTACAGCTAATTGCATCAGTTACTTCCAAAATATTCTCTTGATGCTTCACGCACACACCGGCGGGCGGGTATGGTTTAAGTCAATGTATGCTTTACTAAAGCTCGTAGACTATGTAATACATAATACAAAATTCAAGGTGGTGTGCATTACTTGAAGGCATATTATGTGATCTTTTCCAGGGGGCGCCCTCTATTCATGATTTTTTTTTAGAAAGTAGATTTTTTGCCGATTTACATTTCTGATCATAAATCATACATAGGCCTATATTCCGAGTTACAGAGCGATGCGATTCCTAATTACTTCAAAATCATGGTTTAAAGAGATGAAAATTAACTGTCCTGCTAGCAGGACAGTTTATTTTCACTCTAAATTCTCTATCTAAAACCATGATTTTGAAGTAATTAGGAATCGTATCGCTCTGTAACTGGGAATATATTTATGATTTATGATCAGAAATGTAAATCTGCAAAAAATCTACTTTCTAAAAAAAATCATGAATAGAGGGCGCCCCCTGGAAAAGATCACATAATATGCCTTTAACTCTTTAACTCTTATGTGATACGTATTACAGTCATTTAGAGCTACACTAGATCGTATTGGATGGGTTGAGGGGAGGGAGGCTCACTAATACTATAATATTGGAAACGAAAGTCCCTTGGAACACGTTTCATACTTGAACTGTAATTTGCCATCCCCCGTCATTAAATATTGGGACACTTCGAATAACTGCTGAAGACATTGACATTTCGCAATATTGCACGAGGGAGAGGGGTGGTACTGTTGTTAAAAAGTAAGTGTTCCATGAAATTTCAATCTGGATTGTTAGGCAAGGACGCGTGGTAATTTCCAAACAAAGCAAAAAAATTGCAATATGCTGATTTTTTTTTTCTCTCGTGAATATATCATCTCTTTGACATCGATCCGGATATGCCTTTCGTTTATTCCTGCACAGCATAATATACCGGCTTGAGCCCTTACCTTTACAACTGTCAGTACTGCCTTTACGGAGCCAGTATGCACCGGAAATTAATATTATGCAATTTATGCCACGTTTCATTATTACTCATATTCAAATTGGCAATCACTTGTATCGGCAACTCTCATTAGTATTATTAACATGAAACAACCCAGTAATGGAGGAAGTTAGTCATTTTCTTTTACAGGACTATTTTCTGTGGAATAATTATATCGTAACATTATTTTCATTAAGATACATGTATATGCATACATGTTGAAACTCTCTTATGTCAGACAACAACCATTCAACCAGATATTCCTGAGATAATACAATCAATTTAATTAAAGGCTTATAAGTACACAGCTTATTCCTTTGCTTATATAATAGCACAATTTGAATTTACACTGGTCGATGTAAGTTATTAGTATGATCGATATACCTTTAACATGTTTAATTAAAAAGTATAGGTTTCTTTGATCTGTTTGTACTAATCTATTGATCAATTGTGTTTGGGAAATGGCATAAACGACCGTGTATACTTTATGCCATTGCCTATTAGAGGTACTTTAGTTTAATTAAATCATAGGATGTACTAAGCTTGTGTTTGTCTTTGTAAGGCTGTGTTTACGTGTCATGATTGTTATTGGTTTGATAAACGTACGTTATAAATATATTTATGTCCCTGACTTATCATTATCGAGTGAAGTCATGCATTTGTTGTCATAAGAACCACTGAAATGGACTACAGTGTGTTTCACATTTATGTAACCTGCATATGAAACTCACGCTCTCTGATGACACCTTAATTATATGGGGCGTATGATTCTATGTTCTGTTAAAGGATTAAACTGATTGTCCGAGCTTTAAAACAGAACAAATCCCAAACAAAAAATAACTTCGAATCAGATAACGATTCCATGTAGTTTATATTTGCATTTGTTTCTTAGGCTCCTAAATATACTGATGTCTTTCCAATTAAAAGGGGCTATTACTTATTAATGATAATTCCTAAACAATATCGTTGGTTTGTTTTTTATCATTATAGAATTCAAAGAAGCATTTCACATGTTTGACAAGGATGGCAACGGAACAATTACATCTAAAGAGCTCGGCCAAGTGGTGCGATTAAGCCTTCACAAACCTGGAGCGGTCTTTCCAAATTTGAGTCCTTCCCTAGTTGGAATTTTAAATCACTTGAACATTGGGTCTAGATTTCAAAGTAACGTTGTAAAATAATACTTACGGTAAGATATTTATTGATATTTTGTAAATTATCTGTTTGGATTCATAAATAATTAATGTGATGTGATTCGTTTGCATTAAAAGGACTACTAGGCAAGAATGATCTATAAAGAAAGATGGCAGTCACATTGAGTGAGATTTCACTGGAGTATCAGAAGAGGAAATCGTTTTATCTGTAATCTTTAAACGGGGAACAGGGAAACGTACTTTTTAAAAATTTAAATGAGTGATCTTTAACAGAAACGGAGAAACATACGTTATAATTATATTTATAAACGCTACTCTTTACAAGAAGTGCCAGGAACAGGGCAACGCTCGTTATTGGGTGATCTTACGAGGGAACGCGGGAACAGGGAAACGTACTTTTTAATTTTAATGAGTGATCTTTAACAGAAACGGGGGAAAATACGTTATAATTATATTTACAAACGCTACTCTTTACAAGAAGTGCCAGGAACAGGGCAACGCTCGTTATTGGGTGATCTTACGAGGGAACGCGGGAACAGGGAAACGTACTTTTTAATTTTAATGAGTGATCTTAAAAAGAACAGGGAAACATACGTTATGATTCTATTGATAAAGGGAGCGTGGGGACAGGAAAACGAACGTCATTGACTATCTTTACGAAGAATGCTGGGAACAGGGCAACGTACGTTATTAAGTGATCTTATAAGGGAACGCGGAAACAGGGAAACGTACTTTTAATAATTGATCTTTAACAGAAACGCTGGAACAGGGAAACATACGTTATGATTTTATTTTCAAAGGGAGTACGGGAACAGGGATATACTAATCTTTACAAGGAGTGCCAGGAACAGGGCAACGTTCGTTATTGGGTGATCTTACAAGAGATATCAGGAAGACACCACGTTTACCATTCACTTAGTGTAATATGTCATTATGAAATTTAAGTAGAGGTGTCTCTGTACCATGATATGTTCTTGTTTTCCTACAGGTGCGATTGATCACATGGATAAATAAACATGATACCTCACTTGCATATACCGACTCAACATTGTCAACGTATGTTTTGAAATAGGCAATCCGTTCACTATGCGATCCAATAATTAACAGGGAATACAATACAAAAATGAGCTTTTAAAACCTAATTTCCTTTTTTTTTCAATAAATTACATCAAAATACTTTGCAATGAAAATAATTTGTTTGCATCGAAACTGTGTCAGGCACTGAACAAATACTTTGTTGCAGCCATCTTATTGAATTAGGGCACATCACTGTGCGCTTTTTTAGAGTGATTTAAAGTCGCTGTGATGTTTAAATGGATACGCAGTATGCCAGTAGTTTTGAAGAATTAAAAACAAAACACTTCAGAAATAAATCAAGAACATTACGAACATCATGAACATTACTAATGGTTAGGCATGCCCCAGTGCATACACATTAGGTCTGCCCGCCAGCACTCACACACACACAGTGGCAATGTTTTCCAAGTTTCCTAGAATTTCCAAATATTGCAAATATCATTAAAAATAAATGGCTTAATATTTTTCAATAACCTTAAGCATGTATTTTATTTATACTGTTAACTAATTTACTGCAAAGTTTCAGACCCCTAACTGCCCCAGAAGTGGTTGAATTCATTTAATTAAAATATGCTGTTTTTAGCTTCGTGTGAAATGAGCCTTGTGTTATGCATCAATTACCTACTGATAACACGCGCCTCAAAATTGAGCAACTTTGGTAATAACCCTATCAAAAAATGGACTCTCTCCATATGATCCATTCATTAAAAATGCTTGTCAGCTCCATTTATGGTAGGGTTGACCTTCCTTGTGTGACCTTTGAGTCCAGCATTCCAACAAATTATTTCGTTTGAAAGTTATGACTTTATGAATGAATTTTGGGCAATTTGCCATAAATCAGAAAATATAGGTCTGTTTTTTTAAGCTGGACCCACCATATTGTAGCAGAAAGTCGGGGCTTTCTTGTTAGCAACTTCGTTTGATGGATTTTGAATGAATCATACGGAAATGTCAAATAATTGTATACATTCCCTGAGTGCATGAACACAATGTGCTGGTATTTCTCTATGCATATAGTGAGAGGTTGATATACATGGGGTATGAATGTGTGAATGAATCATACGGAAATGTCAAATAATTGTATACATTCCCTGAGTGCATGAACACAATGTGCTGGTATTTCTCTATGCATATAGTGAGAGGTTGATATACATGGGGTATGAATGAACCAACAACAACAAAAATCTATTGCCTAATTTGCAGAATAAAAAAATGAATATTTAATTAGCTATAATTAGCTAATTTGCATAATTGGGCCCTTTTTGTGTGTTTTTTTCATCAATTGAAACAACTTTACAAACTATTACTGTATACCAAATTACATTCCCACACCATGTACGGTTTTCGGTTGACGAGATTTACGAATATTAATTAGCTGGACTTAATTATTTTCTTGAGATTTTCTCAGCTGCGGATTGGGCAAAATACCAAAACCCATTTCTAAAAATGTACTGTGCCAAGCTGAAAAAATATTTCTATGACTTTCTTCTTTGAATTGGTCATAAAGAATAGTTTTGTAACTTCCAATATGTAATGTCTTATTTGCATGTGATATATATGGTGAAAAAAGCATGAAAACATTCGAAAATTCGCATTATCAGGTGTTTCCTCAATTTGGGCAGAATTTGAACCGATTTTCGGATATCTGAAAATTAGCATAAAATCAGAATGCATTGACCAATTTCAATTCTGTTTTTTGTTTTTCAAAGCTAATAACAAGTTTTATCAAACATCATGTGTGTTGTGTAGTTATTTTCGAGGTGCTATACCTACTAATGGTCAGTTTTGCTGTTGCCCCGGCTGTTGCCACTCATGAAATCACGAAAGCAGCCTTATATGTTAGTATTGTGACTGTTTATGGTTTCACAACACTAAATCACGTCTGGTCCTGCCCCCTTTTGAGGCAATAGTCCAAAACCGGCCCGTTGCTATGCCGAAAAGGGAAACCTATTCTAAATTACAGTTTAAAATTAGGGTATTTATTACATGTTATGGCGAAATTAATATAGTGTGAATTTTGGCAGACACATCAGCATTCTTCAGGTCCAAAAACTTTGATGCAATGATGATTTTTTAATATTTTAACAGAGACATTTGTGTTCAGGTCATTTTCGGTAGCTGACGCCATCATCTAAATCAACAATTGCGTGTGACCAGGAAAACCCAACTCGTACTTTTTGAAAAGGCTCTAGCTCAAAAATATGCCGGTTAAACCCCCCCCCCCCCCCCCCACCCCCCCCATATATGAGTTGTTGAGTTAGTAGTCATGGCTTTCATCTTTAAGTTGATACCAAATTTCAAGATACCAGTTTCTTATAATGTCGAGAAATATCCATTTTTAAATTGTGCATTTCACGTGTAAACCTATGAGAGATGTATTTGGTGGTGTGTACCCTTGTTTTGAAACTCACTGAAACACATGTGACCTTTTACTAAATCAAGGTCAATGGTCAGCTTGACATCCACGTTGGTAGGGATATCCACCTAGATTGTAATTCTACCGACTGTTTGAGGAACATGATGATATATAACCCGGAAAAGTGTACTGTAGGTCCCGGATTCTGGACTGTGCTAGTATCGTCCGATAATGGAACATCCAGTATCGTTCGATAATGATACAAAATCAGTGATCCAGTATCGGACGATACTGGAACATAATTTGGTATTCCAGTATCGACCGATATTTTATCGACCGATATTTTATCGACCGATATTTTATCGACCGATATTTTATCGACCGATATATCAAACGATACTGGCAACTTTTATGTTCCATACCAGTATATGGGACCTAAAGTACACTTTTTCCTATAGCTCATTGTGCCAGCAAACCGGAACCGGAAAACCGGCTATCAGTGTGAAATTCTTGTCTTAGCACTAGATCAGAATATTTTAATCGACATTTTGTCGTACAAAGAGGGCCAATTTTCTGAATCCTTACAAGTGTAAGTACATACATGTGGTACAATTGTAAACAAATTACAAATCCCAGCGTTATCAAAATTGTGGGGCGCAGCCTCCACACATCACTGAACATGCCTTTAATTGAATGTGTCCCCCATTCTGGCAGCCTGTTGGAGAGTGAGAACTTACTATTTGGTGAATGTGATGCAATAAACACTCTTACAGTATCTATTTTGGATTATTATACACTCTTGTAGACTATTTTTCACATTTACAATGGCCATTTTGTTGGCCATCTTGGATTTAAAGTATGTTATTACAATGCAAAAATACTGCAAGATATGAGTTACTAATAATCCAATACATACACCCCATTGTTAAAACTATACTTTCATCATACATATTGGTTGATAATAATATTCCATTTTATGGAATTTTACATTTTTTGCAGCCATTTTTGGGACCCATTTTGGGGCCATTTGGCAGCCATTTTAGATTTTTAAGTATTTTAACAAAGCAAAGATACTAGATATGAGTTGATCTAAACATACATCCCATCGTTAAAACTATATTTTCATAAATTTTGGTTGATATTATGCCATTTTATGGAATTATGACCATTATTTTGGCGGCCATTTTGGTTTTAAAGTATGTTAACAAAGCAAACATACTAGATTTTCTAGTGGTCTAACACATACATCTTATTGTTAAAACTATACTCTAATCATACACGTTGGTTCATCATATGCCAATTTAATGAATTTTACCATTTTTGGCGGCTATTTTGGCAGCCATATTGGATTTAGGTATGTAAACAAAGCAAAAGTACTGGATATGAGTGTCTAGTGGTCTAATACATATATTCCACTATTAAAAATATACTTTCGCCATACATTTTGATTGATATATGTCATTTTATGAATTTTGACCAGTTTTGGTGGCCATTTCGGACGCCACCCCTTAGAATACCAAAATTATTGTTGGTAACATCCGGAATATGATCTAGGACTATGAAAAGTTAGTATGGGGGGGGGGGGGGGGTGCACGGTAACCCCCTGTATATCCCGACTACTTATTATTATTTAAACCATACAGGTGAACCGTATGCAAAAAATCAAATGCTACATAAATGATGAGTAATCAATAACCATGATAACGTTTTACGTTGGATGCGTAAAAATATTTTAACCTTCGGTATAGCCTCTTCGACTGCACTGCACCTGTAAATGTTTGAAGTTATGCAAACATGCTGTGTAAACCCATCAAATTACAGGTTAATGGCTGGTTAAATACAGGGTGTCGCATAAAACGTTTTATAATTTCATGATTTAATCAAAAGTACAACAGCACATATTTATCGTTTTTGACCGATCGGAAGGATTTCTGTCGTATCCGCATCTAATGCACGCGCATCGAAGCCGTGATGGCCATCTTTTTGAATATCAAAGTCGACGGCATTGAACTATTAAGATAACCGAAAAAGTTGAAATTGTACACACACATCTTTAGCTACAATAAATGACCATTGTGTGTGGGTTGGACCGTAGCAAAGACTCGATAATTAATCATTTGATTAATAAAACAACCATAGTGATAATTTTCTTCCGGCTTTACAACCATCTGTATCCAACCCAATAACTTAAGCTCCCGTTTGTAGCCTCAAGAAGGTGATCCACCCATCTGTACCCCACGCGAGTGGCTCCATACGAGAGTCCCTGGATAGGCAGATGTTTATAGAGTACAAGCCTTATGTGATGTTTAAACCTTTATTAAATAAGACCTATAAGACATGAGTATTTATCTACAGCACATATTCTCCCAGACGCAACCATATTAAGCCGCCGGTTTACCGAAGATGACCTGATAAAATGTAGTTATGTTTCTATTAAGAATCATAAACTAAATAGAAGTTGAAAGCGAACCTCTGGTAAAATACATTAATGGCTTAACGTAAGATAATATTCAGACATGATTTTATTTGGCTTCTCAAAGAGGCCTAACATTACAAAGAAAAAGCTGTTGAATTTGGCTTGAAAGATTACGCTCGTTGATCCGGAGTTCAGTAGTTATAAATGTCATCATACTTTTTCTTAATAGCCTCTTTTAGGGAGGCTTTGAACCGGGGCTTTGAAGGTCTATGGACATGTTGGACCCTCTTTGTAGTGACCACGGGCCCCCGAGGTTAACTAATAAACATGAGTTGTCAATAAATTTCTCATCACAAACGTTGTAATCAAAATATATAATATCATATTTACTCCGTATCCACTTGTGTTAATCAATTTGAAGTTACCCAAGAAAATCATAAGTCTGCCCCAGAAGTCTGCGCGATTGTTTTTATAGAAGAGCAGGAATAGCACAGAAAGGCGGGAAATGTATAATCGGGCTATACCCTGGTGATATTCGCACGATTTTGCATTTCTGCTAGAAAAAACATTCACATATATCGCACAGGAAAGCAAGGCAGTACGATACGAAAAGGTAATGACGCTATTCTGGTGACATCTTGCGCTACATTCGCGAGTTTTTGCGAATGGTTTTGCGAATGATTTTTGTTTTTTGACCATAAAAATGTTATAATTGGACCTGAAATAGTTTTAAAATTATGATCTGCACAAACTTATGTGTGATTAGAATTTGGTTTGTCTATTTTGGAGTTTTCATTTTGCAAACCGATTCAACCATGCAAAATTCATGTGTCTGAATATTTTATCTTCTCTTTCCGCAAACGAAAATAGCTTTTTTACTTGAATAATTTAAAACTCAATTGCCTTTTACTTTAGATCATTCTCATTCGTTTCAAACACGATATAAAACCAGTCTCAACATAGGTAAGGTAGGGAATTACAATTAAGAGGGGAAAAACGAGCGTTTGATATACCGTAACCTTATAATATATTGTCGCCAGTTTAAAACAACTATCACTATATATATCATTGCACTCATGGGCGTCAATCAGGGGGGACAGGGGTCACGTCCCCCCTATATATAGCTATATATATCATTGCACTCATGGGCGTCATATATATCATTGCACTCATGGGCGTCAATCAGGGGGGACAGGGGTCACGTCCCCCCTCCCCCCCCCCCCCCCCCCCGCCCCCCCCCCCACACTTTTTGAAGGTTGGGGGACATTATATATCAAATGTACCCCCACCTCGATTTTGCAAAGGGATTATTGGAATTATGACGTTCAAATGAGAAACAAAGATAAAAGAAATTGCGCGCTACGCGCATGTACCCATAACATTCATTTCCGTTTTACCCTAGCCAGTGGTGTATCCAGGGGTGGGCAAGCAGACCCTTCCATCCCCTCCTTTACAAAAGAGTTTAAAAAAGGAGGAAGAGGGGAAGAAGGATGAAGTTCAGAAGAGGAGGAGGAAGGGAGCATAGGCGCTAAAGATGGGAGGGGCTTACGTCCTCTATAATTTTCATGTAGGATATGCCCCTTCCCCCAAGGACCGTCTTTTTTAGTGTTTAAAATGCCAATTTTTAACGGTCGACCCAACCTGAGAGATCCATGTCCGTTAGAAAACAGCGATTTTTGCCGCCTTTCAACACTGTTATGCCAAAGCGGTCCTGCGCCATCTGGTCGAGTCGTGACCCTTGACCTTTTGTAAAGCTTATTCAAAATTAGGAACCAGCGCGAAGTCATTTTATTTGCAAAAAGTCATATGATCGGAGCTATGATTTTGTTCTAATCTAGCGCATTTTTAAACGCACCGATCATTTTTTCTGAAATTTGCGGTAACTTCAAGTATACAATGGTTAATATATAGTTTTAAATTCAGATGTGGACTCGCCCGCAATTTCGTTTAGGAACGATTCTTCGACTTCCAATTCTCGCCATTTCCTAGTAATTTGGCGATTTTTAGTCAAAACAAGAGATAAACAAATGACGATTTTTCAACTAGGTTTCTTTAAAATATTCCAACTTAACTCAATTTCGCAAAAGACAAGGGTTGTCTCTAGTATACATTTCATAAAATAATATTTTGCAACTTGGTTATGATATCGTCATTTCACGGCAGTCGGATCAATTATAAAACTTAGCAACTGTCCGACACGGCACGGGGCTGTGTGCGGTAGCGCGCGCGATGGTGTTGTTTTGTTAAAAATATGACGCGATGTACCGCGTGCGGTTCTACAGTATAATCCTCGGTTACGCAGCGGCACGGGAAGCTTCACCGATATATCGATTAGGGTTTTACAGAAATATCTGCTGCCCTCTGTTGTTGTAGATGCGCTTATAAATCGGACAATTTACACGCGATCAAACAGCCGTGATATCAAATGTACCCCCTCCTCGATTTTTCAAAGTGATTATTGGAATTATGACGTTCAAATAAGATACAAAGATAAAAGAAATTTCGCGCTACGCGCGCATGTACCATACATTAATTTCCGTTTCACCCTAGCCAGTGGTGTATCCAGGGGTGGCCCAGCAGACCCATCCACCTCCCCCCCCCCCCCTTGACAAAAGAGTAAAAATAAAAAAGCAGGAAGAGGGGAAGAAGGATGAAGGTCAGAAGAGGAGGAGGAAGGGTCAAAAGCATAGGCGGTAAAGATGGGAATTTTTATGTAGGATATGCCACTTCCCCCCAAGGACCGTCTTTTTTAGTGTTTAAAATGCCAATTTTTGCGCGCGTCGCGAGAATTAGTTTCGATGTTTCATTATTCAAGCTTAAAGGTAGATGTTCCGATTTTCAAATTGAAGTTTTCTATTCTACATGAAAGGTCATTCTTAAAAAAGTCGTGTTCCAAAGTTTGAGTTGCATAGCTCTAATGGTTCTTATTTTAGACGCACAAGATGCTGTGAACTGTACCCATTGAGTAGTACACAAACTATATCGGTGGTTACCACCATTCGCGGTAATTCGACGTTATTTCATTGATTTCTCCGTAATTATACCGATTTAGGCCGTCAAATTTCAGTATGATGATGAGAAAAATACGAGCTTTCATATGATATGAAAATCTCCGTATGTTTGAAATAATTCTGTGTTACGAAAATGTGATCGGGTCATCTACCTTTAACAAGATGGCTTCATGAACGTTTTATCTGGACCATTTTAGTTAAAAAATAAATTGCCCGCTTCGAGCGTATTTTCTCGACAGCTTTCAGAATTTCAATGGGTCTCGACCCACTCTAAATATTATTGCTTCTGCCATCACTGGTAAGGAATGCAGAGAAAAGAAGACAATGACATAAAATCATATGTTTGAAGTAAAAGAATTTGGATTTGAGCATACATTAGATGTTGTTAAAATTTAAATGTGAGGAAGAGAAGGAGGAAGAGGAGGAGGAAGAAGGGTAATAAGGATAATAGACGGCGAAAATGGAACTGGGGGTTACGAGGTCACGCGGATGTCGACACCCACCATAGGGGACCGAATGGGCTCGAACCCCATGCCGCAAAACTCATGTTCCGCCCCTTTTTACGTATCTTGATATATTTGATGATTTTCACTCAACCCCTAAAAAATAATTTACTTGACCTAGTCTTCAAGGGGTTCTATATTTTCAAGGTTTTATAGTCCTTTGTATAACCAACTCAACCCCTAAAAAATAATTTGGGAAATAACAGAAAGATTTTTTTTGCTTGACCTAATCTTCAAGGGGTTCTATATTTTCAAGGTTTTATAGTCCTTTGTATAACCAACTCAACCCCTAAAAAATAATTTGGGAAATAACAGAAAGATTTTTTTTGCTTGACCTAATCTTCAAGGGGTTCTGTATTTTCAAGGTGTTTTAAGCCTTTGTATAACAAACGACTTTCCCTAAAATCTGATAAAAATGAAGCAAAATGTATGAGAAGAAAATGTGTTGCTTTAAATAAATATGTCCCAGGAGAGCCCTCCCAGAGCCTTCAAAACGTCAGAAAACCTATAGCTCCAAGGGGGCTTGGCCCCTGAACCCCAAGCCGATTTAATGATGATGCCCCACCCCCCCCCCCCCCCACCCCATTTCAAGATGGGTTGACGCCCCTGATTGCACCTAACCTGTTAGCATTCGAAATTTAATGTAAGAAATGTTTGACGCATGGTTATATTAATTGTATCAATCTGAGACGATAATACGTTTTTCTGTGTAGAAAATGGGTCGGTCGGGCCCCGGTAGAACAGGTGTGTTTTCATTGCCTAAGCTTTATCCCCTGTTGGCATACGCGGGTTGAAATCTTTCTGTTACGTCAAACAATAGATGATAATAATACCAAGTTTGAAGAATGAAGAATAGGATGTACTATGCATATGGATCGAGGTAAACAATCTCCCCTGTTGGGAACTTGGGATGCAGCTGGAAAATTACAAGTGGCTAAGTATGTGGATTATGACTAGATTATCTCTTACGTGTTCTATCTATTTTCATATGCTATATTACTTTCAATTTGATAGGCAAGAAGAAAACAAAACAGATTGTTGGTAAATACATGTATTTATATTTCAGAAGAAAACAAGATAGATTGGTGGCAAATTATTTCAAACATGGATAAATATTTCAAATATGTAGTGCTATTGAATTAGCACATCAATCTGTTTTGTTATACCTGTACAATAGGATGATTTATCTGTAAAAAAAAAAAAATGGCACTAGCTGTATTGCTTTAGATATCTCCATTTCACTTTATGTGAAACAGGCCTCTACAGACCATATCCGGTGGTCATACATATGTTTTACAAAATGTACACCTTGTACTATCAGTTGCTGTATGCTAAATAAGGCAAAACGCATAGTGTTCTTGCCTTGCATACCCCTATTACAGCCTGGCCCCTATCATGCATTTAAATTTCGGGTTGAGTTACATTATTAAGCTCACGCTATTTTTAGACAATGCATAATTAAACATCAAACGTCATGCAACAACCATCTAGGGTATTTACCTAAAGTCAGTGTACCTTATGCCTCTATATTATTATGCTCCCATATACTTAAGAGAGAGACGAAAGCACTTGGTGCATTAGTATCACGCCGCGTTTGCCGTTATTGCATATCCCGCTTTAATTTATTACAACTTAGTCGCGCAGGTGTTTTCTCCTGAGTTCTCTCGCATTATCTCACTAGCTACCCTCCCTATGACATGACACTACTTTGGAATTGTACTGCCTGAAGTGAAAAAGTGCCAGAGACAAAAAGACCTCTACTTCCGGGAAGACAATTGGTAATCGGAAGGCTCTCCAGTGTGTTGTTGATGATTTCCAGGTTTGATTGATAACTCCGTTTGTAATTGGATGGTGGAAACGGTCTTTTGACTTGTCTGATCTAGTCACAGCAGAATCTAACTGTATTGAGTAACGCGAGCAGCGCATTAGTCACGAGAGAGAGACGAGTATCGTACAAAGGATAGTTTGCCCGCGAAAAACGCAACTTCTTTACTGCAGCAAAAATGGTAAGTTTTCATTTAACCGATTACGTACATAGTTATAGTGTTGATTTTCCTTGCAGTATTATGTTCATGAAATGGTTGAATTCGATTCTAATCACATTTAAAAGAGGCAAATGACAGAATTTCCTCTCTCTGTTAAAACATGCGAAAGGAAATTCTAAAAGACGATTAGATATTACCTACATATATCACATACTAGCCATGCAATGCCCAAACTGAAAGAAAAACGAGTTAGCCACCTGTTGGAATATTGGTACTGTAAAATTAATGTGGTTTTATCAGTAATATCAGTAAAGCTTGTTAACGTTTGTCATGTTTGTTGAGAGTTTTTAGATGTATATTTCTATCACATTATTATATATACTTGGCGGTTAAACATATCTCTGCCCCAATCTTGCTTTAATGATCATTGCTATCGATAATTTAACTAAGACAAATATACCTGGTATATCTGTCTTGATACAACTGCATCCTAATGTGTTTTTTGGCATAATGCATTTGATGTGCAACGGTAAAATAATAATATAGAATTCTATATATGTCTATATATCAAATGTTCAACACCCGTGAATAGGATTATTTATCACCAGTATTACTCAGAGTGAGCTGTTTAAGTGCTAACCAGTGGTTTTGTGTAACATCTCTAAGCTAGATTTATTGTAAAACCGTATACTGTGACAAAATTTTAAAATTGTAATTCTTCTATCCACTAAATTATCGCTGAAGTTTGATTTCAGTATAATGGAAGGACAACGTCAATTCTCGTGTTAGACATCCTCCCAACACCATAAAGCACCGTAATTCATTTTGTTCAAGACCCTTAATTTGTGCAAATCCTTAATTGTTTGATCACTTGTGTCAGATATACTATGGATATCTGCGAAAAATAGGAAATGGACACATTTTAATACAAGTCTGGCTTTAGTTTTAGTTTTGCAAAATGACTTCATCTTACATAGAAAAACATTTTAAAATCAAAATCATAATAGATTAAATTAGATTTAAAGAAATATAAAAAGTAAGAGGACTTTCTATACCACTATCACTGAGAGTGTTTCTCGTGTGATGCTTTTTCTGTCTAGCATAGTTGTCTCGAGTTCCTCTTCACTCGAAACTGAGGACAATTGATAATGTCAATGCAACTATAACGACTGGCCTTTCCATGACTAGATTCTAATGATTATAGGCTGTTCTATACGGACCTTCCTTATTTTATATCTGAACGTGTTGTCATTAATCTAGGATTCAACAAATGAACTTCAATGATGGCATTTGGCCAACAGTCTCAAATCCTAATAATATGCACAAAATTAAAATTATTATAATTTAAGTTTGTTGGCGCCGAAATCGGCTTTCGAGATTTCGCCATCTTGGTTTAAGTCTTTGGGATGGTTTGGGCGACGTTGATCTCTGCAAACAAGTGTTAGCTCAGGTGTTGGCTTGTGTTATTCGTTGCATTAAAATATGCTTTCTGCGAATTAACACGGCCCAATGATTTCAGTCATCTTACAGTTAATAGTGTATGGAATAACAGTTTTTATCCATGTTAATGGATTTCATGCCCTCTCGGTGATTTTGCTTGTCTCCATTCTACAGAGGGTACAGAATATCGGCGACACGCTTAAAAGCAAAAGCGTGTCGCCGATATTCTGTATTCTGCAGCAAATATAACTTAAATATTCAATATTTGTATCAATGTTTGTATATGCTTTAGGATACTAGCATTTTTATGTTGTTCGTTTATAGAAATGTTCTTGCCAATCCAAAGATATGAATGATCAAAGTAGGAATAGTAAAATGTAGACTATTTCTACTAAACGTAATTGCTTTTCACGCATTAGTGTTAACCTAACCAGGGATATAGCCTACTGGCTTGATTAATCACGAGCATCCAACCCGAAAAACAGAACGGATCAATGAGTGTGTCTTTATTAGTCAAAGGTTTACTTTCCTGCTATGGTTTATCTGGCTTCTAAAGTTGTTCGAGCTCCTTAGCCTCCAATACTGAGTTCGACATAAGAATGCCTCTAGTCTTTCCTTGTCTAAATGTCTGAGCTGCTGGCTGTACGGGCTGGCCTCCCAAGACATGTCATATCGGAACCGATTGTTATTAATCTAGATTTCAACAAATGAATCAGCTATGATGGCCGACAGCCTCAAATCCTAATCATATGCATATTATTAATATAATTATCATCTTGATGAGTTGTTGGCGGCGAAATCAGCCTCCCGGGTCGTCATCTTACTTTTTTAGTGTTTGGGCGACGTTGATCTCTGCAAGCAAGTGCTGGCTCAGGTGTTGAATTGTGTTATTCATTACATGAAAATATGCTGTCTGCGATTCAACACCCCGACGATTTCAGTCATCATACAGTTAATAGTGTATGGAATAACAGTTTTTATCCATGTTAATGGATTTCATGCCCTCTCGGTGATTTTATTTGTCTTCATTCTACAGAGGATACAGAATATCGGCGACACGCTTAAAAGCAAAAGCGTGTCGCTGATATTCTGTATTCTGCAGCAAATATAACTTAAATATTCAATATTTGTATCAATGTCTGTATATTATGTTTTAGGAAATTAGCTTCTTTATGTCGTTTGTTTATAGAAATGTTCTTGCCAATCCAAAGATACAAATGATCAAAGTAGGAATAGTAAGAGGTACATTATTTCTACTAAACGTAATTGCTTTTCACGCATAAGTGTTAACCTAACCAGGTTAAGTTGCAAATAAACTGGATGGAGGCTAAATGTGGATCTACTGTCTACAAGTCGCAAGTCCGCAGCAATTTGGAGTATGCTTCACTAAGCTGGGCGAATGCTTCACCCACCATTCTAAGCCAGCTTGACAACATCCAAAAGAAGGCACTTAAATCATATTATAAAGGAGTTAATGAAGCTACTGCTCGGTCACAGCTCAAAATTGACAGCCTGCTTCACAGGCGTCAGGTAGCAGCAGCTACGGTCTTGTACAAGATGTATACTCCAACTGCCCACAAGATCTAGCAGGGTTACTTCCCACACCATATGTCCAACGCAGAACTACCCGTTCGAGCGTATCAATGCGAGTCCATGCTCTTTCTCTGCCGACAGCCAGAACTCGCTGCTTATACAAAAGCTTCATTCACACTGCTGTTCCCTTATGTCTTGATCCCTTATGGAACAGTCTTCCAGACAATATTGTTGGCAACATTTAAGCAGCTGGAATCCAGGCTTTCAAGTGCCGTGTGCACGGACATCTTCTCTCAAACTCTTAACTTGTCATAGCCTTCATACTCTTTCATGACACCCTTCATTCAAGTCAACATCCGACTGATACATATACTAGCATGGTTAATGCTTGGTTGGGGAGATGGTGGATGGTCCTGTAAAGCATGTAGCCAGCTGGGCTGGTGATACGGCCACGCCCCAACAGGTGACAACAGGCAGCTCCTGGTAGATTTAGTTCTCAAGTTTGTTGTGTAGGTTCTCTTGATGCCCATCAGACCTCCAGATATTATTGTTTTTCTTTAATTTATATATTTTGATGTCGTTCTCTATGTTTGGGCTTTTATCTTATTTTTATGTCACTTTCATTGGCATTTTTAATTGTGTTTCTTGTTTTATGCATATTTTCTGAGTTGCAGTGAACCAATTGATTGGCCTTTCAGAGCTCTCTTTCGAGAGTTACCATTTTGATTTTTAATCACTCTGGTCAATAACCTTGTTAATGTCTGTTAAGCTATTGTTCACATTTGCGCTTTAAATACAAAAAGAAAAGAAAAAAGGACATAGCCTACTGGCTTGATTTATCACGAGCATCCAACCCGAAAAACAGAACGGATCAATGAGTGTGTCTTTATTAGTCAAAGGTTTACTTTCATGTTATGGTTTTCCTGGCTTCCAAAGTTGTTCGAGTTCCTTAGCCTCCAATCCTGAGTTCAACATGAGAATGCCTCTATATGACTGAGTTGCTGGCTGTACTATACGAGCTGGCCTTTCAAGACATGTCATATCGATACCGGTTGTTATTAATCTAGATTTAAACAAATGAATCAGCCATGATTGCCGACAGCCTTAAATCCTAATCACATGCATATTATTAATACAATTATCATCTTGGCGAGTTGATGGCGGCGAAATCAGCCTCCCGGGTCGTCATCTTCTGTTAGTGTTTGGGCGACGTTGATCTCTGCAAACAAGTGCTGGCTCAGGTGTTGACTTGTGTTATTCATTACATTAAAATATGCTGTCTGCTATTCAACACCCCGATGATTTCAGTCATCTTGCATTTAATAGCGTATAGAATAACAGTGTTTATCCATGTTAATGGATTTCATGACCTCTCGATGATTTTTGTTCGTATTGATTCCACACTTTTCCTTAAAGGGGTTCCATACAATGGTGCGGTAGAAAGCATCATTCTTCTCTTTAAGTAGTCACCATTTGTTGTATAACCACCTATAATGGCGTAAATGGTTTTATAGAATTTTCTGTTGCCAATACAAAGATGTAAATGATCAACCCTGCGGGAATAGTATAAGTCGCAGATCTCTAGCTAACGACGGTTTATCGAATTTGTGTTAAGCAATAGAAGATACTTGTTCATCACGAGCACCCAAACCGAGTTACTATCAAATGTTGTGAAACGTACTAGCAAATTAATAAGTGGACGATTTCTTTGCAAAGATTATTGCGATTTGAGTGTGATTAATCATTGAGGCCTATTATAGTAATGTTATTGTTCAAACCAGATAAGTTATAAGAGTATACATGTATTCGAAAACAAATTTTTATCTTGCATTTCTTGAAGCGATAATTTAATGCATGAATACTACTGAATACTGAACGAGCAAGTAACGTCTTTAAAAGTGATATAAACTCGATTTTGTATGCTCGTTGTTAAATAATTAGATTTTTTTAATAATTAAAGGCAGATAAAATAGAAAAACGATTGATGAGGCTATCTGAATTATCTTTATCGCCATCAATAGCAAATGTTGAATAAAAAGAACCAAAGCTACTACTCTTTATGCTGATAATTGAGTGGCGCCGGATACTCTTTCAAACGAACAATTATAGACCTATGTATTCAATGGTTTCAATGTGACAATTATTACAGATCTTTCATATTCATAGATAAATACAATTTGCGGATGTATGATGACACTAACGGACGGTGGCGGTCATGCGATTTCAGTAGTGGCAAGAGCCCTTATATAGCAAGAACACTTAACTGCGGGACTGGATTGATCGAGATCTTCCCGTCGCGTTTCTTCAAAAAACCTATTATATTACAGTTATATTTTAGGATATGCCCTTTACTTTACAAGGCGTATCTGCGAAATCAATACCCTTGTCTCCAACGTACAAGTGAAAGGCCAAGGAAAATAGTGACATGTCCGATAGTGACCCATTGCACAAAATGTGCATAAAAACGCCTAGGCTTTTATGAAAAACCTGCTACAAGTAGTGCAACTAATATGACTTTGATTCAGCTCTCCGCTGTACCCTCTATTGCCAGGCGTTAAAGAAGAGGATCCAAACTAAGTGAAAAGGCTGTTTGAGTACTCTAGTGATGCTAAGGTGTCTTGAATTGCACGAGTAACCATCTTTGCTTGTGTCATGTGCAACTTTGAGGATTATATACTCATTTTTCTTTAATATTTCTTTACCTTAATAAAACATTTAATGTGCATTCAGACCTCGCACAGGTTGAAAGACAAACCAATTTCAATCCAAATTGAAAAATGAAATAATACTTACATTGAATTTTAAAAATAGTTATTGAATTTAGAAACGGATGCAATGTGTCCTTCGATGACATTTCTTTGCACATAAGACCCCGAGCTAATTGGTCTGCCGGCCGGCCAACCAAACAGGGTTGTTCACCTGCTTCATCTTATTTCTAAGCTCTGGATAGAATTACAAGTTAACTGTACCATACATGTATAGCACGCGGCAACATGTATAGTAAAGTCGGATGTCCATTGCGATAGCTTGCGATGGCATGGTAATGGCAAGAGACAGTTATGATAAAAGCTTCTATAAACTGCTCCTAGCAAGAGCAGAGTCACTTGTTAAACCGATGGCAATGAAAGGGCGGTAATTAATTACTAGGGATAGCGGCTTGTATATACAATACGTGCTCAATGGTGCTCAAAATAGTAACATACTATGAATATGTTCCTGAAAAACATCTGTTTTCAACCCGATAATTATAATGATTCTATTCATTGAAATACATACTATATAATATGCTTATATGTTTATTAATGTTATCAGTCGTCAAGGCCATAGTATGTTTTAAGCGACACTCTTAGTTTTCGATTAATCTTTTCTGATAAAAAGTACAAAGCTAGCTTCAGACTACCCATGATGCGTGAAGTTGTTACATAAGAAGACCATAAGAGTGAGGCAGTAAAATTGTATAGCTCAAGAAAACAAAGTGAGGTGCAAAGCTGTGTAAAGACGGTGTATCTTATCGTGCAATAAGATACAGGTTTTTCTCTTTTGTGAATAATATCTTTTGATACGTGTGAATGTTACTCATACACACTAGACAATATCGTGAACGAAAGCGCTAACAAGGTAGGAACACCATCATGATCATGTGTCAACCTATGTTCATCACCCATCCCCGTGAGGAATACTGCGCAGACGCACAAAGCAAAAGCTGTAGATTGGTTTCACATAATATGCTGCAACATGATTTACCTCATATTCAACAACGCCCAAAGATTTTGAATGCAATTTTCATGGATACATAGACGTATAAATGCAATGGTAGTGTACAAGGTGCCCCTAAGAAAAAGATGCACGTGTTCCACGTCATTGCCCTAATTGATTAGCTATAATGTTTATACAATCTTAAAGATAATTTATTTGGCTTTTGAATGCCGTTGTTTTGATTGTAATTGCCCTTCCCAATCCAACACTATGCTTGATCGATCACGGACACTTAAAAATGGGTTGTGCCACTTTTTAGGAAAAAGATGCTTGTTGTGGAAAGAGTCATTTTGCTCATTTTACTAATTGACGTTGATATGAGCTTCAGGATGACCAAATTACCGATTCAAATGCTGTTTGCTGTGTCTCATTTGCTTTATCCTAACCAAAAATATGCTTGATTAAATTTGATCACTGAAAGTTGAACATAACAGCAATTTTACACATGGATGATTTCATTCAAAAAACTGGCACAATTTTGATTTTGTTTGCTCATGATAAAACAAGCATATCTTTGGGAAGACTCAAGCAAATTCGACAAAACAAACTGCGTACCAAAGGTTATCTAGTTATCTTGAAGCTCGTTATTAAACACTAATACTAATACGAAAATGACACATTCCCCCCAAAACATGGTTTTTTTCTAAAGTGGCACAAGCCCGATTTTGAGTGCTCGTTGTAGATCAAACATATTTTTAGATTGTGAGAAAAGTAAACACAATCAAATGAACAGCATTTGAAAGCCAGCCAAATTATCCTTCAGATTTAATATTAAGACTACAGCCAAATACTGATTATCAATGAGAATATTGACGTGGAACACGTGCACCCTATTTTGGGAACGCCCTACCCTGTATTGCAATTCCATTCCATTTTAAGAGTATTCCTATTTATGTTCTCTTCCTTTTCATTCGCGTGTGAAGCACGTTCTTTCCGGAAACGCACACTGCGTTGCGGAGCTCTTAGTGCATAAACGCATTACAAGTATGATGCGGTATTGGCGTTGCTGACAGTAGCAGAGTAGAATACATAATGACATAACTAACACGTTGCTACTGTGTGCAGAGTTGTTGAGTTTTAGTCAATTGAAATCCTTTGGATAAGTCACCTACAAAGTCAGCTTTCTGTCTTTCAAAAACGTAAATTTCGGACGATTGCACTATATGATTTCATTCGACTATGGTACAGACAGCACGTACAAAAGTGTGATAATTACGACATGATATAAACTTAGACTAAGGACTATAAAATCTTCAGTGGTAAAGATTGATTCGATTCCTTTAATGTTTATATGATGGCCTCGTGAAAGTGAAAGAAAAGAATTGAACATACTACTAGTATGAAAGGAAGGACGACCAATTCTAAAAATCAAGTACTTTCAGCCTTTCGGCACTAGTAAGGAAATACTCAACCCAGTCTCAAGTATCAGACGTTGTACTGAACGAGCGTTGCAGTTACCATTGAGTTGCTGTCATTGTTCACTGATATCTGAAATTACGTGATCTACGACACAATCACCCAACATGTAGTTTTGTAACGGCGTCATATATCAGGGAGATTATAAGGAACAATCACAACTCCCCAATTCTATCTTAATCTAGGGACCTGTAGATTCTTTACAGTAACAGCGAACACACTTTGGAACACACTTTGGTAATGATAAGTATTGGAATCAAGCGAATTGTATAAGAAAATGAAGAATTGTGTCACGTGATGCATCATCCAAGCATGATAACGAGGCCATATATCTAATATATCCAATACTTCAAATGCAACATAAGCCAATCATATCACCATGGACCCAACTACACCGAATCTTTGACAGAGGTGCCTCACAAGAAACTGATCTTGACGAGTGTGTCGCCAGGTATTAACTTCTTGGGCACGTAACTATGTTGACGGCAATGTAAACAGCCAGTAGTCACGATAGATAGATAGTGTTTTCAATCTTCTCGGTAAATTGCTCCTCGATTTCCGAATTTCCTTTTAAATGATTCAATATTTTCTCTACTCAAGAGAACACAGAATTGGAACAAGTAGAATAAAGTGGCAAGGGATGTTGTACTTGTTGGGTATTAGGTAACGTTGCAAGTCGCACATGCGAAAACATCTTAAGATAACATTAATGCCGTTGTATACAATATCATTAGACTGTAATAATTATAAAAGGTGAATAAAAGACATCTCCAACTTACATGTTATGGATATGCATGCCATGCCATTTCATTTTACCGTTCAGCTATAAGCCCCTGGTAATCAGTGACCGTGAGATGTTAGTGCCATCTTAATGAACCTATAAATTAGAGAATAGTGTTAAATGATGAATTGCAAGAGGGGCGAGAGAAACAAAATTGAATTTCCAATGTTTGACACCTCATGCTCTGATAGGGTGTATTCACTGCTGTATTCACAAACTTATTATTTTAGATTATAACAACACATTATTAATGCACATACAGTAGCTGGTCGTGCCACAAGCAATTTCGAAGCAGTAAACACAGTAGATCTAGGCGTTAACATAGTTAAAAGAGGTTTCTTTGAATACCGTGAACATCAACTAACAAGATCTTACACAGGATGTTAAACCAAAGCTCCGTGTCCATCCATAGTGTTTGAAGTATGCGCATAAGGAGATGAAGCAACAGTACGAAGAGAACAAGCAGGGATATAAATATGAAGCAGTCAGCAGTGATATAAATCAACCTTAAAGAGTTTTGTATGTTAGTTGGAGCATGAATGAAATATGCCTTCTTCAATAGCATCACTCAAGTCAGACATGAATGTTGTGCAGCCTTTGTACACAGAATTTAGAGATCCATCCAATGTTAACATTTTCAACGAGGCACGCGTCTGCAGACGACATGCAAAAAGTCACAAAATGTTTCAAAAATGTTGAAATATGCTAAATCATTGAATTTCATTACCATATTTGCAATCCCCATGAGAATTACAAACATGCCTAGTATTGGTTCAGTAATCCTTGAGATATACCTTGAAAGGTGGGAAAGGTTTCTAAAAAATCTGTTTTGTATATAGGGTAAAACGAATAGCCGCGTGGAAACTGTTAAAGATGAACAAGAACGCGCATGACGAAGTGAATGAGTCAATGTATTGTAACAACTATCTCTATAATTATCATGATTATATTGTATGCAAGTATCAGAGCGAGGGAGATTTTTCATTTGTCAAATCCCTGTCCCCGAATGTTAATTTTAATAACTTAATAATTTACTGGAGAATGAATTCGTTTGAGAACCAAATTCTGACATTTAAGTTTGAAAATGTACATGAAAATGATGTACTCTTATTTTTAAACATCAAAGAAGAACTGTAATAAGGCGACGATCAATTATGGCAAACCTGTGACAGTTAAGAATAACTTAACTGTCACAGGGCAAACGAACCTCTCAGTGCTCAGGTACCGTATAGGGTCGGTCGGTCGGACTGTCGGTCGATCAAAATGTTTTTTGTTTTCAAAAATGTCGGGAAATGTTGGTGAATTTTAAGCAATTTTCGAAAAGGTTAATAATTTGCAAACAATTTACATACAATTTCCACAAATGTTCTAAACATTTTGTCCTTCTCGTAAATTGGGGTTTGTCGGGCCCGTAGAACAGGGGTTTCTTTGTCGCCGCGTATCCGGCTTTTAAAAGATGAAATACATTAAACATTTAATGCATAGAAAGTAAAATTGCACAAGCGTGTAAGAGGGGCCCACGTATGATGAGTGCCTGAGACGCATTCGGACTGTCCTCTTCAATCATGTCAATGGCATTTTCCGGATGAAACGTTTCTTAGCATTCAACATGACTGTACGATACATTGAGTTTTCCGTTTTTGTTGCATTAGCAGAACTGCTTTAGATGCAACACCCCGTGATATATTATGAGCCTGACATTACGATTTTGTCATTATACTTTATTTACTATTTTTTAACCTCACTTTTATTTTTTTCTGTATTGCAGGCACATCAGCTAACGGAAGAACAAATCGCTGGTATGTTTGAACATGTTTTAAATTTAGATGTACTTGTTATTCTGTGTAGTAAAGTGTAATTGGTAATCGTATATACAGGCTCCTTCAAACGCCACGAGAGAAGCTATTTGTGTCACCACCCTCGAATGATTAAAGGGGCGTTAAAGTTGCAGGGTTGTTTAGTTTTCTTCAAAAGACAAAATGGTAGTTCTTATCACAATCAACTATCATCATTCCAATTCCGATAAGAATTTGCATACGCCTATAATTAATACATATGAGAATTGTGAGAATCTCGGATTCGATCATAATCGAGTATGCAACCTCGGCGAAATATCAGAACATCCTTTTAGATCTCCGAGTAAGGGCAATGGTTCAAAAATAGTTCCAAAAGAATTTAAGACGATGGGAGCTTTTTCCTAGATATTACAACAAAATCAACTATGATTAAAATTGGAAAGATTTTATTTAATCTTGCATGCATTCCACATCTATGTACAAAGTATTAGTTCCATGTATATATTTATAAGCAGCGATGGAAATACCCACATGACTTTCCACCCGGGGTAGACAGTCCTGGGGTAGACCAACCCTGGTTAGACTACAATAGAGCGCCCTCACGGAATAAACCGCAATAATTCTGTTTAAAAAACACCATGGAAACTATATTGATTATAAATTAAAAAATTCAAAGTTTAGACCTTCCGAGATGTTAAAACACTCAGGGGGTTGGTGGTCAGGGAGGTAAAAACAAAGATGGATCATTCTAAAGCAACCCCGGGACTGTCCGGATCATTCTAAAACAGCCCGGGACTGTTCGGATCATTCTAAAACAACATTCTAACCCTAACCCTAACCCTAACCCTAACCCTAACCCTAACCCTAACCCTAACCCTAACCCTAACCCAAACCCTAACCCAAACCTTAACCCTAATCCTATCCACCCAGGGTTGGTCTACCCCGGGTTGGTCTACCCCGGGACTGCCCCCCCCCCCCCCCCCCCCCCGGTGGAAAGTCATGTGGGTATTTCTATTGCTACATATTTATATGTGAAGTCTCCATCCCATAATCATGTTTTATTGTGTTGCCTGATTTTGATGTCACGTTATGTCTGCTATATTAAAACAATAGAAGTAGAACATTATCCCTTTAATGGAAAATTAAGATATATTTCTATAAATGTATGACACATCACATTAACTCCGTCATTGTCCGTCTTTAAAAAATATGAAATAGATTGATTAAACTTAAGATTTCATATTTTAGTACGTATCTACTTGATCATGTTTATCTCGATCCTATCTTGAGCCATGTAAGTGTTGGCTGAACTCCTATGGACATCATAATGCAAATAAATTGTGTTAAATCATAATATATTTGAATGGACACAAATCGAGGTAAAGTGGTAGGTAATCTGATACAAGTCCTATATTTGCAGTCGATCTTTGTCGTATTATAAGTCCATGGAATAAAGAGGAAAGAATATTGTAGAAAATAAAATAAAAAATAAAGAAAAACAGCAATATTTAAAATAGAGAATTTTTGGAATGCACCCAAAATTAAATATCATACATGATCGAATATATTTATTCTTACAAAAGCAGAACACCTGTCGAATGAATCAAATATTATCTCGAATAATATTTACATTTACCAATAAAACCATAAGTAAGTTGACGATAGACCATGTATACATTCCCATTAAAACGATGATTTAGGTATCAAAGTTAAGGATGAAAATCTCTAGAAGTGATTCAAAAGTGAGCACAGTATCAATATGTGTATACACCATCTATAGTTATGCAGACTAGAATACATTTTAAATGAGCTTGAACATCAGATAGAGAGGCGACAAGGGGTAATGTTGATTCTGGTAAGGTAAATGACATTACGGTTATATGAATAAAGGCGTGTCATTGGGTAATAATATGACTTATGGAGCTAGGTAAGATATGTCGTATCAATAATTATAGTGTCAAAAATATCCAAAGGGCTTTTTCTTTTTATATATATGCTTGATGTTTCATGAGTGATTCCGACATTCACCTTTTAGTTTAGAACCATTAATATAAATCTGGAGGGTTCAGTGAGGGTTCAGTGAATGACGATATAGATTTAAATCTTGAATTAATATGCATGGACATGAATCCGGGTGCAAAGGGAGGGGGGTTGCTCCTGTAAAATGCAAATACTTTGCTCTGAACCGATTCAATATCATTGCTGTAAGAAATGAAATGTTCTTAATAAAAACCGCAGTTATCATTGATAAAGCATTTAAATAACTACAGTCATTGTTATTCATCCAGTGTTGAAAACACCTTGTCAAGCAGGTGTACCTTTGGACGCCCCGTACATTTAGAGAAAGCAAAGCACCCGTTACACTCAAGTCGAAAAGCCGTTCAAGTATTTGGTTCGACAGCTTTCTTTCAAACGATGTAGTCGATGACGTTGAACTTTAAACATGATTAAGACACATACTGTCATTGTATTGAGAGTTGAATTTTGGGAAGAGCAAGCACCTACGAATCGATTATCAGATTTGCGTGTGGGTTTTGTTAATATTTTTAGCTGCATAATAATAGCTTGGCTCGTAAAAGAATTGCCCACGAAGTGAATAGGTGTTTAATGTAATGGTCTACCATAAAACACATTTCTATTTGTTTTAGATCCTACAAAGTTCATTTTTGGATATGTTAACACATTTATTTCATTTTCATAAAAATGGCGGCCATCTTGGATTTAATCGGCTATTTTATCCCGGAGTTCTCCCGGAAGTACGCAAAAAATATTTTTTAATTTTTTTAAACTTGAAATATGCTTAAACACATGAATGTTATGATAGCATAGCCCTATTTTCAAAATTTGTGTCCCAAATTGTCAAATTTGCATTAATATAATGTTGACATTTTTAAGCCAAAAATGAGCATGTTTGAAAATAAAATGGGCTATAAAATTTCAAACGAGATCAAATATGCAAAAAATGCTATCCCTTGTAGAACTATTTAGTCTAGTTCCATTCAAAATTACAGCTTCATACGTGCTTCCGTTATTGAAAAATGACACCGGGTTTGATCGAAATGACAAATTCGAGAAAATGGCGTTTGAAGTATTTATATTTATTTTATATTTACTAGAATTACTATTCGAATCATCATAATCTTTGGTGGTATTTTCATGGCAAAAGCTCCTTTATTTTAAAGTTATGAACTTTATAAGGAATAAAACGTTAAAAAGTACTGGTTGAAAAACAATAAAATACATAAGATATTTAAAAGAATATGTACGAGAAATGCGACTTTGATTTGACGTAACTTTGGAACCGCTGCTCCTATTATTGTGAAATGAAAAGTAATTAAAAGCTAAAAACTAGCTGCTTCTTATGAGCATAATATCTTAATCTGTTTATAGTCTCTTTTTAGCAACTGCATGGTAGACCATTACCTTAATTCAAGGAATTATCACAGATTGAACAAAACCTTTTTGATAAACGCTTAAAAGTGCTTAACCTTCTTGTGCAAATGAGTCGAGGATAATATAATAACATGTTAAATCTTTTGAGTTGATATCCTTTGTTCAATGTGTGCTTTTGTTTGTGTTAGTGGTGTGCACATGGTAAAACAATGGGATGTTGAAAGTAAAAGTGAAATGGGCCAAGTCGACTTTCGACATATGTATGTTAGAAGACACAAATTGATACTATATACTTGTTTTCCAAAGTCTATTGGTAATTCTACAAATTCCTTAATGGAATTCGACAAGGTAGCCGTGCATTTTCTCTGATTTGATAGGTTATTGAATTTTGTTTAAACGCTGAGGCAAGTTTAGGCATATTTGTGGTGGTAGTTGTAGAGGAATGATAAATTACGATACAGGCTGGATGATTCAGTAGTCCATAATAATCATTTTGTCCTCGCATGGACATCAGACTGGGAGGCAAAAAGGGGCTATGTTGAATTTGGTACGGTGAATGATATTACGATCATATGCCTGAACAGCTGAAGGTATAATTAGTTTACGGAATAATATACTCTGATATATGGCAAAACAATGAAAACATCTGATGGCTTTTTCTGCTATCTCATTGCACTATCGTGAGAGGTTATATGTGCGCTCGAAAAATCTTTTTTTGAACGCCGATCACGTGACATATAGGTTAGAGACTGCGGGATTCACATGTTTGGTTACCCTAAGAGTTTAATTCCCCAAACCTCTCCTTGAGCGATCGAGTCAATATGCGAACAAAAAATCGCACTTTAAAAAGTACCCATTACTCTCACGAATAAAAAAAATGTGTGGTGTAAGATCTTTGTTCGACAGCTCGCATTCGAAGTCACTTACAGAATATGCAACGGTAATCTTCGACGACATTGGAATACTTGAATTAATTCTCTACTCACATTCACCAACATCATGAGTTGATTTTATGCGAAAAGCATACACCCTTGACTTGGTGATCAGTCTTCAACATGTTTACATCTTCGTTTATTGATTCAACTAAAACATCTCATTGAATTAGGCATGAGATTTATATCACGGCAAAAGAATTTCAAGAATTATGATAACAGCGGGGATTTAAAATTTCTGTAAAGTATGTGATTCATTAACACTTTCTAAGTGGGTAGCATGTGACCCTATATCTTTTGCATTGTTTATCTAACACTTTGGCTAATATTTCGTTATTTTAGCGCACTTTCTCCTAAATTTAATTCACATACAAAAGGGCTACTAAACTAGTTTTCTCATGTGGGAAATATGCAGATTTGGCAACATATTTCTATTTAAACCTTATTCCTACCGACTAGCAGCTTCCGCCCCAAGGCAAAGGGACGACTGAAAATGACCATCAAAGCTTATTATAATACACCCTGTGTAGTTATGTATTCAAGTATACATTTTAAATTAACTTAGACATCAGAGCGCGAGGCGAAAAGGGGGCAACGTTGAATCAGGAGAGGTAAATGACATTACGGTCATATGCCTTAAGGCTTCTCATCAGTAGTTATATCGTTATGGTCGGGGTTGAGATGTCCAGTCAATATAGCACAAAACAATCAAATACATGGATGCCTTATTGTGTTCATACAACTTTGCTGTATTATGAAGAGCTCCGACATTCATTCTCAATCTACATCGTTTTAAACAATGTCATATCAATTTAGTAAGCAAACAAGAGATGCTTGATACATAATCAGGGATCGCTTTTTGGTTATAATGGAATAAAGACAGTGATGTTTTCCCCGCGTTCATCAATGTCTTCTTGCGACAGCGTCTCATTGTGCTTGTTCAAAACCTCATAAATATACGCGTTATTTGCGTCCTAATCAAATTACATCCTTTCCTGCTAAGCAAAGGTTCGCACAGGTTACTAATATAATGGAGATCCGAACACCGCGTAAAAATTGGTAGTCACCCCGCGTTTAATGCGCATCATGTTTGATTGAAGCAACACGCTCTCGTAATTGCGTAAAGCAACGGACGCACGGCGCAATTTTGCACAACCTGTAGTTACACGACAAGTGAGTGGTTATTATGGAGACCGATCGATTTGTACTGGGGAAGCATTGGTATAAATCGCCGTAAAATGTAGCTTTTCCATAACAATTATTAGTACAAGTTGCCCCTAGTGCAATTTCTGGGTTCCAAAGCGAAAATGTGTTGATTCTTCACAGTTAACTTTAACAACCGATACGCAGTCATTATTATAATAAACTCATGGACGTCTATCGTATGATATGATTATACATTATAACAGCGGCACTTTAGGAATGCACGGATTCAAATACGGTTCTTTAGTTTGATAGCTCATATTCGAACTCGCTTACAAAATATGCAACGATAATCCTCGATGATGTAGGAACACTTACAACATTATTAATTCACATTCCATCATTAGGGAGTTGATTTTATGCGACGAGCATACATTCTTGACTTAATGATTAGATTTGGCTTTCATCTCTTTAAACAATCAAACTAATCCATCTAATTAAACATAAGGGCCCGTATTCTCGTACGTAGTTAAACACGGTTTTAAGCTAAACTCGCGTCTAACTTTGACTTTAGACACATCGTTTAACAAGACGTAATTTTCGAAATTTTGAGTAACTTAAATACGCGTCTAACTCACTAAAAAGTGTCTAACTTTAAACATGGGTATGGGGTAGTCTAAAGCGCATTTAACTAAACGCATACACCAACTGTATGCCTTGAATAATCACTCAACCGTGCCTGCTGCAAGCTGACGTTCAGATCGTGTAGTATAAAAAATACACGTGCTTTTGAGGCATTCGGTCGATATCTATTGTAATCCATTAGGGCCACAACAAAAATAAATACCTATATACAGTAACGCACGACCACTCTGGGGACGAGATTCGTGGAGTTTAAAACCGTGTTTTGTTAAACACGTTGTTTAAAAGATAAACTCGCGTTTTAAGTTAGACAGGTTTATTTCACATTTTGAAACGCCCTGGTTTATAAATTATCAAAAGGCTTGCTTGTTATCTAATTTCAGTAATTGTTGAATTGTTAAAATTCATTTAAGGGATCACACCACTAAATAGGGCTCCATAGGGATATGTACAAAAATACTGATATAAAACTCTGTTTTAGACCACTAAATTGCGAACTTGGACCTTGTAGAATTTTTTTTCTTAAAAATGATCACATTTTCTCACAAAAAAGTGAAGAAAATAGGTAGGTGAGCCTGCTCGATTTTCCAAAATACGCCCATGGAGTTGACTACCTCTCTGACGGGCTTGAAAATGTCGCCGTAATCGGCAATGTTTCCAGTAAAAAGCACAAATTGGAAAGATCTCTCAAAATTTATCTAGATGGTATTCACAGTTTATAGTCAGGGTGCATGTAGGTGATCTCCCATTAATCATAATTAATCAAAAATTATAGGCATTTACGGAATTGTATTACTGTCAAGTCTTTTTAAATTGAGGATTTTGTGATGCACACTTTCGGATTCTAGCTTTAAACACCGACTTAAGGGTAGGGGATACCCCATTTAGTGTAGTGCACCCTTAAGAGCAAATCAGTATCCAGAGCACACTATGCTTTATTTAGCGGGGATGCGGAATGTCGGTACTCGTATCGAGAATCGAGTTATGTCATTTCAATTTATACATTTCGAACACATAGGAAACATTCTACTATGAAAAAATATGTCCTACTATGCTACTTACTCAAGCTAGTTAATTTACATTAATATATTATTATTAGGGTTTCATCTCTGTCCTTGCTAGGCGAGTCAATAACTCAAACGATAAGGGCAATGGCTGATGAGCATACTCCACAACGCTCAACTGCTAAGCGGGAGCGTTTGCCACCGTAACGCGTGTCTCATACTAGCTCCGAATTATGTGTTTCTATGGCGTAATGATCGCGGGAACCAGCGCTAAATATACTAGTATTATGAACACTATTACGCGTGTGTGAAAGCGTACACGATTTGGAGCGTTGTGGAGCTATGATCAGCCCTTAAAGCACGTCGCCCGCTCACTGAAAATATCCCTTTTCATACATTTTTGGTCACGCCTGTATACTTCAGGGACCCGAAGTAGGTAAGCCGTCAGTTATACATAGAAATGTCCCTAGTTGCGTTTACAAATTATATTGAAAGTTATAAAATAGATAGCTGCAGAACCATTGATCACACCTTATATGATACATCATGTCGAGAATAATTTGAAATTAACATCAGAGCGGGAGGCAAACAGAGGGTAAATTTGAATTTGGTACGGTAGATAGAAAGACATTGCGGTAATATGCCTTAAAGCTTGTTATTGGGTTAATCAAGTTATGGGGCTGATAGGTCCAGTCAGTATAACGCCAAATAACGAAAACAATATGATACATTTGTATACACATTTGTTGTCTTTAATCAGTCAAGTATACGGAGAAAATGTAAATTTACTGGACACGTAACTAAGTAGAGGCGACCATGTTTAGCGTGGATTGTATTACGTCATGTATACAAGCTGTCAGTCATCAAAGAGTATTGTCGATCGGGATTACCAGTAGTATTCTATTCATGCTATCGATGGACTTTAGATGTATGATCGATAGAGTTGACGTAATCATTGCGATCATAATCGCTCCACCTTTCACAAAAAAATTGCTGAAATGGGTCTAAAACGGGGTCTTAAAAGGTCTTGAATGTAAATAATTTTTCCCTATCCCGTTTTTTTTCCATTACTTGTGTTACCCTCATAAATTTTCTCCGTATACCTGACTGTTAATAGCATTTGCTGTAAACTACTTTGCTCATTCAATAATTTAAATAATGTAAAGAAATTAGAAATGATGGTTCCCCTCATACCGTGGCAGCAGACATCATTTTTAAATATTCAAATAACGACACAATTTCATTCCAATGTCACCGACACACCTGTAAAAGGAATACCTTGGACGCCCCAGCATCTTAATGATTATCACACTATAAAAGCAGTACTCTAAATAAAGTACCCAAACACTCAAGATAAAAAATGCGTCCAAACGTATGGTTCGATAGCTCTCATTCTAACTCCATTACGGAAAATAGAACGGTAATCGTTAATGGCGTTGGAATACTTAAAAACATTATTAATTCACATTCACCGACAGAAGGAGTTGATTTAATGCTACTAGCATGCACCTTGACTTGCTGATTAGATTTGGCTTTCACCCCTTTCTTTATTTATGCATTCGTGTGACACCGAAAGCATCCCATTTAATTAAGTACGGATATTGTTATGCGAGGAGAAAATTATCCAGATTTATGATACTATATGGTGTAGTTTTGTTTTAAATTATGCGGCATGTGGGTTCTTTTGTTAAAATATGATTACGAATCATAACAGAATGAAATAATGTTTTCAATACCCGCAATATAACTGACTGAAATCATGTGTGGTGTCGCATCATAAATAGGTGTTTTGATATATTTCATATTGTTTCTTGGAAAATAATGTATAGTACTAAAATTCGGGTCCAAACCGAATGATATATTAGTCTTTATTGGGCGAAGTACACTGACGTATCTGAGTATTATAAAGAAGAGTATGGAATGGGTTGATTGTACATGCTAGGATTTAGGAGGATTGTGTCATCATCATCATCAGTTACGCATTACGTCTTTGTTGACATGGCGCCCTCACTTATCAGTTAGTAAATGCCAGGTATATCTGTCACTGGCCAGTTCTGCTAGATTTTCTGCGTTTGTATAGTCAATATTTAGTTCTTGCAATTGTTTTTGGATCATTCTTATCCACGTCTGTTTTGGTCTACCTTGTGGTCTTTTAACACTTCTTCCTATTTCTGCTAGGGACATCTTTGCTGGGGTTTTCTCTGGGAGTCTTAGGAGATGACCAAACCAGGTCATACGCCTAGTTCTTATTGCTTTGATAAAGATTCTGGATTAAAAATGAAAAAAATTGACTGTTACAATTAATCATTTTTTATGAATATTAACACTTTGAACAATTTCGATCCGTGTCATCGATCCAAATCTGTGTTTTAACCTTACATACAAAAGAAAATGAAAGAAGTAAATACAAATTCACAGTTCTTTGGTGCATATGAGGCCAACTAATTAATACAAATGTCACACCGGATGGATATCCCAATGACCTTAATACTTTTAACTAGTAGAAGCATCAAAGAAAAAATAATCAGCATTAAAATGATGCATTATAAAAGATATAGTTGTCTTAACCAGCATTTGCTAACCTGTAATAATTATTTTACCATTCTACGTTAAAAACTTAAAGTGTCTTAAAAAATGTACGCGTTTTCTTTTTTCTTTTCCTTTAATAAAACGAGCATAATATCTAACTTTGAAAATGTAATACCCCTTCCAGGTTGCCATCCTGGGCCCTGTATTGCGCTTCATGCTGCCCCATGTTGTCGTAAAACGTGTTTTATTTTCCCCACGGCACCTACATAGAGTGAGATGTCACAAATGTTCATGCGAGGCTTCTTAGGTGTATAGCGTTGGTGTTATACCAATGAATTATTCCGTTCCGCGTACTAGTTATTCGTTGTCGTTCTACGAGACTCGAATCATCTTCGGGCGCTTTACACGATGAATGCTCTAATTCAACTAAATTTGGATTGGTGAAGTCCAAATATTTCGACAAGCATGCTTCTCATCAGAATATGTCATATTATGAAATCGTATTTTGTGTGTACAAAGTGTTCATTACTACTGTAAAATCAACCTTAGAGAAAGGAGTTTACCAAAAATGCGCCCGCTACGAGCGCATTCTATATAAAGAGACTGGTGTCATCCCATTTACTTTACTTTCCCTATTCCCGACACTTCTTGTAAAGATCACTCAACAGCGTCCTTTTTCCTGTTTCCGCTCTCCCTTTGAAGATAGATCATAACGTATATTACCCTGTTTCAGCGTTTCTATTAAAGATCAATTATTAAAAAGTACGTTTCCATGTTCCCGCGTTCCCTTATAAGATCACTTAATAACGTACGGTACCCTGGTCCCAGTATTCTTTGTAAAGATTAGTCAATGACGTTCGTTTTCCTTTTCCCGCGCTCCCTTTGAAGATAGATCATAACGTATATTACCCTGTTCCAGCGTTTCTGTTAAAGATCAATTATTAAAAAGTACGTTTCTTTGTTCCCGCGTTCACTTATCAGTCAGCTGTAGAACGGGGCTCCGTTTCAACTGAGGGCGCTCTATTTAGTGACGCACTGCCGTCACTTTTTACACGGCGATTCATCAAGTGACGGAAGTCCGTCGCCCAACGGAATACGAACAAAAAACACTTTTCAATAGAGGGCGGGCTTGGGAACGGGACGGTGTTTCCAAGGGAACGGCCTCACGTCACAGTAATTTTCAGAATTCATAAAAAGCCGATTTTGCCGATTTTAAACAACGAAATAACTCTCTTATCACAGAGATAACCGTTACAAAGGCATCACTTCTGAATACTATAGGGCTTATATTTAATGTAAAAATTATCACACTTAGTCTAAAAATTGTATAAAATAGTGTAATCTCGTCTAGAAAATGGTGGTCTCATCGCAGCAAACCGGTCAAAAAAGACATAATTTTAGTTTGTGTCGTGTGATGTTGGAGTCAAAGGTTAAATTAAATCATCGAACTGGATATCGCAAGGAGTTCTGGTACCTTATGCTGCCCCAAACTCGACGGATAGTTACTTTTTATGCAGATAATTGGGGGTAACAGGCGAAAATTCAATCATTGCGCAAATTGACGGGTGTGCGTTACCTTGGTTACGTACACCAGTCGCTTTAGAGCGCCCTCAATTGAAACGGGGCCCCGTTCTACAGCTGACTGCTTATAAGATCACTTAATAACGTACGTTACCCTGGTCCCAGCAATTCTTGTATAGATTAATTAATTACGTTCGTTTTCCTGTTCCCACGCTCCCTTTGAAGATATAATCATAACGTAATCATAACATAATGTTTTCCTGTTCCAGCGTTTCTGTTAAAGATCAATTATTAAAAGTACGTTTCCCTGTTCCCGCGTTCCCTTATAAGATCACTTAACGTACGTTACCCTGATCTCATTATTCCTTGTAAGTTTAGTCAATGACGTTCGTTTTTCTTTTCCCGCGCTCCCTTTGAAGATATAATCATAACTAATGTTTCCCTGTTCCAGCGTTTCTGTTAAATATCAATAATTAAAAAGTGCGTTTCCCTGTTCCCGCGCTCCCTTGTAAGATCACCCAATAACGAACGTTGCCCTGTTCCTGGCACTCCGTGTAAAGATTTGTCAATCCTTGTTCCCGTACTCCCTTTTAAAATATAAACATAACGTACATAAAGAGAGTAAATGACGTTCGTTTTCCTGTTCAAACGCTCCCTTTATAAATAGAATCATTACGTATGTTTCCCTGTTCCAGCGTTTCTGTTAAAGATCACTCATTACAATTAAAAAGTACGTTTCCCTGTTCCCGCATTCCCTCGTAAGATCACCCAATAACGAAGGTTACCCTGTTCTTGGCACTCCTTGTAAAGATCCCTGTTACCGCACTCCCTTTGAAGATAAAATCATACCGTGTTTGTTCCTATTCCAGCAGTTATGTTAAAGATCAATCATTGAAGTATGTTACTCTGTTCCCGCGCTCCCTTGTAAGATCACTCAATAACGAACGTTGCCCTGTTCCTGGCACTCCTTGTAAGATTAGTCAATCCCTATCCCGCACTCCCTTTGAAGGTAAAATCATAACGTATTTTTTCCTGTTCCAGCGGATATGTTAAAGATCAATCATTGAAGTATATTTCTCTGTAAGATAACTCGATAACGTACGTTTTCCTTTTCCGGCGTTTATGTTAAAGATCATTCAATTACGTACGATTCCTTGTTCCAGCGGTCCATTTATAGAACACCCAATGACGTTAGTTTCCTTGCTCAAGCGTTTAAAGATTACAGATAAACAATTTCCTCTTCTGATACTCCAGTGAAATCTCACTCAATGTGACTGCCATCTTTCTTTATAGATCATTCTTGCCTTGTAGTCCTTTTAATGCAAACGAATCACATTAACTATTTAAGAATCCAAACAGATCATTCACAAAATATCAATAAATATCTTAATATCGTTGGTTTGTTTTTTTATCATTATAGAATTCAAAGAAGCATTCCACATGTTTGACAAGGATGGCGACGGTACAATTACATCAAAAGAGCTCGGCCAAGTGATGAAAAATTTAGGTCAAAACCCAACAGAAGCAGAACTACATGCTTTAATCAAAGCTGTTGATCAAAATAGTAAGTAATTATACAAATGAAAGGTAATTGCATTAATAGAGGGTTACATAGAGAGAGGATGAAAGGCGAAATGAAAGTGATTGAAAATAAACATCTACCTTCAACATTTAAGTTGGTATTGTTATGGGTAGAGCATATTTTAGTACCATTAATGAAGTACGTACATTCTTCCTAGTACAGTTGTAGGTTGGTAAATGTGTATGTCTTGTTTCAAAGGTAATTCTAAAAATGAAAAACAAAAACATTGCCCTAGCACGGATTTGGATGTAAACAATAGCTAACAAAGAAACCAACCCTAAAGGCAAAGAACCGCATTTGGGAGCATATCCACATTGGCGGAAATGTATTGATATATAATATCGCTAGAAACAAGACTTCCTACTGATCGCACAAGACCTTGCCTTATTCACGGACATTGGAACATATTACTGTATTTTATTTTATCACTTTGAGAAATATTTTCAATAAACTTTTCCTATTGTCGAATACAATAAATACACACGATATAGTTACCTGCATAATAATTCAACCAGTGTATATGCGCATCCAATTTATACTCGGGTGCATTTTTAACCCTTTCCACGCGGCAGTCGTCTGCAGACGGCAGTTCCAAAATGTCACAAAATGTTTCAACAATGTCTGAATTATTGAATTTTATCATCACACCCACATTTGGAATCACCATGTGAAATGCATTAAGATAAGTACAAACTAGTATTGATTCAGTAATTCTTGGGATAGACTTTGAAAAATGGGAAAGGTTTGTGAAAAATCTGTTTTGTAAACTAATAGCGTGGAAAGTGTTAACAGATAATATAATTAATCAACGCACTCCATAATCAATGCGCAATGTTGTATGTCCTGAATGTTTACGCAATGTTTGCGTAAATATGTCCGCCGTCCATTAACCAGGTTATCGAAAGAGAACAGCAGGCGATTTGCTTCGTATCCATTCTGTCGAATGTCAGTCTAGCGAAATTACTCTTGACGAAGCTATAACATTATATGGTTACCCAATGCCGATATCCATATGAATACATTGTCTAGCCGCAAGAATATAACATTATTTTGGGCAGAAAATTTCGTTTCCAGAGTTCCAAGTTTGATATAGTAGTGGACCATAATGTAGAAGGCCCCGATTGACAAGGTGTGAATGTTATTATCTTATCTTCTCTACCTAAATTTGTCGACTTTTTGAAAACTATTTTCAGTTGTTTTTCTTTTTAATTTTTTTAGAGGCTTTAAAGGTAGATGTTCCGATTTTGAACTTGAAGTTTTCTATTCTACATGAAAGGTCATCCTTAAAAAAGTCGTGTTCCAAAGTTTGAGTTGCATAGCTCTAATGGTTCTTATTTTAGACGCACAAGATGCTGTGAACTGTACCCATTGAGTAGTACACAAACGATATCGGTGGTTACCACCATTCGCGGTAATTCGACGTTATTTCATCGATTTCTCCGTAATTATACCGATTTAGGCCGTCAAATTTCAGTATGATGATGAGAAAAATACGAGCTTTCATATGATATGAAAATCTCCGTATGTTTGAAATAATTCTGTGTTACGAAAATGTGATCGGGTCATCTACCTTTAAGATATTTTGTTATTAATTTTGGAAGTTTGAAGAGAAAAAAACCCAATCAAATTATATTGTTTTAAATATTTAATTTCTTTTTTAATTCGAAAAATGTCACAACATTTTTGGGGAAAAAAACCGCCCAACCGACCGATTCTACCTGAAAGGTCCGTCCACACTTAGAACGGGTTTCCTTCGACGCCTGTGACCGCAATTACCTTTCCTATTATCGTAATGTATCATGTTATTACTGTTTGTTACCGTAGGCAATGGCACTATTGAATTTGATGAGTTTATCGAGATGATGGTAAGAAGAATAAAGGAATGGGACTCACATGAACAAATACGTCAGACATTTAAGGCTTTTGACAAGGACGGAAATGGCTTAATAAGGTAAATATGTCAACAGATAATTGTTATAATGAATGTTGTATGTGTGGTTGTGAGGCTTTATCATTTTTATTGTTATAATAATGAATGTTGTTGCATGTGTGGCTGTGAGGCTTTTAACATTTTTATTGTTATAATAATGAATGTTGTATGTGTGGTTGTGAGGCTTTTAACATTTTATTGTTATAATAATAAATGTTGTATGTGTGGTTGTGAGTCTCTTAATATTTTTGAATTATAAATTTTAGTTCCGTGGAAGATGTATGTTTCATGTCACTCCTTGTTCCGGTACGTGGACTGGAATAGTTCATCTTTCAACTCGTGATTATCTGTCGACCATCACACTCATAGCCAGTGAATATTTGCACACAATAACCATGAC
The DNA here is from genome assembly GCA_035610835.1 of Ophiura sarsii. NCBI lineage: Eukaryota > Metazoa > Echinodermata > Ophiuroidea > Amphilepidida > Ophiuridae > Ophiura > Ophiura sarsii. The sequence continues at coordinate 130,285,178 of CM069441.1, read as the reverse complement.
GGAACAAATTACCGAAATATTATTATTTTTCGTGGCTTTATACTAATAATAAGATATTTATGTCCGTCGCCGATTCATTTTGTGGGGCATTATGTCGAAGTAAAAGATAGAAGTATACATCGTACCAAAATTAGATGGAGATGACCGTGCTAATTAAGTGCAATCTTCATTAGAAATTTACGAACAATAAGCAAACTTGATAAATTATTCAAACCTTATAATAAGTAGGGCATAAGCATTATAATTAATTCAGACACATTTCTGATATTGCATGCCTCCATTGACGTGTCAATAATGTTTTTCTCATACTCTGTAAATTACCATTTGTGATGAATTATTCAAACGCATTTTTAATTATTCCCAAGCCTTCATGAGCGTCGACGAGCTTTAATAAAGTTGTGAGGAAGATTGAAGGGGCTCTACTTCTAATAATAAAGAATTTCGCTCGTAACGAAGTGAGAATGAATTATTCAAACCGTTTATATATTACATAGAGGTGTTGATGAACCTGTCATCTGGTCGTGAAGAAGATTGAAGGCCAATGATCAGGCAGTTCATATAGGTTGCTGTATCCTTACGCAATTAATTATTAAAAACGATGTTTTATTCTGTTTTAATCAATACCATTGAAGTGTCGACGAGTTCCGTCAAGTCGTGAAGAAGATTGAAGGACATACGCTTTCTGACGATGAGGTTGAAAGAATAGTCAAAGAAGCGGATATCGATGGCGATGGGGAAGTCAATTACGAGGGCAAGTATTGAACGGCGGCAGTGTGTCAGCTCTATTTATTCGTTGGGATATCAGAGAGGTTCGGGGAGTTTTGTGTCATGATTGTAGGAGGTACAATAGTTATGGCTTAAAGTCAGGCAGACATGGTTTAGAGCAGTTGTAAGAGGTGATACAGTTAAACACACTTTTACATTTGGCAAAACGTTGCTTTTAACGATAACTTGATTTAAAAAGCAAGAAATAATGCAAGAAATATATTAACTTCGATACAAAGACAAAAAAAAGTAAATCTACTGCTTAGGTATTGCATTACTGAAAATGTCTTTATGAGTTCAGCTTGAACGGAGCATTTCGTACTTCCTATATATACTTAAGGAAAGAAAGCACGTCGTTGGCTTTAAAAAGGCCTCAAATAGCCAGTGGAAACCGTAACTGTCAAATGTCAACCAACCACGTTTCTGTTTTATAAACCCTCATCCATCCAATATTGCATGAATAGTGCATGAAGGGACCGCAGGGAAAACGTCTATTTGGATTTTCACAACCTCATAATATTCCTAGATAGCTTTGAATCCATTCCTCTGTTACACACGCCGCTCCTTTAGGGAAACAATTTACTCAGGGGATTTACTGAAAATACGTTTTCATAACGAAACATGCATACGTGCGTGGATATGGTATGACATTAATTGGATGATCAAATGCAATATCCCTGGGATAATATGTAGCACGTTTTTCTTTCGCGGTTTTCACCAAGTTTGGTCACCATTAAAAAGGGTGCTTTTGCGAGATATAAATATATTCTTGTTGAGAATCTCGTTAACCAATGATTTGAGGCCCTGATATCGAGAACGATACTCAACTGCCCTCAGGATTGGAGACACACACCCGCGGGTGAGAGAGGACAGTGTAAGAATTACCGGACTTGCATGTACTCAATTTTAGCAAATCAATTATCTGCCATACTATTCAAATTGTTTTAACCTCTACATATCGAATAAATGAAAGGTATCAAATATTACTGTAATATTGCTAGCTATAGAGTAATATTATCTCGTCACTTAAAGGCATATTATGCATCTTTTTCATGGAACGCCCTCTATCTTTGATTTTTACCTCTAAATGCAATATTTTGGTCAAATTCGATTTATAAACATGAAACTAAAAAATCAGGGTTAAGATAAATTGTCGGGGTTAACCCCGGCAACTTATTTTCTGAGTGTTTTTTGGTTCGTAAATAGAATTCCATGGTTTGACACCCTGTTAACGCCGTTTTACAGTGTTCCGGCTACGATAGCAACAGTAAACAAGTAAACACAATTATAGTACAAGATGCTTTTTCATGATGAAAATCGAAAGAAAAAAATATTTTGAAAATTCCTTTAGGCATATCATGCATATCATGTGATCTTTTCCAAGGGGCGCCCTCTATTCATGATTTTTTTTTATTAGAAAGACGATTTTCTTGCAGATTTACAGTTCTGATTATAAATTATAAATATATTCTGAGTTACAGAGCGATACCATTCTGAATTACTTCAAAATCGTGGTTTTTAGAGTGAAAATAAAGTGAAAATAAACTGTTTATTTTCACTCTAATGATTTTGAAGTAATTAGGAATCGTATCGCTCTGTAACTCGGATTATATTATTTATGATTTATGATCAGAAATGTAAATCTGCAAGAAAATATAAATACTCTCTATTCTAAAACAATCATGAATAGAGGGCGCCCCTGGAAAAGATCACATTATATGCCTTTAATAATTAGAAACAGATTTTTAATTATGATTTAGTAAAGTTATGAGTTTTTTCTACGGAAAATACAGTCAAGATCGAATTATGGGTCCGGGAATGTATTTCCTGATAGCCAAACTTCACTATAAGACTTCAAGAGAAAAATATGTGTAAAAGTTTGACAAAGATCACATGATATTCCTTTAATGGTACGAGGGTCGTTCAATAAATAATGAAAGTGATCATGGTATGGGACGTATGAGTGATTCTATTGAGGGATAATGTGATCAATACAAAGTATGAACATTTGTCTTTCAAACAATACATTTTTGGATTGTTAGATACCTTTGGTTATGTAATGTCATTAACATAAACACAATAGATTTCAGACACTGACTGAAATCTGTCAATTATTTGGCTGGATATGTAATATGTTGAAAATGGGTTTATTGATACATTTGCGTATATCTCGGCGATGCAAGCATAAAAATAGATAACACTTGGCACATAGTTAGAACACACACTTATCTCTGCTTGACACTCTTTTCTAGATCTGAATTCCTTAATACAAACAAGAAGGGACCATCTCAAATGCGCTTTTATTTAGCAAAATCCGCAATAATATACCTTAGAAAACAACAAAGGATAAAGAACAATGGAGGGATTGTAATTTAGTAAATTGTTGTGGGATGTAAAGCAATAATAGTGGGAATTTCAAGAGGAGCTGTTCATAAAATTTCCTCAAACCATTGAAATTATGTGACGATTACTTTAACAATACATATCTAGTAGCTCTAAAGATAGCAGTAATGAGAGAGGTGGTGGCAGCCATCTTTGATTGATACATTCATGTATATCTTTATTTTGACTATCACAATATTTAAACACATTGATTTAAGCATTTTTCATTATTTCTGATTAGAATTTGAAGGCACAGTAAGCTTTTATCTGGTAAATTTCATGATTTTAGCCATTTGTGGCCCTGTTCAAAATTATCTGCCGTCTGCGCATGCGCATATTTTCTGCAGGTTCCATGCGAATAAGTTCAGATAATTAGTTAGCTATCATATGGAATCTCCCAAATTGGTTAATTGCTTGGATTTTTCTTAAAAATGGTTTGATTTTCCGAAATATTAGTGATTCCTGACTGGGCATTTTTCAATGAAAATTGGCTATTTGAAATACTGATATTTGTATACATTTTATTTGATTGCCTCTTCTTAATTTTTCCTCTTATACTACATATATCAAATTACACAGGGATTAAAGTTATTGTCTTTTTTATCATACTTACGCGAAAAAAATGGGATTTACCTGCTTCTGGTGTCATGTTATACAATCTTCTTACCACATGTTTTATACAAACAATTCAAATTTCCCGCCAAATAACTGATTTAGCAGTGTCCCAAGTATACTTACTTTGAGACAATGCTATGACGTCATAGTTCACACTTATAAATCCAAAACTGTATTGTTTGAAAGATAAAGGTTCATACTTTATATTGATCACATTATCCCTCAATAGAATCACTCATGCATCCCATACCATGATCACTTTCATTATTTATTGAACGACCCTCGTATATAATCAAATGATTAAAACACCATAAACATTTCATGACAAACAGGTTACGCGAAACAGGTGACACTTTTTATACAAGAAAGTATTTCATTTAATTCTTTTCAAAAATTGAGAAGAAAATATCATACCATTAGAAAACCCATTACTGAGAACACAAAGTCAATTTATTCGAAACAACAGTGACGTTCTAGTCTAGAGACTTGCCATGTTGTTATGGCAATTGGTCTCGTAAAGCTTATAGGCAATTACTTGTCACTGAATGCAAATCTAACCGATCAACATAGAGCGTTAATTATCTAAACCAAGTAACAAGGTTAATTAGTAGATATACCAAGTTTGCTGGATGAGACACCTCTGATAATTTGGACAAATATTTGCCCATTAAAATGCTGTTGATTACTCCTTGCCTCAGGCGGACTCAATTCATATATAGAATAAATTAGCAATAACATGCTCTTTTCGTTAATGGACAATACAGCATTTGACCGCGCCGTCTAAAACAAAATTGTTTCTATTTCAACACACGTTGTATGCGATTCATTGAAATCTTCTTAATTTAAGAAAAATAGGATAGAGCACTTTTAATATCCCGATTTGCAATATCAAAGCAGCGAGTATTATTATTTATAATTGATTGATATGTGATACAAATATAGACGAAGCTATTATTAAACCTCAAGAATGAGTTGCATACGTCATATACCTGATGATTAATAACCCTTTTGTCTGTCTCTTTAATTACAGAATTCGTCTTAATGATGATGTCCGGAAAATGCTCAATCAAAAAATAATGATTCATCACAAAACTCAGTTTTCACCTTTTGATACGCACCGCCAGTCTCCAATGGATGGAACAACTGTCGATGTTAATAAATATCAATTTCAAATAGAACTTCTTGACGTTTTCTAGCTCTATTCCAATAACACTACGAGGAGTTGTTGTGTGAAACATTCTAAGCAAGGAATTGAATTTTTAGGTGGAGTGAAAGGCTGAAATTAGGGTGGCGATACGATGTTTTATCGGTTATCGCAAAAATCCGATATTTCGTTTATACGGTCATCGAAATTGAACTTACAATTAGTAAAGATCACAGTGTTTCTAGAAAATTGTATTTGTATAGGATATTTGTATCTCTCTTACACTGATCTGTCTGTTTTTTCACCGGAAGCGCAATAATATATAATGTTATATATAGCCTAAGTTAAATCTTTAATCTTCAAATGTGCTTTCTTATTCAAATAGGACGGCACTTTAACTTGCAGTGTAGTTGTGCAAGTACATAGATGATGAGCAATGAAGAATGTTAAATATATCTGACATAGGCTGAAACAGGGACTTGACATTACGATAGTGATAGCTAAATATATCGCCATTCGGTTTTCAATATCATCTGTCTACACTTTTTACGAACGAGTAAAATGTTACGTTTATTCTAAGCATTATTTACCGTGCGGTCGGCTTGATTGAAACCCATTAAGGAAGCTGGAAATCTTCGTTAACTACGGCATGCGATGAGTTGCGGTAATGCTATCACAGACATATACCGCTAGCGTAAGCTACCATCGGATGCGGTAATCTAAGATGACCGAGCGTGACCTGCGATGAATTCGGCGCGCCCACCCTCGTTGAGGAATTGCCGTACATTGCGACGAGCCAACATGTACGTAAACGTGCCGCATCGCGTAATCAAAAATGCCTAGTATGAACGAAATAAAGGTAGTATTTGTTAAGTACATTTCTTATCCATAATTGTATGGACTCTCTCTACAATTAAACTTAATGTATATGATTTTAAGATTATTCCACTCATTTTAATAATCTTAAAATCGTGTACCGGTACGTTAGTTGTTCTTCATGTCATAATATGCAAATTAGCTAACTAGGGCTAACTATTATGCAATTTTAAACCTCTTAAAGCAATACGGTCTTTCTTAATGTCCATTGTATTTTAATCAATTATTACTCACATAATTATAGGACGAGGTATATTAACGTTTATCTCTTGCAATATTGTCTAATTTCAAAGTAAGCCATTAATAGCCTAAGAACCGATGTATCACACAAAGGGAACAGAGGGCAAAGGTTGTATTTGCTTAGCTTAATATGTTGTTTTTAATACTAATAATAGATCTGTCTCATTTAGTAGCAATTAACAAATAATAGATTTTGTGAGATTTATGTATGTCAATTTGTCATATAAGCCATTGCAGGCTGTGCCTACTTTGAATAGGATTATACGTCATTTGTTTTTAAAAGATTCCCTAGGCCATCAACGACTTGCCGAATATTAAGTAAACCTACTTCCTACTGCCTATCGGTGAAGTTGTCTCCGGAGTCGACTTGAATCCTACTCGTGATCAACGGGTCGTTATAATCAGCAGCCATCGTATTCACTTGAGCAAATAGAAACGCCACGACCAGCAACAATTGGACAATCTAGAAGGATCCCCGTTTACTTTGAGGCAAAGGAGCATCAATCCAACATGGCAAATCAGATTTCATATTTTAAGGCCCCACGCCAAAACCAGTACGTATGACTCATACGAATAAGTGATATTAACGTGACTTTTACGATTGGCGCCAAATTATATTTTGCACACGTTCAAACACTCATGAGAATTGAACGGAGACCAATGCAAATATAATTGCATTGGTGTCAGTTCATTTGTCATGGGTGTTTGTACGTATGGGGATGGAAAAATAACACTTATCGTAAAACTCTTACGTACATATCTCATTTATACAATGTACGCATGAGCCATGCGTGCTGATGTTACTGTGCGGCCTAACAGTCTAGTGCGTGCTATTGTCTTTTTTTAACGACTTCCATTATTACTTTTATTACATTTTATCAAATTTGCCTTTTTCCTTGCCTGACACGTTGACACTTTGCAAGTGAAAAGCGCTTTTTATCAACGCCTTTATATGTTAACAATATTTTCTACCATATTTGTTTGTATATTTGCTTAATTTTATGCTAATTGTATCTGTAATGCTCGACTGATTTCATGGTGTGTGACCCGATCTCCATATTTTCCCCATCAAAAGTGGGTTTTTCTCATTCCCCCATCAACATTTTAGACGTATAAGAGATGTTTCCTTACAAGCGAAAAAGTAGTGAATTATCAACGAATGTGGTTTGCCTGTATCAGGCGGAAGTGTGTTCATTGTTCCATGGGCAAATTTATAATGAACCTTTGCTTCAATCTTTGGAACCAGTCCTACTGGAGTGATTTAATTCACATTTTGCAACTCGACTGTACTTATGATGATGAAATGTCGGGTCACATACCTTCATAAAATATCAACGTCAAGGGTGTAACAGGGGTCTCTAGTCAGTAAGAGGAAATCCTGGTTTCGGGGAGATTCACCCGATGACAGGGTAGATTTTGCTCCTCGGTCAGATTGCAAAAGAGTCTCTAATTTCAATGCATTTGACGTAATTTTGTTATTTATGACCCGGCAAAAGTAATCAGGCAGATTGCTTCACTGACCACCACCCCAGCCCAACCTTGGGTGTTACGCCACTGATCCGTTCACAAAAGCATTCTTTACTTTGGTTATGCTAATTCGACTATTATCTGGTTACTAATACAGTAGTTAATAAAATCAAATGAAAACATGTGACTGAAAGAGGGTTTTTCATAATAATTCAATCATTTTATTGGGATAACTGGTATGTATTACAATTATATATATATACATTTTTAGTCAAATTATTCAGGTCCGTTTTGGAAGATTTAATCAATGTCCTTTTTAACGTTCATATAACATCATTTTTTTGTTATGCTTCTATTGATACATGTTGATATGTGATCTGTCGATCCCTTAAAGGAGAACTACCACTCTGGGTTATACTAGCAACATCCAGCTCTCTTGGGAATTTGACAAGGTTACAATTTCTCCATGTTAACTCCATACAGTCTGTCATCACGTGAACAGGTGTATGTCCAGTTTGTGTGTGGTGAACTACCAAAATGGTGAGGCCAGCTTTAAGGACTAAATATACTTTAGAAATTAAAAAGCATCATTTCTGGAATCCTGTGATCAGTCGAACAATTTTAGGTCATTGTTTTTGAAATCGGAGCAAGTTAAATTTTGACTCCATGACCATATATAAAAGAGCACGACCTTTTTACGTTTTGCCTGAAAAAAATTGGGAATATGACAAACTATATATTTTTGGAATCCTCGTAAATTTTACAATTGTCCTTAAATCGAAGTAGGTTTATTTACCACGAATATTAGATATATCCTCATCATCCAGAGACTCGTAATATTTATTCAATTACATGAAATTTTGCCCAAAATGGCCAATATTTTTGCCGACTACTTACTTGTCGTTTTGAAAAGGTCATAGGTCAAAACTAATGATCAACGATCACAGTTGTCATTAATTTTTTTGTTCTAAACACTCGGTCCAACAATATGAAGTACTTTTTTTGGTCGATAGCCAGATTATTTTACATCGTTAAATTTATATTTAGACGTCCTATTGAAACACATGTGACTTTTGACTCTAAATCAAGGTCAAAGGTCAATATAACATCCACATTGTAGAAGTCTGTAGGGTGTACCCTACAGACTTCAAGGAACATTTTGGAATATGACTCCCTGTGCCTACAGACCGGGACCGAAAAACCAAAAGATCTGGGATATTCCTTTGCGACATAGTGTCTATTGGGAGTAATGGATCAAAAAGGTGTTAACTTGAAAAACGTGTCTATCAAACTGAGAAAGGTGTCTAAACTGAGAAAGGTATGTAAAACATCGAGAAAGGTTGGGAAAATCCAAAAAGGTGTCTAAAACTGATAAATGTATGTAAAACCGGGAAATGTATCAAAAACCGAGAACGACGGAATGAAAAACAGATAAAGTATCTAAAGCTTAGAGCGGTGTCTAAAACCGAGAGAGACGATAAAACCGAGAAAGGTGACAGCGTCAATGTAGTCTCGTACCGGATGACTTCGCTTGCTACACTCAGACTACTCAGTGCAGAATAATACGCCTTTCTCTGTTTTACATATGTGTATACCTTTCTCAGTTTTAAACAGCTGTCTTAGTTTAATACTAATAGACACCTTTTTTATGTTGACACCTTTTTACCCGGACCGCTGTCCATAAATTACAGTCAAAATTAAAACATTTTAACGCTTTGTTTCGTTTACATTGAGATAAAAGTATCGCATCTGGGGTAGGTTCTATTCTTCAACAAGAAGCCACGCTTCATATGAATCTTGTTCAGTCTTCGGCTATTACTCCAACTGAAACACTTTGACAGTATTGCTGTCAACTACTGCAAGTTTATCACCTCCATCGTTGATGCTAATACCCCATGGCTTTTTGACGTCTTTTGTGAAAATGCCCAGATATTGTCCTGTCACAGTATATCGGTAAATGGCGGGGATTGGAGACTGCTTACAAGCGACGTAGACCTCTTCTTCGTCTTGCGTATTTTGAGAGCAACACAGGCCAGTAGGATACCACTTGCTTACCCCGTCTGGTTTAGCAAACGTGTGCAGGTGATTTCCCTCACCATCGTAAGAGTGAACGGTGTAATCATACTGAGAGTGGTCGCTTACTAAAATACGCTGGTTGGATGTAATTGCGATAAAGAAAGGCGCGATCTTGATCTTGAAACCAAACACTTGTAATCCATCATCCTGATTGTGAATACTGACATATTTTGATAGGTTTCCAACATACAGGTGACCATTACCTCCACCGGCGGTGGCCAATCCAGACAGTTGTGATCCTTGGTCGAAAGACCATAGTCCGTCAGCGAGCTTCGTTCCGAAACGACGTTGGAAGTTACCTTGCGCGTCAAATACCTTCACGTACGGATTGATATCGGTCACAAAGTAATATCCGTCTTTGCCAATAGCCAACCCCCATGGTCGAGAATAGCCTTGGTAGTCTCTCCCTCCAACGCCCGTAGTTTTGATATTCAACTTAAGCTGTTCGTCATCGTGCCCAAACACATTCACTGGCTTGTTTTGGGTGAAATCGCTGACCACAAGGTCGCCTGCAAAGTTGAACATAACGTACTTGGGATTGCCCAACTGTTCCTGGCCAAAGCTCTTCTCAAGCACCCATTGTCCGTATGTCTTCAAGGTTCCGATCCCTCTCAATTTCGCAACAATATCTTCGTTAGGCTTAAATTCTAACTGTGCGATTGATTTTCGAATGGCGGTTGGTTTCACATTACATAATTGCGTCATAGTATTTGTCAATGAGGGGTACATTGTAGCCACATCATGTTCCGACCCTTTCTGCGTGACTTGATTCGCCAAGTCAAGCGCCGTTCGCGTTCTAATCTGTATGAACTCCAGATTTTCTTTATGGAATTTGATATCTTTTCTACGCTTTGCGCCGATTTGTTGTAGCTCGTCTTGCTTAGCTTTACCCGCGAGTTTCAAGGTCTCAACGACACTGTTCACCGCCGCGTCAGTGCTTTGCTCAATTGCATTCTTAGCTTTTTCTAAAGCAGCATCGAGATTACTCATACTTTTCTCGTCTGCTTTAATGGCACATTCAATTTCCTTTGCAAGAGGTTGACATTTTGCAGCAAGTTTTAGAAGAGTTGAAGACCGTTCTCCCGCTGCACTTACAAGATCCACTTGTTTGTGATCAGGCTTTGGGTGATCAAGAACGGTGCAATCACGACACATTGGTTCATCGCAAGTCTCGCAATAGAACCGAAGAATCTCTCCTTTGTGTTTGGGACACATCTCTTGCTCTGGAAGGTTATGAATCGCCAGTTTACCCGAGCGAAGCTCGTCAAGGGTGAGTAGTTGATGTCGCTTCAGAACCCTGACGGACTTATGCACCTCGACGCATTTGTCACAAAGAAAGTCATTGCATTCGACACATCGTGCTACCGCAGATCCCTCGCTGGACCCATCAGCACAAGAAGTGCAAGGGATCTTAGCGTCCTTTGCATGGAGCTTGCGTTGGATAGACTTGCGTTCTTTGAGTTTAGTCACAAAGAAATTAGTCTTGAGTTTGTTAACATCACCGTCAGGAAGTGGAAACTCTTCACGACAAGAAGGACACGAAACCACGTTAGTATATTTGTCAGGTTGTTTCCGTGCACAGCTTTCGGCCCAGCTTGATAGACATTTGTAGCAAAACGTGTGTAGACAAGGAAGAGCTTTTGGTTTGTCTATGATGGCGAAACAAATTCCACAGTTCACTAAATCTTCGTCAGAGTCCGAATCAGAGTGGGGTAATTTGGAATCGGCCATTTTACAGCGATTTCCAATTAACACGTCGTAGTATGATAATTAAGTTGAATAGTGAGTATGAGTACTGTACAGTTCACCAATGGTTAACAGTATGGACGTTAACATGACCGTCGTTATTTGCGATTGTATGGACGTTGAACCTTGTACTTTATTACCTTAAAACCAGCCACAATACAATCTGTTTTATATCAATATAAATATTATGACCTTTTGGTGGGCTTATTAAATGGCTGCACCAAGCCCTCCTAAACAAGAAACCGAAATTAAAATTCCCCAATAGGTCACACAAACATTGTCCTACAGGCCAGGCTGACCCATATTTTTCTTAGTTTTATCTTTATATATATTTTTAATTGTTTGAAAATCTTTAGAAAGTGTTTGATAAATTAAAGAAAAGAAAAATCAGAAAGTATATCAACATTTTCACCCAACAGTTTAAGTTGAGGTGCTTTTTTCGTTGCCCTCGAGGATAATATTTGACACAGTTATAATATCCCGATGAGCTGTAATTTCGTGATCGTTCGATATTGCATTGACATGTGTCATGTTCTAGAAGTAATTGTGCTAAGCTCCAATTATGTTAATAGTTGCCTTTGGCGACCATTACGAAACGAAAATTCTAACGACAGGACACACTTTTAACTATTTTAAAATACCTACAGATTATAATCTTGTACTCCTCTGCCAATTGCCTCTGTAGCTCAAAGGTAAAGCGTGTTATGCATCTTATGCAAATGTTGCCTGCTCGAATCCGGTCGGAAGCACGTGGTTTTTGTTAATACTAATCTACTCCGGGGATAATAATAATAATATTTATTTCTTGGTTGGTTGGTTCGGTCCTGTCATGACTGACAGCTCGTGACCTTACAGATACTGCACCACAAATAACGATTTTCAGCAAAGGAGTAACAATCACGGAGCGGGTGTCCAGTAATCAACTTTATTTGGTCAATCCACCGGGAACGAGGTCTGCCTCTCTTGCGCTTCCCTTCAATCATGCCTTGCATGATCATCTTCTCCAGGTTATTACCCTTGCGGCGTGAGATATGGCCGAAGTAGCTCAGCATTTGGGTGTTGATAGCATGAAGAAGTCGTTTAGACAACCCTATTTCTTCAAAAATACTGGCATTGGTCCTTCTCATTGTCCATACGATACGAAGCATACGCCTCCAACACCACATCTCGAAAGCAGCTATTCTGTTTTTGTCAGCTTTGGTTAGGGTCCACGTCTCACATGCATACATGGAAATTGGAAATACAAGGGCTTGGACAAGCCTGGTTTTTGTTGCTCTGGTTATTCCTCTGTCAGCCCAGATCTTGCTTAGGTTGATCATTGCTGATCTAGCCATTGCTAAACGGTGTCTAATCTCTTGGCTGCAACCACCCTCTTTGGTGATCAGGGATCCAAGGAAGTTGAATTTCGAGACCGATTCCACCTCATTACCATCAATTATGAGAGGCTCTCCAACACCATCTGTGCCTATGGACATGATCTTGGTCTTGCTGACATTTAGACGTAGGCCAAGCTGCTCACTCTCCACCTTGACTTTCTTCAGGAGTTCCGCCATCTCTTCCATATTTGTTGCAAACAGGGTGGTGTCATCGGCATAACGTAGATTGTGTATTTGGTATCCACCTACTGACAGCCCTCCTGGCCAATCATCCAATGCACGTCTCATTATAGACTCTGCATAAAGGTTGAAGAGTGCTGGTGAAAGTATGCACCCTTGACGGACTCCCTGACCTAGAGCAAACCAGTCACTGTTTCCTTTCTCAGTGCGCACACAGGCAGCTTGACCATCATACAGATTGCGAATTAGGTGGACGAGGTGGTAAGGGATTCCCATTTCTTGCAGTGCTGTCCACAATGCGGAATATCTCACACAATCAAAGGCCTTAGCGTAGTCTATGAAGCACATGAAGAGCTCCCTCTGGAATTCAAAACATTTTTCCATTATGTGACGTACATTGGCTATCTGATCTCTGCCGCGGCCTTTCCGGAAACCGGCTTGCTCAGCAGGAAGTTAGCAATTACATCAAAAAGAACTCAAGGCGCTTTACAAAGATACATTAAAAGCGTAAAGCACACGTCACGGCAGCAATATATAAAATTTAAAAAAATTTAAACATTCTTCTATACACTGTTAGAACGGTTGGGTAAAACTTTACCCAAGTTGGGTAAAGTTTTACCCAACCGCTGGGTGCTATATCAACAACCCTTTTTCTGGGTAAACGTGTTACCCAACCCCGGTTGGGTAACAGTTACCCAACATAATGGTAATTTTTTTACCCTAATTCTGGGTAATTACATTTTACCCAATGATATTGGGTAATTATTTTACCATTTTGTTGGGTAATAACATTTTACCCAGTAATATTGGGTAATTATTTTAACATTTTGTTGGGTAAATTTGGGTAATATAATTTTACCCAGTAATATTGGGTAATTATTTTAGCATTTTGTTGGGTAATAGAATTTTACCCATGCCTATTGGGCAATTATTTTACTACATTATTGGGTAAGCCATAGCCATTTGTTGGGTAGTATATTTGATTTTAGCCATTTGTTGGGTAGTATATTTGATTTTACCCATGTATACATGTTTATTTTCAAAAGACTGCGTTGCCTGCACCATTATCAGGTTAAAGCGTTAAATTTGTTAGACTTAGAGAACAGTGATAGCCCTACATCCATGGTTGCAGTATATAGTATTACTGCATGGTAATACACAATAGTTGGCATAGCGTAGGCCAACACTGCGTGCTTGCAACTTACGGTCGGACGGAATTCAATGAATAAGCTTATCTAATTTTCGCTAAAAGCTACGACTGTCCTCTAGCGTATTTACTGCTCTACCTGAACATCTTGTAGACAACACAATATTAGAATATAAATATGTTATTTTACCATGAAAAACCTTCAGTAGTTCCTCCCCAGCCAGCGCCGGTTTACCAGTCACCAAACCGGCCATTTTGTTTTTGTAAATCATGCGGTTGATCGCGGTGACCAATAACAGCTCGTCCAAGATACCACGTGACCTTAGTAGACCAACGTTGGGCAAAATCCTTTTTTACCCAACCCTGTAACACCCCTGATTACACAACTAATAGGTAAAACTGATGAAAAAAATATTACTCAACCGTTGGGTAAAATGATTTTTGCCCAACCCGCATTTGTTTGACCAATACTGGGTAAAGTTTACCCAACCTGACTTTACCCCGTACTATTTTACCCAGTGTTCTAACAGTGTATAGTTACCCAGAGATCTCTTAAGATAAGTTGCAGCATCAAATTGAAAATATATTTGGAAAGAGAAAACTTGTAGAATTATTTCGGCACCAAACATGACCCGTTTTCTGAGGCTCATCAATATAAAACACACACTGAAATGTTTGGCCACATAACTCACAATACCATAAAATTGTTCAATTTGCTGGACGCAAGTGTAAGTCACTGTAATCACATGAAGCGTGTTCCTCAAATTCCATTTATGTGATTTTTTATCAAAAAATATTTTAACTTAATAATCATTGACGTGCGCAACATTAGTAATGTTCATAATAAGGATGATATCAATCTGAAATTAAAATTAATCATAGTAGGGAACCTTTTTTCTTTTCCCTATCACTTTCCCTTTGTCGCATCATTCACTTTATGCAGCTCATTATACTACGCTCTTATATTAGGAAATTGTCCTCTGTATTTCGGCAACACAGATAGCTGTTACTGTAAGTTTGGTACCAAAATAATTCTACAAGACTTCTCTATTATCCGGATATGTTTTTATTTTTATGCTGCAAATTATTTTACCGGGGATAGAAAGCTTTAAAAAGGTTTCGCAACTTTTGGGACACCCTGTACAAGGTGGTTATAGGTGGTTATTGGTACGTGGTGATAAGTGGTGCTTGTTGGTGGTGGCCTGAATAGAAACACGCGATCATCACCTTTATTAACACCATTATCATTAGCAATCACCAACAATAACCGGTTATTGGTGGTGATGTAATAGAAACACGCTTTATGTAAACATTTCTCAAACACTAAATCTTTAATTTCCATAAATGCTTTGCGTGACCTCGTCTTTTCGAGACGCTGACGGCAGTTTACAGAAGCTTTATGGAGATGTATCCCGTCAGAAACAATGCCGCTTATGGTTACGTGTCATCTCTAAAAGCGACCACTGAAACCATCGAGGCAGTGCGCGGCGGATGAACACGTTACTCTTAACTGATATGAAGTGACATTTCTAGTACTTTACATAAGGATTTAATAGGGCAAACACAACAAATCCACTTGGAAGATCCTTGTATCCCATGCTCTTCTCACATCAACTTATGAAATGAAGTACTAGCGTTATTTAAGTAGAAATCAATATTGTAACTTTTTAAAGATACGAGGAGCATTCAATAAACACCTGCAACCATTGACAATCTCTGAACTGTGAAATGTGTCAATAAAATAAACTTATGATACTTAAACTGTAAGCCTTACCCCTTTCTCACGGAAAAATTCAAACATGTGGGTCATTTTTATCATGTAATTTGACAAGAATCAGCATTATTATTAATCAAGCGCAAATATTAACACTGTTAACGCATATAAACACTGCACAAAAATATAGTAACAACTTTTTTCGAGACACCCTGTGTTCAATTCCTAAGACCCTTAATAAATTCGAAATATGGGGAAAAACCGGATTTTTTCCTGCGCATTTTGACACCTCATTTGTCACAATAGCACCAATATTGATGAAGCAGTGGTCATTTGAATAACAAATGATGCAGTTTCCAATGTTGCACTTAATACATGCCATAAACTTGTCTTTCAAATTTCCCGCCATTGTAACATTTCATTCCCTGACCAGTGCCCTGAGATCACAGTATTCACAGTGCTGAAATGTAATGATATAAATGACCTACGTGTTCGAGATTTTCTGTGACAAAAGAGTAAGACATAGTTTAAGTATCATAACTTTATTTTACTGACACGTGTCACGTCACGGTTCAGAGATTTTCGATGGTTGCAGGTATTTATTGCATGCCCCTCGTATTTTCACGCTATATTCTGATACAACCACATCGTCGAGTTCTATTTCACAAGGATTAATCAACAGGCACATGTTGTAACCAATGGGGCTGTTGGAGTGTGGGAGGTATGTTAACTGCGGACTACATAAAGGTAGGCCTATCTTCACTTGTTGTTTTAGTGCCCCACAGATATGAATTGAAATTACCCGACTACCGGTATTTTGGCCAGCAGACACCTTTAAGTAGAACTATAGTCGATCCATCTAAGACTGATCTTTCAATGACGTCATCCAAAAGTTCCATTGACTGGGAGACTATTTTCTGACGAAAATATCGATGGAATCTATGGAATTGGTTTGAATAAAAATTGCCATAATAGAAAATAATTATGTTAGCACATACACTTGTCAAAAATCCAGGTTGTACCTTGATATTATGTTTAATTTACATACTGCTGATCCTACTCAATTTCTATATGATATTGATATGTGATAATTTATCCAATACGAATTCTCCATATCCGGATCATGCTTATACCATTTTGCCAGTCTATTTGTGAACTATGTTTGTTATTTCTGGCGAAGTATCCCTCGATGTTAGCCCAAATAATGTCATCCGGATTTAAATCGCAGTATATTGTGGTAGTCTGAATATTTCATGTCCATTATCTTTTGCAAGTCGTTAATTCTGAAGTTCCGTAATTTATGTCAGTACTTCATAATGACATCATAAAGTTGAGGTATCTTCAGTGAATTTCACTAAGAAATGTTATGTTTAGTCAGCCATTCCAGCATTTCAACCTTTAATTAATTAACTATTTGATATTGGTACTACGCTCTCAACGCTACATATAGTATAATGTTCATAATGAGTTTCAGGAATGTTTGGAAAGGTTTTTACTTGTTACTTTTACTACAAATTACAAGATGGTAAATAAAAAAAATCACAGGTGACGATTTCAAAGCTTTTTGATTTCAAATAATGCGCAAATGGTTCGATGTTTGGCTTTCTTTGAATGGTACACTAGACATAGCTGCTACGTGCATGTTTGTGATGAGAATAATATGCATTGGAGCAGTGTTGTGTATATTATTGCATAAGGCAGCTTAATTGTTTCCATTCATATTATAGATGAGGTTCGACCGGAGGTTGGAATAAAATGGGATCCTTCGACAACTAGCAAATACGCAAGAAGACAGTACCACTCATTTTTGCTCATCACATCGCTCTTCGATGAATTCACAGAATTGCTTGGTCACAAGGGTTGGGGGTACCGGTTGTGCGTTTTGTTGTACACAATTAATTCTGAACATAAAATTATAATGTACAATAGAACCAGCAACCGTTAGTATTATGCGTTCATTTGTAATATGAAAGTAAACAGTGACATTAAAGTAGAACAGAATTTAAATTATTGAAGTGGAAAAATAGTTGAATATTTTATCTAATCGCGCACCAGATAATGAAGACTGTATTAATCCTTTTGAGCTGTCTTATAATTTCGCCTGGGAACTATGTTGTACATATACATGAATGTGGCGTTGAGGACGTAGGATTTCTGTGTTCATTTCATTCAATATAAGGAATTCATGGACGGATGGATATCTCAAGTAGGGTTAGTAATTTTAGATTTTCTAAATTGATCATTTCGACCAAATTGAAATCTACCATTTTTACCAGAAAGTCTGTATTTTCTATCAGAAATGTCCGATTTTCAAAAGTTAAATGATTATGAAAGCTAGGCGTTTGCGCAAAATATATGGAAAACAGTTTGAACAATATCAATCGAATTCATTCCGTAATAAATCATATTGCCTCGGTACAGTTCATTCTGTTACACCCTGTATTATGCAATAGAGCATGCAGTAATATTTGTTTTATAACTACATAAATATTCCTGTATTTTGAAATTCTTTGATAAACAAAAGATATAGGCCTAACTCGCATAAATCCTCATGAAAACTACCGCGACCAAGGAAGGACAAATCCAATTAAGAAGTTATTATTGCCCTCAAAGCTCCTCATCACTGGGCAATAGTACTTTTATGGGAAGTCTTTGGGAAACTAGTCCGAGTATATCATATAGGCCTATGTCACATGGTGTAATAATCACCTGTATAATCACCTATAATCAGTGGCGTAGCCAAGGGGGGGCAAGGGGGGGCAGCTGCCCCCCCTGTGGGGTTCTCTGCCCCCCCTGTTGCCCCCCCTGTGGGAAATGTCAGTTGAAATAATTTGGGACTAACCTATTCACAACACAAGGAAATTCAATCCTCAATTTGGTTGTTGCCCCCCCACCAAAACTCCCGGCCCCCCCTTTGCCCCCCCACTGAGAAAAACCTGGCTACGCCACTGCCTATAATCAACTGTTGATGGGCTATTTGGGTAAGGCGAAGCCTTATAAATGCCCATCCAATCTTATCCCAACATTCACTGCATTATCAATATATGAAGCTATGGGTATAATTTTGTAACAGCATTTTGCTGCTGCCAAAGAGATCCCATGCCGTATGTGAACTTGTCACATCTTTCACTGAGTGCTGCATCTACTCCATTTTTGAAGCTGGTTATCATTGTGGCTTTTACTGTCCTAGCTGGCAGGTTATTCCACGAGTTGACAACTCTGTTTGTGAATTATAAAAATATACCAATCCCAGTTTTTTATCATAATTGAGGGCGCAGCCTCCAACACATCTCTTAGTGTCCCTTTAATCTGTCGTCGTATGACATGTGTCGTAGGTCTTTCACTAGATTAGTGGCTCTTCGCTAGTACCTTTTCAATTCGTTGCATGTCTTTGAGGTAGGTCGGATTCCATATACGCAATAAAACTTTTTGCCAAGAGCAGTGCGATTACGGCAAATCACATATCGCCCTAAAACTTAGATATTCTGTTAAGACTAGGTCATTAGGTTACAAGGCCCGCTTAGCAGCGCTATAAATTGATGCCCTAAAAACCGTCAACAAATTTAAATATTCGACATTCCATCCAAGCTGGTTGCTATATATGACATAATTCTCGTGTGCAACCAACCGGCTGTATTGAGTAGTGTAAAGGAATTAGTGATCACTGCATCATCTTAGCCGCATGTCCAACAAAGTAAGACTCACTTCAAAACCACCTCGCAACGTACCACTTTGGCGGAAAGCTGACAACGATGAGCTGAAACCAGTGGCGTAGCTAGGATTTTTTTCAGGGGGCAAGATTTCTAAAATCTTCGTAAAAGGTTGCCCCAAACGTAAGTTGGGGGGGGGGGGGAGGTCAAAAAAGTTCGCACAGTCCAAAAAAAATCGCACAGTAAATGTACTACATGTACAATTTTGCCTTCTATTTGGCTAATAACCTCGGTCTTTTTTTTCAATTTTTTTCTATTTCCTTTTTTTTCTCGCCCAAATTGTTTTTTTCGACAGGGGGCATTGCCCCTCCCCCCCCCCCCCCGAGCTACGCCACTGGCTGAAACAAAAGACTGCCGGCATGAGAGACAACTTCTTTACCGAGAAACCTGAAGAGAAGCCTCGAGTGTGGAAGAAAACTGGTCATGGTTTAGAGATATATACAATAAATAAAATTGTTGCAGACTGTGTTCCCCACAAACTCATCAAAGGAAGTTCACATAATCCCTGGTTTACCAAAAAGCTAAAACGTCTCTGTAGCAAAAAGGAAAAACTCTACATCAAAGCCAAAAGAAGTGGTAAGAAAGATGAGTGGAAGAAGTTTTGCAGTGTAAGGAAACAAATTGACACGACACTGCGCAACGCCCACAATCAGTATGTTGAATCCATCGTCAACTTAGAGCAACCAAAAGATTTCTGGCGCTATGTAAGATCCAGACGAAAGGACACCATGCACTGGAATCCAACCACTGGAAGTTCATGGAAACCAATAGCGATGCTGGGAAAGCAAAAGCTTTAGCCCAACAGTTCCAGAGTGTGTTCATCTTGATCCTGCGTCGATGCCAACTCTACCACCAGGTGAAGTCCCAAGCATGCCTGACTTTAACATCACCACTGAAGGTATTGAGAAGCTTTTACTAAAAATCAACACATCCAAAGCCATCGGCCCAGACCAGATACCAAATCAGATCTTAAAGACAGCCGCCCATGAAATAGCTCCCGTCCTCCAATTTATTTTTAAACAGTCACTTAACACAGGTGACCTCCCTCTGGACTGGAGAAGAGCCAACATAACCCCTATCTACAAGAAGGGCAGCACTACAGACCCGGCAAACTACAGACCAGTATCCCTGACTAGCAACTGCTGCAAATTACTCAAGCACATTATCGATAGCCAGATCATGCGTCCGAGGCTTTCACTAAACATAACATCCTCGCCGAGAACCAGCATGCATTCCGAAAAGTTAGATCATGCGAGACACAACTCATACTGACAGCTCACGACCTCACCAAAAATGTGGATGACAAACTGAACACAGATATGGCAGTACTTGATTTTTCGAAGGCATTTGATGTCATGCCTCACAACCGGCTGCTCCTCAAGTTGGATCACTATGGCGTCAGAAACAAAACCCAAAACTGGATCCGTTCATTCCTGACCAAGCGTTCCCAGAGAGTAGTGGTAAACGGCAAGACATCAAACTGGCAACCTGTACTCAGCGGTGCCCCACAGGGCACAGTATTGGCCCCACCTGTTCCTTGTACATATATAAATGATATCCACAAAAATGTCAAGAGCTGCACAAGATTATTTGCAGAGTGCAGACGACTGCTGCTTTACAACACCGTCAAATCACCTGATGATGAAACTGTGCTTCAAAAAGACCTCGATCAGATGGTTAGCTGGGCCCAAAGTGGGGCATGAGATTTAACCCAGCCAAATGAAGCACGATGCGTCTACTAGAGACAGGCATCCAGGACAAACAAACTATATATATACGAGATGTTGGGCACAGTCCTCGAAGAAACAGACGAGACAAAATATCTTGGGATCTTCATTCAGAAAGACCTCCGGTGGAACAGACAAACAGAGTTCGCAACGGGTAAAGCAACTAGAGTACTAAACTTTGTACGAAGGAACTTCTACCACGCAAAGCCAGATGTGAAGGAGAAATTATATCAAACACTAGTCAGACCACACCTAGACTATGCAAAGACGGCCTGGGATCCCCACACAAGTAAAAACATAAATTCGATTGAGCGAGTTCAAAAACGTGCTGCAAGGTTTGTGACAAACACCTATGGTAAGGACACTAGCATCAGTATTATCCTCACCTCACTGGACTGGCCATCGATCATTACAAGACAGGCGCAAACAACATCGTCTAACTTGTCTCCACAAGATGATAAACGTACGTCCGAGGACATAAAACACTACACTCAACCTAAACCAACCAGAGCACGAAAAGGACATAACAACCAATTCCAACAAACCCACTCTAGGACAGACACATTTGCAAACTCCTACTTCATGAGAACAGTGCGTGACTAGAACCAGCTTCAGCCAGAGACTGCCATCCACACTGATCCTGCCCAATTCAAAACTGCCCTGACATCCCCCCATCTACAAATTAGTCCACCCTATCCGCACCTCCAGTTAAAACTCAGATGAGTGTTTTGGAGGACCAACCTACCAAGTACCAAGTAACGGTTTGGGTTGATGACATAATTTAGTTCAAACGTGACATGACATGTCGTCCCGCATGTGGTATTTCGAATTTGTTTTGAATGAAATGAGTACGAATTGCAGATTTGGGCAAATCGTATCCTTCGTCGTCTGCACAGTCTGCCCAGGCCAAGTGACGAAATAGCGCCACCAATTAACCGATTGATCAGGTGTTTGTTTTCCAGATAATCGCACAAATCATGACAATCCTCCCACCACCGGATGAATTGTTGTTGTGGAGATGACGACTCTCGGTCTGATACAGTAGCTGAATTACTTATTTTCAATCCCTATTTTGCGGCGATCACACCCAGGTGGTTGTTGATCCACTTGCACGAAGGTGAGAAATGGTATTCGGATGAATTTGAAGATCTGCTTTAATCAATACATGATCAAAAATATGTTAAAAATAGTCGACCAATTTTTGGATTGACATTTTTACCAACAAAAATAAATATTAATAAGCTTATTTAATTACAATCACTATATTAGCCTAGTACTCAGCTAGTAGAGCTACTACTTCTGATAATCATAATTTTGGCAATCCTGTATTTTAGGGGGTTAAACTGATTGACAGAATAAACGGTAATACATCATGAAATTGACGGTATGTAGGCCTACACTACACTACAGGCTACAGTCAATTCATGGACATGATGAGAAGTAGCCTATACGGTTTATTCCGTCAGATAAATGTAACCCCCTAAAATACAGGATTGCCCATAGACGTTATTTGTAATTGGCGCACTTACGTCAAAAGAAGGCCGTGCTATCCAACTGAGCATGCTCAGAGCAAGTAGTGCTCCGAAATTGAGGCTAGTTATGTAGCTGAGACCAGAGTCACTCATGTACTATGACGTAGTTTTCAATGACGTGAGTCTTGGTGAACTTTGCACTAATCATAAAAATTCTTCATACTTCTGAGCTGTTCAATATTTCGACCTTATTAAATTCGTGAAATGAACTTGAACGTATAAACTATCTATTCCACTACTACTAGTTTGAAATGAAATGTTTGCTGGTAACCAACACTGTCTACTCTTTTTTATTTCTAAGAAAATGAAGAAGATCACAGTTATTTTATATTGCAGTAAAAGTACAACATTATAGTTCCCTGTTTAATAACAATGGTCAATAAACATATTAGATAATTATTTTCCTACCATATAATGCAAGGTGACGCAATAAAAAAATTCTTGCATCTAATCAATAATTATTTGTTATCATGACATGGTGAGTATTATATGAATGAACGTGTTGTAGACCTACCATACCCTCATGCAATCTTGTCAATCATGCAATCATAAAATCATTCAATTTTCTTTGGTCGGGATCGTCACATCTAATTCAAATGAACTTGGCCCATTCCCAGACTCTGTAAAGGGGAACGCCATCATTTAGATCCCATTGAGATGATTGACATGGAATCCCATATAATAACTATTTAATACATCACCAAAAGAATGTTGGTCCAAACCACGCAAAGTGTACATGTATATTTATGACAAAGCCAATGTTGACAAAATTAAGGCTGATCTCAGTAGTTTTGGTGACATATTCACTAACCTGGACCCTACCTTATCTGTTGATAATCTCTGGTCGCGTTTCACAACCCGTCTGAAATCTATAATGGATGCCGAAACAAAGAGCATTCAATAGAGCCTGTACAAGTTGTAAGGACGCAGACTGGGAGAAATTTAGGCAGCTAAGAAAGGACACACACAAGGAGACTAGGCACGCATACAGGAGGCATAAGTAATGACCAATTCCGCTCAGTATTTACACAGGAGAACATGCAATCCATTCCAAACTTAGGCACTACCTCAACACCCTCACTACACACTTTCAAAATTACCCAACCTGGCATTGAAAAATTGCTGAAATACCTTTAACTAAGGCTAACAAGGCAGCTGGTTTTGATGAAATACCCTGTAAGCGCAATCTGTTAGGTGTCCACCTTCCATGCCGGCGGTCCGGGTTCAATCCCTGGTGTGGGCAAACAGATCTTTCCCCAAATATTTGACCCATTTTTCTCCCCTCAAAACACGATTAGGTAGTTATACAGATCTTTCCCCAAATATTTGACCCATTTTTCTCCCCTCAAAACACGATTAGGTACAGTACAGCTCGAAATAGAGTGCACAATATCAACGCACATCAGTGCAATGTCAGTGCAATGTCATTGCAATATCATTGCAATGTCATTGCAATATCATTGCAATGTCATTGCAATGACATTGCAATGACAGTGCACTAATCGAATTACAATTTGCAATGTCATTGCAATGTCAGTGCAATGTCATTGCAATATCATTGCAATGTCATTGCAATATCATTGCAATGTCAGTGTACACTCTATTTCGAGCTGTACTGTAGTTATCTGTAGGGTTAAAAACCTTACCTTACCAGAGGCCACAAAAGACCACAGTAAATAGCTGATGGGTACCGCATGCTTCACGATTCTATTTCGCAGCACGATCAAGCAAGCTGTCAAATGGTCTCGAAAAAGTTCAAGCTCCTCTGTGACGGTGCATTCCCAATGTGCCTGTTTGATACCAGGACGTGGACTCGATGCTACATCGAGTCCACTTCCGAGCATAATGAGAGCGCATTATAAGTAAACTCGACCCTACATCCAGAATAGAGATGTAGCATCGAGACCACCACAATGAGATAGTCTTGCACATCTATGACCTATATAGTACCAAATCAGCTAATGAGAACGCATTTACACAGGCCTATGCTACTGTACACAGATTCCCATTGCCGAAATTGAAGCCTCTAGTGTGATAACGCCGTCGATTTGTGAGGTACATTTATGCTAATGAGTTGATGCAAAAGGCATATCGGGCGTCTCAATGTCCCTTATAAGGACTTTCGTGCTGTCAATTATGGCGTTGTTGAGATAGCGCCCCTATTTGGTAAGGTACATTTCACGTAATCACGCCCATGTTCCCATATATATGGGAGACTTGATTTATGGGTTCGGGTTAACATGTGCTATTTTGGAGTGTTTAGGTTATAATATGTTTGTGAGCAACTTCTTGTATATTTATCCATATTATACTTATAGCCAAGTGGTGATATAAGGAATGAGTGGAGAAATAGTCTGTATTGATAAGGAGCCAGATCTTTCTGCACTAGACAGTGTTCTTTTCAAGTACGGTTCATCTTCGTCGGCTCACAAGAAGCAACCAGAAGTCAATCAATTTGACAGTGAGGGCGCTTGTGAGATACAGCCTCCGAGCAAGTCATTCCTTCAAGAGATACAAGAGAGAGCTCAGGTAAGAACACTTATAAAGCGCCAAAGTGTAACATTGCATTTTATGATTTGTGTGTTGTTGTCTCTGTATTGAGCATTGAGAGCATAGGCCGAGCACTGTGGGACTAAAAGCCTTGGTCACTGTGCGATCTGATGGTATATGGGCAATTCCACGCGTTGCGGAATGACATTTACACACAAAAATCCACTTTCTTTTGGGTGTAAAACCCAGAGATTTGTAGTTACTCCCCATTTTACAACTTTATTTGATAATAGCGATTGATACTAAAAAAATAAACCTAGGGAAAAAATTAGACTGCGCTTCCAAGTATCCTAATTTGCATATGCAAATTTGCGTTGCGGAATGACGCAGACGATTGGTGTTTTTTTTACATGTTTACACAAAGTGAAAACTCTGTGAACTTTTTAGAGTGTATCATTATTGAAGTTACTTTTTAGAAGGTTTGAAGTGTTAGCTAACTGACAAAAGCATTTTCATAAAACTTAATCATCAGCTAGGATGTCTAGTAGGTCATCAAAAAATAAAAGTAGGTGTTGCGGAATGACGTTGCGGAATGACAGTGTGAATTTGTGTGCAAAACTCCATAGAGAAAAGAAAAAACATGTTTTTATGCTTTAATATGCATAAAAAATAAAAGAAAGAGTAATCAGTGGCATTTCATATGTTACAAATTTGTGAATACAAGTAACCCAACTATTTTCACATTGAAATCATCATTTACAGGTAAAGTAGCCATGATTTTGTGATAAAGTTGCCGAATTCAACAGCTTGCACATCAAAGTTGCCTAATTCAGCAAATTATGAGTTTTCATCAATTTTGAAACTTTTTTAGAAGTTTAGAGTCCATATTTGAATGAATTATCATAAATAAGGATGATCTTATACCAAGTACACAAAAATATCACAATTTGCTCAATAAATTGCCTAAATATAGGGATTAATACCTTTGTCATTCCGCACCGTCATTCCGCAACACGTCATTCCGCAACGCTCGTTAGGGCTATTAATTAACAGACTTTTCCAATTTTATTTTGATCATTGTGAAGCATGTCAATTGTGTGCAGAGAAAAAATAGTTAAATGAAAATAGGGTACATTTTTTTTCTTGCTATCCTAAAAAATTGTACTTTTGCGTTGCGGAATGACATGAGATTATGCAATGCATACTAATTACCTGGATTAACGAGGCTAATCGGCCGTTGATCAAAATTAAATTTATATCAAAACTTTTCCCATCAGTAGGCTACTACTATTGTGCCTGACATTTATTTAAACATCATACCTATGTGTCTAAAAGATATGGAATAAATAAAAACAAGCCTTTTCACTGATTTTGTAAGCTGCAAATATGCAAATTTATGCTAATTAGCTAGTTTATACATCAAAAAACATAGTATCGCTAAACAAACTAAAAATTCCTGAACTTTGGACTCTTGCCTACATTATAGGCATAGAATTAAACTTTGGATGCACATTTGAAATTTTGGCTATTTGGTTGACATTTGCTTGGAATTGCCCATTTGCCTTTTTTATCATCAAGGCGCATGGCGTGGTTGTCTTTTATTTTAACCTTTTCACAAAAGGTTTTAATGCATGGCCTTGCGCCTGTTGCATCTCATTTTGATGATGCATCCTTCGGGTTACTGACAGTGGCGTACCGACCGGGGGGAAAGTTGCCCCCCCCCTGGCTCAAAATACCGGGACGCTAAATTCGCAACGCAATACCGGGGCGCTAAATTCGCAATACCGGGACGGCTAAATTCGCATAAGAAAAAAAAATAGGGACTAGGCCGAAAAGACTGAGGATTGGGCATTATTTGTTGACTGTTGTGCTTTTTGGACTGCAAAATTTTGCGACCGTGCGAAATTTTGTGACCGTGCGCATTTTTTTGACCGTCCCCCCCCCCCCCCCCCCACCACTTACGTGAAATTCACGAGGTGACTGACTGGGAAAAAATTTGGGGCAACCTTTTACGAAAATTTACGCCACTGTCGGGACGACATATATACTTCTGCCCCCCTGGCTCACATGCCGCGGTACGCACCTGGTTACTGAATGATAATATAGCAAACATATAGCAATGCACCACACAGTTAAACCTACTGTGTCTACTTTTTATACCAAGTTTACATGCACAAATGCGTGATTTTGGTTGAGTGTTTAATGTAACAATAACAATTTGCGTCAAATTTTGGATTTGGAGGCCAGTGGTCCCTCTGCTTGTCAGTCTTCTTTGATTGAAAGTATGTTGAAAGGTAGTTTGCTTCATCAGAAATATTGTTGAAGGGCCAGACATTTGCTGCCTTGCTTGACATTAGCACATAAGACAAATGTGGAAATACTGGAGAACATTTTATATTAAATTGAATGGTTTGGTGGTACAATTGCCTTTGCCTATAAAACAATTGATCAAATCTACTGAGACGACTCATTGGAATTTATCCCAGTTCCTTAGCTTAGGTAAGGCTCTAACTTGTTGTAAAATACTGTCAGCTGTTTCCATGCTTATCCTATTGTCAAGATGGCAAATACATAAAAGCATATGAAATGGTATTGCTGTGTAGGACAACTCTGAGCCCAGGATCATGATCAGTTAGTTGTCTTGAGCATGTACAATAGGAGATTCATTTCACGAAATGTATAGACTCCCTGAGTCAATGTCATTTGAAGGATCAAATCCAATCCATTGTGAGGTTAACACCAATACAATTGTTCCCATGCCTTATATTTATGTGTAAGACCAGTGAAGGTAATGGTTTTCAAACGTTAATGCAAGTTCATCATTATACAGATAACAGTGATACCCTTTATTTACATTTGAATTGGAGATAAAACAACTAAAGTCAGGGGTTGTCAAACAATTTTCTTTTGTGCACAAAGTTACATATATTTTGGCCCACCCATTCCTCCCTTCAGTTTGTCAAGGATTATTATCATTATGTACAAAAAGGGTATGTAACTTTTTATCCTCTATCTCTCAGGTTACATAATGAATGGCTGACCCCAAATCAGCGTTAGAAATAAGAAAAATAAATTCCAGCGAATAACCTAGCATGAGATTTTGGTTATCCACCACAATTTTTAGTTATCCTTTAGTTAGACCTTTGTTAGAGTTGTTCCCTAATCAATGAATAGCATTTTAAGCGACTCTTCAAATATGGGGATGAAAATTCATTTCTTGTGTGAAACTGAAAATATACCGGCAAACTCTTCAGCTCTGTTGATCCATTTACTGAATTTATGAGCTTATCAATGTAGATGGACAAGGGGGATATGTTGTTGAGCTCATAAACAAGAATGAGAATTTTGCTTTGATTCTGTGAGTGAAAATAGACAATTTTAAAGTAGACAATCTTGGTTACCCCTCGGATATCGGCAAGGAAAAACTGGTTATCCGCCAGTAAATTTGGTCATTTCGGGTGCACAGATTACCGTTTCTTTGAAACACTACCCCAAATTATACATTGTTGAGAAATAGACATTCCCAATATCATGTTATTATAATTAAGAATTTTGCAACAAGGTGAACACAGTCCACCATTGAGGCAATGCATGATAACAGTGCAACATTAGAACAGTCATTTCTTAAGTTTAAGAGAAAATGAAATAGATCAATTACCTTCTGAACTACAACCTTTTGAGTTAAAAATGTGCATGCAGCACCCGAAATTATAAAAAGATTTTATAATGGTAACAAATTCAGATATTGTTTGATTTTATTATTGTAGATCATTTCCTTATAATATCCCCATTGTTTAAAAAAATGTGTATCCCTTCCTATTAATTATGTACGCTTTGCATGTAACTTAATATTGCAAAATCTATGATTAGCGGATACTCGGATTTGGTTTGGTCGGGGGTGTACCGCTGGAGATTCAAAACCCATACCCATTTTTAGGGTTGATTTTGGAAAAATCGGTACCCATTTTGAGGGGTTTTGCTTCATTCTAGACCAAATTTTCGCAAATTATCGGGAAAATAGACCTAATGTTTGCAAATTTTCGCGAAAAATAGACCCATTTGTAAAAAGTGACCCCATTATTAGGGATTTCCAGCACAAAATCATACCCCATGTTTAGGGATTTTGTGCCCAAAAAGCTACCCATTAGAGCGGTACACCCCCGGCCCCGTATACCGTCTTGGGTACCCATGAGTACACCGCCCCCCCCCGGGTTTAACACCAAATAAATGGCACATGAGATTAAGTCATAACTTCATACAAAACAACTAAATTGTAAGTATACCTTTGTCATAGTAACAATATTTTGATTATATACCATAGCCAACAGTACTTGGTAATTGGTATACCTAAACAAATAAGGATAACTTGTATGCCACCTGCCTCTAATGCATAAATAATAAATAATGAATTATGTTTGAAGCACAAAGGCTATTGAAGTGATAGGCATGCTAAATTATTATACCGGAGATCTTTCACAAATGTCACATTCAAAACTACATAATTTCTTATTCATCATCATCGGTCGTCCTTGGACGGAATATTGGAAGCAGCAGTTACAAATTTCCTCCAAGCAAGTTTATCCAACATAAGCTGTTGAACTTCATTGGGTTCAAGATCAAGGTCCTTTGAGATGCTGTCAGGATAGGTGGTGGATCTCCTGCCACGGGATGAATGGCCTTCACTTGGAGTCCAGAAAAGCACTCGGGAGACAGGTTGATCGGATGCTCGTAGGCAGTGTCCAGCAAACTGGAGCCGTCGCTTCCTTACTGAGTTAGCCAGCGGCGGAATTTCACCATACACCTCTTCATTAGTTTTGTGGTCTCTCCAACTGATGTTAAGGACTCTCCTCAGCAACTGTGTGTAGCATCCATTTATTCTGTCCTCAAAAGTCTTTGTAACTGTCCATGTCTCTGAACCATATAGTAGAATACTTTCCACGCAAGCTCGGAAAAACTTGATTTTAGTTGGCCTATCAAGTTTAGATTTCCATATCTTCTCCAGCTTGTTGCATGCAACCCAGGCTTGAGCTTTCCGGCACTTGAAGTCATGGAAAGAGTCTGGCATTGACGATCCTAGGTACTTAAACTCCTTGATGTTGTCAAGTTTGGCACCACTCAGAGATGTGACATTTGTGGAGGATGGGATGCCGACTAGCAGAGTCTTGGTTTTTCCAACATTAAGGTGCAGGCCAACACAGTTTGAAGCTTCTTCGATATGCTGTAGCAGAATTTCAGCTGACTCAATGGATGAAGACAAGAGTGCTATGTCATCAGCGAAGTCCAAATCATGAAGGCGTAGCTCTGGATGACGTCTACTCTTCCTTCTCTCAAGAACGAGAGAATTTCTTATTAACCATCCCAATTTTGGACATTTTAAACTATTTTTAAATGTTGGTAAATTTTGGTAATGCTATTAAATAGCATTACCAAAATTGTAGCTAAAATGATCCGTGTGACAGGTCTAACGTTATTATTGATTGACTAGAGTTATAATCCATCTAATGACAGTGAGAGTGGACTTTTTAAAATTTTAATTATTGTCAGACTTTCTATTTTATCTGATTATTCTATCAAATCAACAGTTGCTTCATACAATATTGTTTTGGTTAAACACTAGTCACATGTATTAGCATGGTCATGGCAGGAGATAAAAAACTACCTGTTTTTATTTGTCTGATAATTATCTTGCCAGACTGGCCTTGTACAATAGATTGGTCATTCTTTATGGCTGTGTTTATGTCATTGTTATGAATAGGCAGAGTTGAACAGCTCGGCCACACTTCTATGGTTGGGTTGGTAAGATGTATAGACTTTCAGGAGGCTGTTTAAGGGATTGTTTGTTTGGTTAGTTACAGGATAGTTGGGATAACCTCTGTCTCAGACCAAAAATTTGGAAGTTTAAATTAACTTTTTTTTGTATGAACTCCCAAATCATTGTCTGATGACAATGATTTGGAAATTCTAAAAATTGAGGTCATACAAAAAAAAGGTTAATTTAAACTTCCAAATTTTAACTGTGAGATATTTGCAATATAGGGTGAGTCAAAAAAGGTGTACTCAACTCTGGGATTTTATATCTTCAGAATTATTATTGAGACAGAAGGGTTATCTCATTAGCTTTCTAAATAATTTTAGTTGGTTGAAATTGGTTGTGGTAAACATATGTATGCTCATTTGCTTAAAAGTCAACATTTTATAAACTGACAAGATTTGCGATATTTTCTCTTTATAAATATCATCTATTGAATTCCACTTTTAAAAACGGTCCACTCTTTAGTCCGAGCTGAGTCTGACTATCACAAAAGCCTATTTATTTGTTGTTGTTACTAAATTTGTGTAATAATCACATTGTTGTGTTATTATTTCGTATTTTTAATGTTTGAAAAAAAGACTGAGAATGTTTGATTTGTCTGTATTAGTAAGTGTGTACCATACTGTATACATGAATGCACTTGTTCATTAAGGTTGTTCCTATGGCTAATTTTTTATTTGATATTTCAATAAAGCTTGCTAAGCTCCACGATAATCTGAAATATGAGATTGATTGGAGGTAAAGTTTTCTAGATATGACCATTTTATTGTCAAAAATGAAGCAAAATTGAAGCATGCATTTCTTTTGTTTCTAATTGTTGTTTTTTTACCCCCTAGCTGGCCTAGCAAAATACTGAATCTATGCATAAATGTTTAATTAAGTTTTCCAAGAAAAGTATAAATGCTACAAAGCTGATTTTTGGGGGAGCTTGTTATGTTAATTATAGTTTTTAAAAGGTTTCCTGTGCTGCAGGAGGACGTAAGACATCTGCATAATAAATTATATTTAATTATCTATTTAAAAAAAATCAAAACAAATTAGGCTAATTAATGCACTTAATTATTTTTTTCAAGTTCATGCACTTTACTAAATGCAATGCCACTTGGTGAATATGTTGGCTATACAACTCTCCTTAATTCCTGTGCCGTGGAATCTAATGGAGTTTTCAATAAAAAAATTAGAGCAAAAAAAAAAAAAAAATGTATAGAAATTTTACCTAGGGAGTCAAAAAAAACCAATATAAAAGAAAATAGACTGCCCTCTGTTGGCCGAAAAACAATACAAACAAAAGAATTCAAAATGACTTAAAATGGATTTTTGACAATAAAATTGTCATATCTAGAAAACTGTACCTCCGATCAATCTCAAATTTCAGAATATTGTGGAGCTCAGTAAGCTCAATTAAGATATCAAATTAAAAAAATAGCCATAGGAACAACCTTAATATTAAGAATTATTAAGCAAAATATTCAATATTGTGTTTGGTTTCAAAATGCAGTAACTTTACCAAAATAGTAATTTCTGGTAAGCGGTACCATGAAATGTCATGATTCTTTTTGCTGATGATAGTTAATATAATAAATGCATCTATTGCCGCATACATTAGTTGCCTTCATATTCTAATAAATATTTTTAATCATTATATTACATTTGGGTACACTTTTTTTACTCACCCTGTACATGTAATGCACAAGTACATTACATTACAAAAACCATTTCCCTCATTAGCTCTCCATTAAGAAAGTGTGTAATCAAAGCCCTATTTACAAACCATAGTGGATATTTGAAAATTGTAAGCAATATCCTTGTGTTGGGCGTTAATGTAGTCATTGCTGCATTTTGTGCAGTGTTTTTTAATTAAATAATCAATTAATCAATTTATTTATAAATGTATCAAGTTTATTAAGTTTATTGATTTATGACTTATTTAATTATTTTTAATTAATTAATGTATTTATTTATTCAGTTTGTTCTTTTGTTTATGATGTTTACAATGATTTTGTTTTTGTGTGTGTGTTACAATGTATTTCTTTATTTATATAATACAATTTTTTTACAATGTATATTTATTTATTTTTATATTTTGTATATAAATAATATATAGGCTCTGAAAAACTGGCGTGAATTAGATTAACAATGACCTTAAAATACACTGTCTCGAACCCAGTGTTCGAACAAAACAAAAAGCCGTATAATGCACTATCTGCACAGAATTTGGCTATTATTAGAAATTTTAACAGAAATTCCAACTGGCAAATATAAGAACCTTAGTATTTAGCAACCTACCAAAAACAAATTTGGTACAAATATGAAAAATATAGGCCTACAAATTTTGTCTTCCATTATCAAAATATGGTAAGTCTTGGAAATGTATACTATCATAAGTTTTTGACAGAATGAAGTGAATCTTAAAATCTTATGGTTTATGGGACATTCATTCTATTCTAATCTATGTGTGTGCAATGCATTTTTGGGACCAACAGTTGTGTGTGTAGCATCTCATGCCTGTGATTCCCATCATGGGTTTAACATTTGAAGATCACTTTCCAAAAGTAATAGGTCAGTGTCTATACATTGAAGTTCCATATGGTACTGCACTCACAGTTGTAAATTGTGTGTTTGAATATATGGACTTTTGTATATCAATATAATAAACAGTGCTTTATGTTCGATGACTGCACCCAGGTACGATGGGTTCAATAAATCTCCATGTTAATAATGTTTGACAAAGAATTATGTGTGTTTCAGTGATTTGAGTTGGAACTGAATTAAGTCATACTTCTTTTTACATTTGAACTTCTGATACTTAAAGGGGCACTAAGCTACATGTATGAGAGTGCGCCCTCAATTTTCCTGAAAATCAGGTTCTACGCACGTTACACTAACCACCCGAAACCGATTACCTTAATTTGCGGTCTATCACATAACATTTCACGATTTGGTCATTTCGATGTAGATGACATCGAAAGTATCAGCACCACTCGCCACATAAATTGTTTCAACCAAATTTGTATCTAGCACTATCATTCAACCTTTTCCCCATAAATTATTACACATCCTGGATCAGTCCTTATCTATTGAAATAATTCATTTTTTCCAATTTTCATTTTTCTTGGCAATCTCTCAGTGACTGCATGATGTTTGTCATAGGACATTTATAATACCGTGTAATTGATGTAAATCTCTGCCCTATCCAGATTTATTTAGTCATTACTGTCATTGTCCTCCCCCTCACCCACCCACCCAAGGAAAGAGGAAGTTTACATGACCTGAAACTAGTATTTATCAAGTGTCTGCAACAAAAGAAAGGGAAATGATTGAAGTTATGTAAGACCTGGCTTCCTAAAATGTGCACTTATAGTGTTCATCTTATCTCCCAAACTGTGAATATCGTTAGAGCATAACAGTATTAACACCACTCGACCATGGTAAAGTCCTGGGTGAAGTAGTGGTTAAAGTATTATTGATTATATGCATTTGAGAATGGAGACATCATTGCCAATGCCAAACCATATTTTAACCAACTACATATTAACATTGTAAAATAGTATGTTTGTAGTATATCAACATCATTCATGCAAGAAATACTTCAAACCAGGTATGTACAATGTTGCATTTGGTATAAGATCAGCAGGGAATGCTTTTGAAAACTAATAATTAGAATACCCACTGAGGTTAGTGCTGACTCTCAAATCAATGGAATACATACATGATGGTCCCTGTTGATAACTCATAAAATATGCAAAGTTGAAATGCCGGTTTATAATTAAAGACTATGGATATAAACTGGATAACCTGTCAAAGAGTATACTGCTTTATGCTAAAAATATTGTAAGGTCTGGTTTTGTTTAGACTGGAATGTATACAATTTTAGTGTAACTAGAAACATTGGGGTCCTGCCCAACATTTATATAATGAACTGTAAAAGTGACTGTAAAATGCAGTAAGTTCAACATGACTAATTTTTCGTGTTTTGTCGATTTTTTAACCATTTCGCTTTTTTGGGGGAATATTGGGATTTGTAAATGTATTAAATAGAAATAAAGTGGAATTTTTTAAAAATATAGCACAAAAATATCTAGTTCACAGCATTCTTTTGTGTGTAAAAGTGTTAGCTTTGTCAAATTTTGAACAATTTCAGAAATGCACATGTTTTTCGTTTTGTTTTTTCCCTTGACACAGTAAGTAACACTGATATACTTTTCAATATACATGTACATAATCATGTCTTTTTCGACTTATGTGAAAAAGGTCGGTGTATTGTAACATCTCCACTTTTACTTTAAATCAGCTGCATAAAAAAGAATCACAAATAATTATTATTACACAAACACAATTTCAAGTTTTTGGTTATGACTTTCGCTAACTTAAACTTAAAAATCGCTATAGCTCAGGTATTCATTTAGTGAAAGTCCATTACCCAGTATGAATTGTGTAGCCCACGTAGAATGATTACTCATAGTTCTGGCATTGTGTTACATTGAAACATAAACACACAAAAAGAAAGTCCCAACTTTGAATCAGGTTGTCATTTCATAACAATTACCTACGAGGGTCATTCAATAAGTTCTACCTCCTACCTCCTAACTTTGCTATTATACAAGCCAGTCGTATGAAATAGTCCACAATTGAAGAGTTGAATCTCAGCTACACAATCATAGTAGATTGGTCTGAATACTCATTGTACTTTTCTGGATATGCAGTAAAAACCAAACTTCAATTCAGTGCGACGGAAACGGATATAAAACAGCCAAATGTCTCCTAAGTGCTATTCATTTCACCAATTCTAAGAGACGAAATGTACCTATCGGTCAATTACAATCGTTCTAAGTAACGAATATCTCTTGAACAGACTTTAAACAATTCTAGTGACTGATTTCTTGGCGGAAAATGCCCTCTGATTAGCCAGAACCAGACCAGGACAGCCACCAATTTTAACCCTACCCATGAGAACCGCTGCAAAAGTCATATTTGCTTTTCATAGGAACTATTAAGAGACCTTTATTATACAGGACTAAATGGATAAATTTCAAGTCTCTCGAAGATATATTTTTCTATCACTGACTACCTGATTAACTATTCTAAATGTTGCATATAAGGAAAACTGATAAAGTTACTATCGTGTTAAGATTTGACATTAGAGGCATTACTGTGGCTTGACTTGTAACAACAAACATTTGACTGAATATCAGTATTCCAGTATGCTAAAGGCGTGTCAATACATTCGAGTTGATATTATACTATTTGCAAGCTACAAAGATTAATATTACCTACAATCTGATTTATACATGATAGTAAAACATAATCAGAAATCGGGCGGTTATACCTAATCATACAATACGGAGAGAAAACGGAAAAACATGTATTTATCTTTGGGGTAATTTTCTGTGTCCGTTGTCCAAAATCTCTCTCTGGCTTTGATTGCATCATGACAAAAGTAAAATAGGTATCAATTAGCATTTACTATAAATGTGTAGCTGTGATTCAGAGCTGTAATCATGACAAATGTCATGAGGCTGATATTCATATTAGCGATGTTATGAGTGAGGAGGTAGAACTTATTGAATGACCTTGTATGTATACGAGGGGGTAACAAAAAGTTTTAGAAATCACCCAGAAGTGAAGGAGCCAGAAACTTTATGTTGATACGTAATCCTTCAGACATCTTTACATAGTCCCTGTGCAAAGTTACATATTTCTCCCACTATTTATTACCTGTCCACAGACCGCCATTGTAGAGATCCTCAGATTGACCGCCATTGATTGATTCCTAGATTGCCTCAGATTGTGTTATTCCCAAAACAGCAATAAATAGTTTAAAGTTTTGACAGAAAGGGGTCAAAGGTCATTACAAACAAGCTTGGTGACGATAAACTTATCGGTAACATGGGGTGTGCACAGATTGACCTCTAATGACCCCTACATGACCTTTGACCCGTTGTGTCATTTGTTGTAAAGCGCTTTCAGTTTAGATCTCAAAGTAAAGCGCTCTATAAATGTGTGTTATTATTATGTTAAATTAAAGCGATCTTCCAACGTTATCATGCTTACCATCTGATGAATTTAGTATGATATAAACCATTGTCTATTGTGAATGATTTGCAATCTTGATAGAAACACGATATCATAATGTAGCTACAACATTTCCTGTGTTTAATTTATTGTGCTTCACATATTTTAATCCCTTTTGCTTATTTTTAATTTGTAGCCCTATCAGTCACATAGACAAAAAGAAATAGATGTGTGTGTTATTATTTTCGTGGAGCTGATATGAATGCAAAAAACATGGGTGCAAAATGTTCCACTTTTATTCAATGAAAGATCATCAGAATCCAGTTATAAAATGACACTACATAAAAGTGGGCACTAGTGAGTTACTTTTTGTGATAATGTTGAATATTTCATTGAGTGCCTATAAAGAATTTACCATTGTGATTAGCCATTGATGCAAATATGGAACAACTATTTCAGTCTTCAACTTGGTCTTTTGATGTATTGTATCCCGTCAAGCTTTAAAATTTATGTCAAGCTTCAATGGTAGCTTTTTGTGTTGATCTGGATGCATTTTATTGTGATCGTTTAAAAGAACCTCTGATTTGCAGTATGTGGGATTCTCCTTTTTCACACTGTCCCACACGAGGGTTTGGTGATACAGTTGTCAACATTCCATTATTCTTCAACAAAGGATAGAGTTAAGCATTTCTGAAAATTCCTCTAGTTACAAGCTTTCCAAAAATGTATACTTTTCCTATGCTACATGTAGGTTGAAAACTTTTTCCATTTATAGTAATTTTTATAAATCCAGTAAATTGGGGCTGATTATTCAAATTGATTGTGTAGCAAATAGGAAGAAAGCCGAGGATCATGGCCTTATCCATAATTAATTAGTTGTTACAAATAGTAGACAGGTCCGTTGAACCACAGACTTTAAAGGCTACTACAAAGTAGATAACCTTTAAAATGGGACCAAAATTGTGTTTGTAACATGAAGAGTTATTGTAAAAAAGAACATAGCATGGGAAACAAATCTTCATTTTCCCCATTGAGTTTGTACAAGCGACGCTGCTTCCGGTAACGCTCCTGGTCCTCAAACTTTAGAAAGCTGTATCTCCACTTCTGTATGAGCTATACCAATGCCACTTTGCAGACAGATAGTATATTACAATGCTTTGAAATGATATTAAATTTGTTAAGATAGCTTTTGTGGTTTACAAAATGTAAGGATTATGACAGCATGAAACCAAAAAATGTAACAGACAGCACCACCTTTTTGGGAGATGAGCTTAAGGGCAGTGTCAACCCGGCACTTGTTTCACAAATTGAATTTCATATTTCTCTATTATTTAATACTTTTATATGTATTCTATCATTACCATCATAAGTAACTAATCGGAAGCGATTATTTCCCGTTCTTTTGGGTGATTTTAAATTGTTGTTTTGGTAAGTTTGAGTCAGGAAAAGGCGCATGGTTATTTGGCGGGAATTTAAGCGGAGTTCCGCGCTTTTTAAATGCTGCGACAGCTGTTCGATCATTGCGTCGCGCGCTGAAACTTCCCGCGCGTAATACTAGACGCGCCGCTTAATATCCGCGACGTAGACGCGAAAAACAAAAGAGCGCAAAACAATGTCTAAAAATGTAAACAAAGGCCAATCTTACGATCATTTAAATTTCAGTTTTCTTCCAATTTCTTCACATTGTGACAATATAAATTGAATCTGATAGTTTAATATGATTGTTCATAATAGTATACTCGCTTTTTAGGTCACACGCCCGTGTATTCCGTGAACATTTAGCTTTAAATGGTGGAAAATGTCAATATTTTTACTAAATCGACGTTTTCTAGAAGTTCAAATTTGAAGGAATTTTACGAATTTTCAGACAACATAACTAAAAATATATCAAAGTATCAGGTAAGCTTTTACTACCATTGTGTAGAGGACTTTCAGCGCTAGGAGGCAATTTTTTATTTTTTCGATTATGGATTTTAAACTCGAGATATGCATCCATTTCTAGCAAAATGTATGCAAAAAAACACGACTTTTATACTTTTCCGATGTTTTTAGCAATATTTCCAAAACCAAGCTTTATTTTGGAAAAAGAAAAAATTGCCTCCTAGACTAAAGTTGTTTTGTTTACAAAAACGTATATTTGAACAAATTACCATTTTTTATTTTATAGTTGGGTCTGTTTCAAAACTGGTCATCATCATAGTCAAAATTGAAAATTGATCAAGGACTATCAAATCCATTTTTTTTGTGTTCTTTAACACCACATCCAACAAATTGTACAAAAAAACCGGACATTTTAGATGTTTTATTAAATTTCCGGGTCTATTTTACGAGCAACGTAATTTACAAGCATGTCGGATGGAATTTTTTGATATTTCAAGTTTAAAGCCCATTCATATTTGTAATCTGTGTCATTTTGAATTATTTGGGCTATAATGTAATCAGTAGTTTGTAATGCATGTATTAATTAATAAAAATCTGCAAAATTCTATCTATTTACTGATCTATTTATAAGCAAAATCTGGACACAGAAAAATTTCCATCCGACATGGTCATAAAACTTTTAAAGTTTTTTGTTTAAATAATGACAAGTTTTTCAAATTAAATTTTACTCTCAGGTATCAAGGATTTAAGTACTCTGTATGGATCCATGTTACTTTTAACTTTTAAGCTATACTTTAAAGAAATATAAAGGGGGAGATTTTTTTCCATCCGACATGAATTCTAGCATGTCGGATGGAAACTGATCAAAATGATTTAATACCTAAAAATTGGGGCACAAAAAAATAAATTTGCTGCACCATTAAAATTGGAATGTATATTTTATTACATTTATACCACTTATTAAGGCCACAACAAATATATTGTGCTGCCCTGAAGTGCTAAAAATTTAAAATCGGGTTGGTCAGTCTGTAATTTTTTTTTTGGGGGTGGGGGGGGGGGGGGGGCGTGAAAAATATATGGTTTATGTCAAGACAAAATTGGTATAGGCCCTATGTCAATTAACTAATGTTTTCTGGAACAAATTGACATGGGAAAAAATGCCTTCACACGTGAGACTACCCTCAGTCTCCCTCAGTCTGCCCTCTTTTATGAACTGAAGGACATTCCTAAACCCATCAGCTCCTCCCGTGCAACAGTGCTGATGCTAAGTCAGGAAGACTTCAAGCAGATTGAGCTTAACTTCAGAAAGAAGTTTGTGAAATAAAATGTCCAATTTAGTCAAGTTACAGTTGACAGTTGTGATACAAACATCTGCACTGCATGATCATTAATGTCAAACATTTATTAACATAATCAACAGTTTAAATTCCCTGCACTGTTGAATGATGACTTATAGTTGTAATAAATGAGCATTTTTTAAAACATTAATTCTCTGGCCCCATGCATGAACCCCGTAACCCTCATTTTCATTTTTTTAAGAGTCATCAATGTGTAGAGTAACACTTTATCTTTATTTTACGAAGCTTTATTGGTATCATTTCATGTTGCGCCTTCCGCGAAATCTCGGGCCGCGATACGAACACGCGACACGAGATTTCGGGCCGCGATACGAGATTTCATGTCCCTTTAATGTCCCTTTAAATGTTATCTAATGAATTCTGAAGTTTGGTGTAATTTCTTTGCGATTCCTTTCTGAGGATTTTTCGCCAGCCAAACGGAGGTCTGTTCGTTACGACGGTCTGAAACTCAAATGGCGTCACCTCTATTGATTCGATCGCAATGCATTGTGGGAAATATTTCTAAGCTGCTGTTAGTATTCATGGTCCATTTTGCTTATTCTGTTGTTAATTCGGTTATTCTGTTATGAACTGCTACGAACAGCCTGCAATCCATTTAGTGATGAGCGATCACAAAAATTACAACTCAGTAAGGCGAGATTTCGCCCCCAAAATACGAAATGCGCGAAAAAACATATAAGGTTGCGACACGAGATTTCGGGCCGCGATACGAGATTTCATATTGCGACCCTAAATCTCACGTAAGAGATTTCTCGCGTATCGCGGCCCGAAATCTCGTATTGCGTGTTCGTATCGCGATCCGAGATTTCACGGTATAAATCTCTTACGCGAAATTTCGGGTCGCGATACGAACACGAAATTTCGACCACTTTATTAAGATCGCCCATGTCTAAAAAGGAATACCGGCTGTCAATACCATAAACTCGAGCTGATTACAAATTTAGACAGCACAAATGAAATAATTTTATGTCATTGTTGTCATTGTTAAAGGGGCACTAAGAGATGTGTCAATTATGATAAAAACTGAGATTAGTATAGTTTTATAATTGTATTACATGTATGAACTTACACCTATATGGATTAAGAAAAATCAGCTCTCTTTGTACAAGTAAACGTCGATTCAAAAATGCTCGTACAACCGAGACGAGCATATTACGTCCGACAGTATCCCACTGCAGTACGCGTGATACATAACGCGAACCATATTTGCATAGAGGGCGTTTTACAATAAATAGCGATGATATTGTTTTAATCAAGTTTTGCTGTGTTTTTGTTTGTAGAAACAACACTAACAGCATTTTTTAATGTTCATCTTGAATTCTGAAGTAAATTTTTAAACATTTAAAATTTTCAACACCACTTAATGTCCCTTTAAATGTTATCTAATGAATTCTGAAGTTTGGTGTAATTTCTTTGCGATTCCTTTCTGAGGATTTTTCGCCAGCCAAACGGAGGTCTGTTCGTTACGACGGTCTGAAACTCAAATGAACCTCTATTGATTCGATCGCAATGCATTGTGGGAAATATTTCTAAGCTGCTGTTAGTATTCATGGTCCATTTTGCTTATTCTGTTGGCAATTCGGTTGTTAATTCGGTTATTCTGTTATGAACTGCTACGAACAGCCTGCAATCCATTTAGTGATGAGCGATCACAAAAATTACAACTCAGTAAGGCGAGATTTCGCCCCCAAAATACGAAATGCGCGAAAAAACATATAAGGTTGCGACACGAGATTTAGGGCCGCGACACGAAATACGCGACACAAAATGATACCAATAAAGCTTCGTATTATTTGCTTAAAATTTCAATACATGTGTTACAATATTGTTTTTAATATAGAGGGCAGTATAATTTGTTTCAACAGAAAACTTCAACATTTCCGTGCATGAACCCCGTAACCCACAAGATAAATGTTGGTTACGGGGTTCATGCACGGAAATAAGCTAACTTACTCCCATAGCCATAATACATGCACAAATTCAGTATTTCCCTTTTTTTTCTTTTTATGGCTAACATAAGGTCCAATTTTTTCCAGACATTCAAATGCACCCAAAAGGAAGTCTGTAATGTAATAAACCAAGTTAGTATAACATATTTAAAAAAATTAAATTAAAAACTTCAACTTGATTTTTCTCAGCTCGGTGTCTGTGTGGGTTACGGGGTTCATGCACGGGCCACAGAATCATTAAAAATATTCCATGCTGTTCAACCAATGAAAGTCCCCTTTATTGGACAAAGAAAAGTGAGAGTATTAAGTTTTAAGATATATCTCCAAGTCAAAATATGAATTAAAATGTGTGTGACACTCCAAAATTAATCAAGAGAATTATTGTAAAATAGGTTTAGTTGTAATGAATGAACTTTTTTAAAAACATTAATTATTGTTGAATGTTAAAATATTACATGCTGTGCGTGTTCAACCAATGAGAGTCCCCTTTATTGGACAAATAATAGTGAGAGTATTCAGTTTTAAGGGATCTCCCTTAAGTCAATAAATGAATTAAAATGTGTGTGACATTCCAAAAATAATTAAGATCAGTAGTATAAAATGTGTTTAGTTGTAATGAATGAGTATTTTAAACATCAATACAATTGTTCATTATTTAACTATTCCACCTTATGCGTGTTCTGCCATTGAAAGAGACCTTTTTTGAACAGAATATTATGAGAGTACCAACTTTAAATTGATCTCCAATAAGTCAATAAAAGAATTAAAATGTGTGTGAGATTCCAATATTATTCAAGATCAGTAGTGTAAAATATTTCAATTTGCATCAGTAAAAAATCTGCACTGATGAATGATTTATTTTAGTTGCAATCAGCAATTCTATAAAAACATGTCGGATGGAAAAAAGCATGTTGGATGGAATTTGTTTCATATTTTTTGCTGCCAAACCTTAATGAAGAAATTCAAAAAATTCTTTCATACCAATATTGAAGGTACATCGCCAATGCATGTTTTTGGCTACCAAATTGAAAGTTATTTATAAAGTGCCTTGAAAAGTAACATTTGCATTCCATCCGACATGCTCAAATTCCATCCGACATGATGCATTTTAAGAGGGCGCTGTTTAAATAAATACAAATGTTGAAATATAATCAGTGGTTGTTTGTCTTGTATCAGAGTCTTTATTTAGTTTGATTATACTTATACTTTCGATAGAATAACTATGTTTGTCCTAATTTTTGGTGAACCCCATTTCTATCGATTCCATCCGACATAGTGGGTTTTTTCACGATAAACAAGAAAATATGCAAACATTTTTTACGAGCATCTGATGATATGTTTGACACAATTGTTTGTCTTCTGAAACATAGTTATAACCTGTGAAACTCTTTGCCTCAAAAATGGCAGCTCATTTCCCTATCAAATTCCATCCGACATAACCTTGGAGGTTTTGAAACAGACCCAGTTATGCTGTCTGAAAGATTTGGGGTAAAAAAATCACTTTTTGGTTCATTTCTCAAAATTTAGTTTATTTGGTATCACATTGATATCACCATCGGATTCCTTATCAAATATCCTTTCTAAAAATGTATACTTTTATGTACTTTTATTCAATATTCTCAAACTTAGAAGCAAAAGTTGATCATCAAAATAATAAGGTTGACACTTCCCTTAAATCATATGAACCCAAATTTGCATTTAAACAGTATTTTCTACCATTGCGTAGCCCTGTTTTGAGTTCAAGTATAAATTGAAGTGTTTGAATGGGTGCTCTGGATGGCAGAGAGGTTACACTCCATATCAAAAGATTTCCCTCCCTGACACAAATGGAAGGGGGCTGTAATTTTCTTCGTTAGGGGGTCCCAAAAAAATCCTGGGGGTCACAGTTATTTTACACAGAAAATAAGGGGGTCATGAAAATTAATACCATTGTAATAGGGGGTCAAAACAAAATGTCAGTTAACAAACTGACAATGTTTGAGCATTTCAACTTTGTAAAACAAAAATTGGGCTCGTGCTACCTACATTTTTTGCTTCCGCATCAACTGTTTCCCCAATAAGCCTAAGATTTGTGTTGGGGGGTCATAAAAATAATCAACATCTGTGACTGAGTTGGAGGGTCATAAAAATAATCAATGATAAATGACATTGTTGGGACCGACAGCATAACTTCAGCTTTCTGAACCAACTTCATCAAAGTGTAAAATTGCTTCACCAAGTTAATAAGGTCCTAATATTATGCACAGAGTAAATAAGGACCAACATAATAAAAAC
This sequence comes from Ophiura sarsii, assembly GCA_035610835.1. Lineage (NCBI taxonomy): Eukaryota > Metazoa > Echinodermata > Ophiuroidea > Amphilepidida > Ophiuridae > Ophiura > Ophiura sarsii. The sequence continues at coordinate 130,240,705 of CM069441.1, read as the reverse complement.
CTATGGTGAGCATAATAAATCTAGAGTCAACAATGCCCGAGACAGTGGCATTATTATGGTATTGATTTATACAAGTATTATGAATGTCAGTTAAGGGTTTGTGTACAAAAGGAAACGTTGTGAAACCTTTATACCCAAAATATTATAGAATTGTGCACATATTGACAGCTTAGGTCCATTGGCATAGGTCTGTAACCCTTGTGATGTCTAGCCAATGCAATGCTCCTCAGATTTGTGTTGCCTAATAACTAATGCTTTAAGTTACTAATCCCTATGTTAAAGGGATATGGAATTTGCACTCTTTAAAAGCACTGGCATAATTCTGTTATACCCTTCACACCAACATCGGTTAGTATGCGTCGTTCTTAAAAATCACACACTATGAATACCCCTGTGAAGGGTATAACAGAATTAAAAGCACTGAATGTGGAAGTATTTTTTTGCACTCAAATGTGCCATTTGTGAAATATAAACCCAAATGCATCCATGGCTATGTTGCACTTTTCCATGTTTACACATTTCTTATTTAATTGTCAAAACCATCATTTTCAGTCAAAACTAAATTCATACTAAAGAATTCCACAGTTTTGTGCTTATGCACTGTAGCCCATTTCCCCTATCCCTACTCTATTATTATCTTGTATTGAAACCCATGAGCCTTGTAACTTTAGGGGTTCATATAGGTGACTAACCACCGTACATCGTTTACAACCATGATAATTAATTTCCTGTCTCTCACCCTATTGTCTCAATAGATTCTCAGTTGTCAACGCGAGAGATCGGCCAAGCTTATCCTCCACAACGTTGTTGCAGGGAATCAGGACAACGTGCAAACTGACCATTCTAACCTTGTGAGTTGACTCTAGGGTTTTAATTCAATTTGTCTGTTGCCTAATGAGGGCATCACCGTCTCCAGATAAAAGGATGCTTGTTGGTCTTCATTTAGGCATATAATTGGGTTATTATTAACAAAATATAAAAATGGCTTGAAAATTCTATTTATCTGAAGTGAATATGATGGTTTGATGATTCAAAGTAAACCAACATGTGCATACTTCTTCTGAATTCTTGCCATAAACTGAAAAGTATGCAGTATCATATAGTTACACGAGCTTGAATAGAAATCAGTAGGCCCTGAGCTTTTAGGCAGCATAGGCTCCCTCTAATACCCTAAATCTAGTTTATCAGAAAATATTTGTCAATATATTATAGCAATCTACATACATGTACAGACAGTTCACATTAGATATAAAAAAATGTTGAATTGTAATTTTATATATAACATGTTTTATAACACATGCCCTGTGGGTATTTTGCTATGAACTATTTTTAATATGATAATGCTGAAGGATTTCGATTTACCAATGCCGAAGTGTATCATCTGCTATTAATAGATGCCCATGAATTATATCTAATTTACAGGACGACTTTGTGAAATTATTACGGGCTGCACCCATAGGTGAGGAGTCACATTATCAACCAGTGGGGCTTGAATCAGACAAACATTCAAGCAACGACGACCAAGGTGCCATAGAATCCTGGAGTCTAGAGGTTGCAAGTCGAAAGGCTGCACTTTGGAATCCAAAGAGTAAAGAAGGCAGGGACAGACATCCCTTGATTTCCGATTCTGAGCCTACTTTAAGTGAAGAATCAGGCTCTGAAAGTGAAACAGATTCTGATGAATCAGATGACTCTGATTTTAATTTCACCTGGGAAGTGAATACAGAACATCCAGACCGAGAATCTTTGGCAGCCGAATCTGCTGCCGGAGGGTACTTCCAACTTGAGGGACTTGAAGAGAGTGAGCCACTTTCTGGATCTACAGCGGGCGGTTACTTTCAGCTTTCAGCGCTGGATGATAATATAGCTGTGAAAATGGCAGATGGTGAGCCTTCTGTTCCTGTGCTTGTTGCAGGTGAAGATGATGAGGTTCAGCAAGACAAACAAGAAGATGAAGTGATTGCAGTAAGTGATGAAGAGCAAATGTCTGACAAGGAAGAAGTTGTTATGGACGTGGAGGAGTCCAGGAAAAGTTTTGCCACTTTAGAAGATGATAAGGCATTGGATGGCTTTATAAATGAAGTGAATGATAAACAAAGTAAATCAGAGCTTGATGATAGTGTTGTGTCCGGGGATGAGACTGTCAAGACAAAAGCACCTTCAGACGAAGAGGACGATTGGGTGTTTTTGGCCAAAGATGAAGATGCTAAAGATGACACTGTTGAGGCTGATGGGCACCAAGACAAGAAGTTGAAAACAGACCATGAAGAAGAAGCCAAAATTGAAGAAGAAGCCAAAACTGAAGAAGGAGCTAAAACAGAGGAAGAAGAACTCAACCCAGATGATGGGGATGCAGTGTTGGAGACATTAAAGGTCAGTTTGGAAATAGTGTACTTTTAGATCCTTTATAGTTCAATCGGTTCCAAATTTACAAGCCTCCGTACACTAGCAAATTATACAGAAGAGGGTTACACAACAGGTCCCACTGTTCATCATATTTGTGACGCGTAAAGTGCTGAACATACTTCACACAATCGTACGCTGAGCGGTAGGTCGTCACAAAATGTACCAACTCGCTGCCGCTCAGCGGTGATCAACGACGCTGAACGCTAACGTTGCTCAAAAAACGCTTGGATGTTTTTGAGAACAGACAACAAAACCATGAACATTTTCTCCCAAAACGCCATAAATTTCTGTTTCGAGCACATCACAGGTATCAATTTTTAGGAAAAACTTTCTTAGGTCTACTATTAAAACTTACCCTGGCATGCACAATGTCATTCCATCAGCAAAAATAGTTTTATTTGCCTAATAACACCAATGACGTGCTTGTATTTTTATGAATGGGAGCTTAAGAAAACACATGTGATGTCAAAAGTTAGGCAAAGTGTTCCGCCTGCTGATTTGTCCATGGACAGTGGCAACGCTACCAAATTGACTTGATTTATATTTCAGTGTTGGCCCCAGCGTTCGCCGCTTTCTCCCAAAGCGGAGACTGATCAAATTATCGGAAAATGTTTGTCTGATCAAGAAAATATACTTTCAAAAAAAAATCAAGCATAGAAAAAAAGATCACATACTATACCTTTAATAGGCATGTATCATTTCTTTTGCCAAATGAAGAACATTATATGATTGCGACCTCTGGTAGTTAGTTTAATTATCATCTCTGTTTTCCCTGAACTGATTTTTCTCTACAGGAAGTAACTAAGTAGCTCTCTCAAATTTTTAAACCATTTTTGGATTAACTATTGTGCTTGAATGTATCAGTAAGGTCTTGCTTCACACTTACAGATGACAATGTCACTATGTGGCATGTTAAAAGCATTTGGGAAATAATAAGTATTAGCATTTGAAAGATAGGAAAAATACACAAAGTTAAATACTGATTAATGACATGTAGTATTATTTTAGATTCTTTAAATATATTATTATTTATCATGAGGTGGCCTCTGTACTAAGCTGTTTGTAAGATGACAAGACACAATTGATCAAGCATAGAAATAACCAATGCATGCCAGTAAAAGATAATTAATAGTACATTAGTCAATTTGTCTTGGACAAACTGGCAATTTGGCGAGCTGCTAACATCAGCGAATTAATACAAAAGAGCGTAGGTACGCATAAAACTCGCATGCATCGTGTGCATGACGCATGCGTATGCAAAAATCTTGTACTGTTCTGTTCTCTTGCGGTTGGATTACTTTTGCTCATGGAGACAGGAAAACACACATTTATTTCTTGCCAATTTGGAACTAACTAGACTATAGTACAAAATAGGGTAGGCATAATAATTACAGAGATGGGAAATCATGTGGGGTGTCTACCTATTGTTTAAGCAAATACTTTGACATTGAGTACCCACCTGAATTGCCGGAGGATGTGCACTCCAGATGAAAAACATCCTGTATTGTGGGACCTGATTTTTTCTTACAATATTTAATTTAGTTCTTACAGGAATTCTGTTGAATCTAATTAAGAATAAAGGGTACAAATATCTTTTGGTTCAAATTTGGGATTTTGATTTTGATTTTGTTTATGAAAACAAAATGAAGGCACAAAATGGACCTATGCAATATCAAGAAGAAATTCTGTAAAAAATTGTAAACACAAAAATAGTGTTTTTAAGATAGCAGGTAGGCATGACCTTCCACACTTAAACCGCTATGGGAAGTCAGAGTACACAGGATTGGTAACTGTAACATATGTCTTGGGGCTGGGCAATTTTTAAATGGACTTAATCTATGAATGTCCTTAATTTAAAAGAATTTAAAAGTGAGGCCATTATATGATCTACATACATGTAGCTTGCATTATCAATACAAAATCCAACAAGGTTTTCTTCCAAATATTTTTCCAAGTTTTGACTTGTAATGCAACACCTAAATATTTACTTTAGTATAATGAACACCTGTGGTGTATGATAACCATGCAGTTTGGAAACTGTGAAATACAACATTTTCACAGCAACAAAATGTTCACAACTGCAAAAGAGCACATATTTTTCCAGCATGATATTTTCATGAACAAGTGCATTTCATTTTACTTCAAATATCTAACATAAAATGGCATATTTGTGTATACATTGCATTTACAGAATGTGCAAAATGTTCATGATACAAAAAATTCATACCTTAATAATAATAGTAGACGCCATACCAGCTTGTACCGCACTCCCCACATGAACATACCAATTTGCCCTATCCATTTAAATATTAAGTTACATCAAAAATCTATTGCAAATTGGATCTCATAACATAATAACACTGTTAAATATCACATACGGTTTGAACGCAATAATAACTTGCTCAATCTCTACCTCAAATAAAAGAAGTTAGATGGGTTAGGGACGCACCATTAGATAATGGGGGGGGGGGGGGGGCATGGAAGTTTTCTGAAGAAAAAAACTGTGCAGGAAAAACAACAACTTTGCCCACCAACCAAAAAAAGAAGAAAAAAAGTTGACCCACTTCTAATTAAAAACAAAAATCTGACCCACCCAACTCAATGTAAAGAAAAACATTAAAACCTATAAAAAAAACTACTTTGCCGCCTTTGCCAAAACAAAAGAATCTGCCCGACCCCAACTTCCATGCCCCCCTCCTAAACACCAAATAGTGCGTCCCTTATAAACTCAGGGCTAATCAACTTTGTGTGCTATTCTTGGGTAGGAGAGGGTTGGAGGCGGGGGAATTTAGGAGTATTTGGTTTTCCACCTCAAATAACAAACTTGCCTCTCCGCATCTACAGTTGCCTCAAGTTTAAATATCTGGGTTTCCACTGTTTCTCATGGTATAAAAGTTGGAGTGATGTATTTTCATAGCTTTTTTGTGGTGAATACATTGATTACTCGGTGTATAGCATCAATTACTTTCCCTTTTATAGACAGTGATCTCCCAAGATGTAAGTAGCAATTAATCTTATAGTAAAAGCCATCTATATAGACCTTTGTAAATAGATAGATGTGTTAGGATTTGTTTTAAAAACCTGCAGAGTAAAATAATATCCCAAATATTTCCAAATAAACTAATACCTCATCAGCATCACACATAGTGAAGACTAGAGTGCGGAAGGTTGGGGTTTGATTTTTTTAAAATTTAATTCTATACTTATTTATTTATTTTTGATTAAGATAAATAGAAAAACATGTTAAAATTGTTGATGTATGTACATTGTAGTTTACTAACTACACCTTTGCTTTCAAATTGCCAAAAATTATGAAAATATGATCAATATCTCAGATTAACAAATAAGATATATTGCGATTGCCATGCCTAGCATTGACTCTTCAAGATCAAGCTTTGATTTGTTATTACTATTATATGATTTTATTATTTGGCACGCCTGTCCATGCCATGCAATAAAAATGGTCATTGAAGAAATTCAATATTTTGATGGAATTGCAGTAACCACTCCACAACAAAATATTATATTTTTGACATTGGGCTTAGCAGACAGATTAAATACGCATGTAATTCATTTGCATGTAACTGTATAAGTTATGTGATCACAAGTTGGGTGTTAATCAGGGTACTTAACTATTTGCCCTCCCCACAAACTGAAATAATTAATTAGATAACTTGTGAATCTGTTGATATTATAATTCAAGAAAGATTAATCATATGTAGATTTCATCCCTGCACAACTCTGAAAGGCAGGAACATTCACTATAGGCATGGCAAACATTCTCCAACTTCCTAAATGAAAATCTCCTGTATAAACAGTCCTGACTTTGCAGAAAGAAATATGGTTTCAGTTTTTAAGGTTCATATTTGCACAAGATTTAAAAGCAATATTTTGTGATTGTTTTCGATTTTTGTACACACATTTTTTCTCTACTCTTATAATGAAGTTTGACTTATCAAGAAAGACTTTCCTGGACTCATCAATCTATACTTGACTGTATTTTCCATGAAAAACCATCACAGAACTTTAAGATGGAAATCTGCTTCCAATTTGTCAACATTTTGTTTTGATTTTCATCATAAATCATTCCAGACTATTTTGTTCACTTGTGTACATTTGCGATCGTAGCTGGAAACAATAATCGGCGTAACATGATGTCAAACCGTGGAATTCTTCTATTATGAACAAAACACTCTGAAGTTTATCGGAGCAGACCTCGACGGTTTATTTCAATGTATTCAGACCATGATCTGGAAGTAATTGGGATTAATATCGTTCTGTAACTTAGACGATCTTTATGATTTATGAAGTGCATGAACAAAGTACATGTATCAGTTATTAATAAACTTCTTAAATGAATGAAGAGAGTCTCGACCTCTGATATTTCAAGGTAAGGAATACATTCTTAGACATGCATAGTAGTATGATACCATCAAGTTAAACCCCCTCTCCCCATCCATGTTGGAGGGGTGTAGGTTGCCAGTTTAAGAGCTCTCCAGTATGCCCAGCAATAAACCGATTCATTAGTGCAATTTCTACTTTCTCCATTTGAATTCCTCAATGCTCAAGGGAACTCTGAAAACATAAAATTACCCCCATGGCTATCTGTTTATCTCTAATGTTCATTAGACTAAGAATAAATACACAGAGTTAACTGTCATTGGTTTGATTGACACTAAGGTACATTGGCCTCTTAATTTGACAGTCCTGTTTATTTTAAAAAGTATAGGTATTTTTAAATGTGTATATCAGGAGATTGCATTGTGAGCAACAAGTTTGAAGTAATCTAATTTCCTGTATTGAGCCGGTTGATGATCCTAAAACAAAAGGCAGCATTGATTAGCCGCTCTGTGTTAATTGAAGACTTTGATCAATATTGTAAATGCAGTTTCAAATAGATGCTGTAAAATTGAAAATCTTTGCGCTACATATACGCTACAAAAGCGCTCAAATCGGCTACCGCATAAAGAATAACATGTTGATGTATTGTTTTTACGTATAGTTCTGTGTGATGAAGCAACAAATCCCAAATTTAAAAACACCCAAACCTTTAAATACATGTAAAAGGCAGCTAGATTCATGTGGCTGCCTTGAACAAATTGACAATTGGTCTATTTATACACCAATAGTTGGCAAATTGGTAGTGTGTGCTTGAGTCTGATGAAAAAACCCCAACATATCATGTTTGATTGAAGGATGGGAGCAATTCTCTGCTGAAGATAGTGAATTTCTTTTCTCTTTTAAGACATCCATTTCTCATTGAGGGGCTCAGTCCTGATCATCCAATGGTCTGACAATTCAAAATCACAACAATCAGGCAAACCACTTTTAGCGGTATCAATTTTCTGTTTTAATTCTCACCACTGAATGTCCACCACTCAAATTCTAGATGTTGACTAGATTAGCTAATCAATACACTTTCCGCAACAGACATTCTCTTACTAATATGAAAATAGTGCATATTATTATGCCCAGTGATCTCTCTACGTATTCAAAGGGGTAACGTGTGATCTTTCCAGCTTTGAAATACCCACCTTTTTGACGGCGTTCGTTCCTAGGACAATTTGGCTAATGTGACCTCCTTGTTTTCGCCCAAAAGTGACATTTTGTCTGAAGATAACCCCCTTTTTTTGGCAAAAAAGTGAGGACACATTTGGTTTAAAATACCCCTTTTTCCTATTCCCGGGACAATTTGATATGACGCAACTCTCTTTCTATTTTGTTTTTCTTTTCGCTGACATAGCCTTACAAAATGACCCCTAATTTATTGAAATCGCGGACAAAGGTTCCAAAAACACCCCTTATTTTGGGAAATGTCCGCTGACGACATGGTAAGGTAAAAACAAATTTTCCGCGATTTTTGGAACTATCGTGCATGCCCAAACCATTGAGAGCAAAATATGGAACCTGGAATTCACCTGTTAGAAATTCTGTGTTGCTAGGAAAGTTACAATGTACTTGTTACCTATCTGACACTTAGCAGACAAGCAGGTGTTTATTTTAAACATGGTGGAAAACTGTTTGTTTGTAATGCTGCAGCTTTAAAAGTGGAAGTTTTTTACATTTCTTAATAATTTGCAAATTTGAAGGCACAAATTAGTTTTTACAATTCAAAATGGATTTCAGATCAAAAGCATGCGTGGTAGGACAATTAATATGTTGGTGTTGTTGAATTGAAATTGAAAAGGTTGGAAATGACATGGTTTTTATCGGGATCAGTCTGGCCTCACTTATAAAGAATCAAAATTAACAGATGGCCTACTTTGTACAAAACCTCAACTACTGATAAACATTTTGATTATAAATTCCCTTCACTTTATGTCCGGGTAATAAAGTGCCAATCATCAAATTCCAAAGACCCCACATACACTTTCCCTAGATCTTTCAAGATATGAGGAATAGGAAACAAGTATTAATTTCCATTTCACCTCCAATATAAATGTTGATTAACCCCAATCAGGAAACATAAGGACATGGTCCAGGGGATCTAATGGCCTTCCTGTCAGGAACAGGACAGAGTTGTCAACAAGCCAGATGGAAGTAATAGTCAATGCTAGTCTTGGGCGATTTAGATATTTGTTTATGAATGTTTATATTCGTCGGATTGTATTGCATTGGTATTCAGCCTTACAGATTCTCTAAACCAATCGTCTGTGCTTAGACATGATAGGACAGCATAGGGTATCTATTAGAGGTATATTATTTGATCTTTTCCAGGGGACACCCTCAATCCTCAAAAAAAAATTGGAAGCAGATTTTATTGCAGATTTACATTCCTGATCATAAATCATGAATATATTCCAAGTTACAGAGTGATACGATTCCTAATTACCTCAAAATCATGGTTTTAGAATGAATTTAGAGCAAATATAAGTTGTTGGCGCAGACTCTGACAGTTTATTTTCACTCAAAAACCATGATTTTGAAGTAATTAAGAATTGTATCGCCCTGTAACTTGGAATGTGTACAATTTATGATCAGAAATGTAAATCTGCAAGAAAATCTGCTTTTTTATCGCGGATTGAGGGGGTTCCCTGGAAAAGATCACATAATATGCCTTTAATTTTAAAATCACTCATTCATAACCATCCTATCCCAACCATGCAACATGAATTTATGTATATGGATTGGCATTGTAATGGAAGAGAGTATAGCAACAAACTCTCACTTGAATCACATCCAAATTGTATACATAACAAAATGGGTACATACACACACAAATCAAACATTACAAAGAAACATGCACAACTTTGTAAAATTTAAGTGGAGGTAAAGCAAGGAGTAAATAGCAACATACATGTAGAGGGTTAGGGTTCTGGATACCTGCAATAATAGCAGGCTGTTTTCTGACTGACTTTCAGTGGTGCCTCTTTGCACCAGCGACTTTTCCAAAAGACAATCATAATTCATCAACAACAATTTTGGCAATCTAACTCTCAACTAGTTATGCATTCTATATTGTTCTTCCAATAGCTTCAGTGCAAGGTAATAATATCCTTGTATCAAATTGCCCATCACTAGTAACACAGACAACCACTAATAAGTTTATTCCCGGACTTTACTCCATAATAAACTTTGGACTTGGAAGTTTTACTGCCGTTGCTACTGCACACTCAACATACACAATATGCTAAATATTATCTCTGGATTAATATAGATAGAAGACTCTGACAAGAATAGCAACATACATGGACATCTATAAACAATTGTCAAACGGAACCATAGGATTATAATGCTTGAAGTTCATCATGGAGCCAAACTTAATATAAACTTCTTTTGACCAGTGTTTTGTGTTAATAACAACAAATTTTGAATTGGAAACTGCAGTTTTATTCAGAGGGAATACTTGTATTTGATATTGAATTAGTATTTAGAGCGGTATTTGTGATAATGATTCGGACATGCCCACCCCCTATTACTGCAGCCATGTTGAATTCAGAAAGATTGCCATTTGAAGATGAGGTGAGAGATATAATAGTGCATGATATGACAGCTATGATTGGTTTCTTTATTATCTTATTTGCAAAGGACTTATTTATTTATTGTTATATTTGATCTTGTGTGTTTACCTGTATGATTTGTGTATGACTAAGGCATAAATAGAAAAGTACACAATGCCTTGATAGGAATGTTCAAAGAGCTCACATAGTTTTATTACCTAATTTATAAGGGTACTCTCAAATGTATGATGTAAATTAATTTAAGACGCTACTATCAAGGTAGCATGTGATAACAAAAAGTTTAATTTTTTATCCAGAGCTCATTATTTAAAATCAATAAAAGCCCATTAAAACTTTGCACAAGGCACTTAATTTTACAAAACATTCAAGAACACTAGCAGGTGAATGATTTGGAAATTAAATTATTGAATGCAAGGAAAGCGATAGATATTATTCTACAAAAATGCACTTAAGGGCAGTGTCAACCCGGCACTTGTTTCAAAAATTGAATTTCATATTTCTCTATTATTTAATACTTTTATATGTATTCTATCATTACCATCATAAGTTACTAATCGGAAGCGATTATTTCCCGTTCTTTTGGGTGATTTTAAATTGTTGTTTTGGTAAGTTTGAGTCAGGAAAAGGAGCATGGTTATTTGGCGGGAATTTAAGCGGAGTTCCGCGCTTTTCAAATGCTGCGACAGCTGTTCGATCATTGCGTCGCGCGCTGAAACTTCCCGCGCGTAATACTAGACGCGCCGCTTAATATCCGCGACGTAGACGCGAAAAACAAAAGAGCGCAAAACAATGTCTAAAAATGTAAACAAAGGCCAATCTTCGTGATCTTACGATCATTTAAATTTCAGTTTTCTTCCCATTTCTTCACATTGTGACAATATAAATTGAATCTGATAGTTTATTATGATTGTTCATAATAGTATACTCGCTTTTTAGGTCACACGCCCCTGTATTCCGTGAACATTTAGCTTTAAATGGTGGAAAATGTCAATATTTTTACTAAATCGATGTTTTCTAGAAGTTCAAATTTGAAGGAATTTTACGAATTTTCAGACAACATAACTAAAAATATATCAAACTATCAGGTAAGCTTTTACTTCCATTGTGTAGAGGACTTTCAGCGCTAGGAGGCAATTTTTTATTTTTTCGATTATGGATTTTAAACTCGAGATATGCATCCATTTCTAGCGAAATGTATGCAAAAAAACACGACTTTTACATTTTTCCGATGTTTTTAGCAATATTTCCAAAACCAAGCCTTATTTTGGTAAAAGAAAAAATTGCCTCCTAGACAAAATTGTCCTGTTTACAAAAATTTATATTAGAACAAATTACCATTTTTTATTTTTTAGTTATGCTGTCTGAAAAATTTGGGGTAAAAAAATCTCTTTTTGGTTCATTTCTCAAAATTTAGTTTATTTGGTATCACATTGATATCACCATCGGATTCCTTATCAAATTTCCTTTGTAAAAATGTATACTTTTATGTACTTTTATTCAATATTCTCAAACTTAGAAGCAAAAGTTGATCATCAAAATATTAGGGTTGACACTTCCCTTAAAGATAAAAAATGGTCCCTTTACCTTCTTTTAGTATGGTACATGAAATTGGAAAGAAAATACCAATAACAAATCAGTCGGCATGTTTATCGAAGATAAAAGAATATTGAGCATTCAGTATATTTACTATAAATTTGCTTTATATTTTTATGTAAACCTTGAACCACACAATGTGTAGTTTGGTTCTGTGAAGCTTGAACTTATCTCCATTGATGCGTGCGTTACTAAGATCTTTTCAATAAGTTCAACAAGCAACATATATTGACATTTTCTCTCCTTTCAATAAAAGGGCTCTAACTGATATTCAGCCTTCGTCCCCAATTTAACCAGAAGTAGTCATCATTTTGATACTATCTGAAAACCCTTATTTTCTAAGAATTGTACATTATTTTCTTGTTTAAATTGCTTTTCTTATGGAAAATTTAAAGCAATGTACTTTCATATTTACTACCCACTGAATTTTAAATTTCCAGTTGAGTTTGACAAAAAAAGTCTATGGATGTATTTGCCTTAGCTGTTACTGCACAATTATTTCTATATTCAGGTAAAATTGAAAACAAAGCTATAGTATAGTAGCTGTTTATGTACACTCTTCACATTTTAGGACAAATTAATAGTTGGAAATTATACAGAGTCCCTTTAATATTAGATTTCACTTTCCAGGCAAGTCCTTGGCTGAATGGTCACATGGTTATAGCCCATCCGTTACCATAGTTTATCCAATGGAGTGTGAAAAAGGTATTACCTGTCCGAACCCTTAGTAAATGATTTCATCATGCATTGGATGAATGAATTTAGGTCAAATTATACTATATTGAACTAAGGCATGCATGCCAAGCTATCTACACTTACACACATTTTGCAGCAGATATTAAAATTATATTAACCATGGATTTAGAATAATATTGGCTTAAAATGGTAAATAAAGTTCATAAATATTTATTATATATTTAAGTGGTATATGCATTGCATTCCAGTACTCTGTATAGTACTTGCTATGCATAAACATATTGTGATATGTCCTTTTAATGGTACGTTGTATTTTAATAAAATGAATATTTATATACTTTTAAGTGATGGTATAGTGTACATACATATATAATATCTTATCAATACAATTTCAGCTTTCGTCTGGTTACTGTGTTTCTGTAGCCATCACACATAATATGGTCACTGGAGTAAAAAACAAAAATCATAAGTTGTGAATATTACAAGAAGAAAGATAGCAAGCCAGTTGGCCAACATGTATGATATTTCTCTATGCTTACTCTTTTATTCAGGATGATCCCGAGGTTGAAGAAACAGATGGAAATCCTGATCCTCCTGCAGAACAGACCCCCGAGAAATCACCAGATGATGATACAGATGACAAAGCACCATCACCAGAAGGTGTGGTGCTCAGACAGAAACCTCATGGAACACATAATATTGCCAGCCCACAACAGAGATACTCACTACCAGAATTTGCCTTGTTTGATGTAAGTGTGTTGTAGGCAGGCCTGGAAAAATGGGCAATCAAGGAATCTCATTCCTGTGAAATTAGGGGATTTGGTAGAAAAATTTGCTTTTCAAAATAAAGAAATACATAAGAAAAAGAGGGAAATTTAGTCTTCTTTCTGGGAAATCTTGTTTGCTTTCAAGGAAATGAGCATAATTATTCCAGCCATTGTAAGCAATATGCACCGGGTCTAGGGGAGAAGGGGTATTTCATATTTTAGTGGTGAGGACCTGCTGTCCATGAGACTGTTTTATGAAAATTGCAATTAAGCAAACGTATGAAGATTGTGATTAAGTAAACAACAAGTACATGCAATGAGTTCCAAAGAATTGGTGCAGCTATCTCAAGACAGTAAATGTCAAAGACTGACTGCAGTAAAAATCCAGCTCTTATTAAAGCGCTGGCCTAGACACAATCACTTCAAAATACCCATAAGTCTACATGCCTGCATGAATGCTATGACCTTATGACGGTGTCACTCTCTGGGAAGCAAGATAGACAACAATTTAATACTATGACAGTGTTAATTAATTGCCCACCACGGGTACAATGGACTGTCAGTCTGTATTTGGCTTTCGAAAGGCAACCTGGAACAACCTGTGTGTGTATTGTCTATTCAGGACAAAATATACCCAAATGTTAATGCTTTAGTATTTCAACGCACTGAGAAAGAAAAGGGAACTCGGAAGTGTTTATGTATTGAATGGTGCATGCTATGCCAAATTCATTTTCATCTCTTTTCTTTCATTTGGTGATGGTATGATAAAGCTTGCTAATTTGGTTCAATTCAGACTATATATGGGGATAGGGGGTAGTACAGTCACAATCACATTACAGCGTAATTACCTGGCCGGGTATACAATGGGAAATCGGCAATATCCTATATTAATGCATGAGAGTCAGAGTTTGCTACTGCTGTCATTGTTGATCAATACCTGATATTTTGGCATGGGTAATATGATGCACTCAATGTGTAGCTATTAATGCTTGAAGAGAATGGTGACATTGTAATGATGTGATCATCATCTTGAGCATTTGCATTTATTGCATTTTTTGACATCCAGTCATGTTGACACCAAAATGGGGATTCTATTCAGTTTCAAAAATCTCCCAGGTTTTCTCAAATCTTCATCCCATTACAGATGATCTCACATACTTTCTTTTGTCTTCTTTAATATTTGATATTGAATAACCAACTTCAGGGGATCTAACATTATTCAACTTCTTTTGACAGAGGTCTAGGTTCCATTTGACCCTAACCTTCCTGGACACTACAAAACCCGACCCTGTTACAATATTGTACTGCGCGGCAGCCCCATCAATCTCATACCACGCTCAGCTGATTTTTTCAACTTGAGAAAAAAAACCTGACATTTTTTGAACCTCGCCCATGTAGCTCCGTCGGTAGAGCATCAGACTTGCACGCACATGGCCTGGGTTCGATCTGCTGTGCATGCGGAAACTGATTTTCCCTCAAATCTGACCCATTTTTTCCCCAGATAGTTTAATTCACAAAAACACTCCCGGGGAGTAAAGGCTAATACCGTGGTTTGCAATCATGTTTGTGAGTTCAGGAAGAATTGGAATCACAATTTGTTTCTTGGACGCCCTGATATTAATTAGATTTACATTGCTTGAGGGTATCTGAAACCTGTGGCACTGATTTTGAAGTTAGGTCAGTGTCATGTGCAAACACTTTCAATACCCTATGTTAATTTTAAAAACCACAGACACTTTAGATATTGTGACTCCATTTAACCTCGATACTAAAAAGTCTCAACAATCTTTAAATATCCTATTTGCAAAATAATTATGATTTCTACACAATACAATAGGAATGCTCCATGTATGTATTGTACATCCTTTCCTTGAAAATAAATACAAGAATTGTGGCTTGCAATTTTGTAATTCATGATAATATAAGAGACAAACAAAGTGTTAGCAATGATTTCAGATTTTTAAAACAAGGAAAAACTGATGCTTCGGCTAGGCATCCTTGTACGCAGTAACGATGTAGAGAGTGTCATTACTCGAAAAAGTAAAGGTAAACTTTTAAAAGGTTGAATTTTGAAAAACATCAAAAGGGGAGACTTTTGCAGGTGAAGTCAATTTTGAGTGTATTTTATGTGCTCTCAAAGCATTTTCTAAGCTTTAGAATGACACCAAATTGATCAAATTGATCAAGGCATTCAGATTTTATGAGTGAAAATGATTTCTAAATTCTTAATATTTTCTTTATTTTTCCTGTCTGTTTTCATCTTTATCTTGAAAAACACACGGTCACAATACGTACAAGTGTAACCCATACACATTTCTTATTCAATATAACATAATTCCATAACTCTTATTTTTCTTTGACATTTTTCAGTCTGCCAAGACGCTTGACACAGAGATGCTCAAATCAAGAGCAAGACTTGGAAAGCAAGGTGCCCTTGCTCAGAGACGTAAACCCAAGAAACCAAGTAGTCAGGATCCATCAAAGAGACAGACATGGATGTTTGGAGATCCTAATGGTAAGATGGGCTCACTTATTGTGTGGATGGGAGTCCCTACTAGCTGAAATACCCTCCGGTAATGAATACATTGGTCTAATTAGAATGTTTACATGATTAATAAGATAATTAGAATAAGCATTCAAAAAATGGTATACCAGACCGGAAAAAGATGACATAACATTCAATGTTACAGGTGATTTACAAGGGAAAACTATTATTGTGGACAATCATATTTAATGTACCTTATTATTGCGTTCAAACTAGAACGACTATTATGATCTAGTTTGAAAGCAATATGAATATCCACCTTCCTTTGCATGTTTTGTTAGATACAAGTCAACTCAAAGGCATAGCTGAAGAAGCTGAGAAGGACCACAAGAAAGGCACAAGGCTCAGTGCCCCAGAGCTACCATCAAGAAATGAAGAACAGACGTCACCCAAGACTAAACCAAAGAAGCCTGTAGGTGGAGTGGGTGGCCCTATGCTCCTTGTTGGCATGGGAGGACCAGCAATGCTTAAGGTAGATGGGGTTAGATAACAAATATAGAAATATCTAACAGATTAAAACTCGTCCGACGGCGAACCCGTTAAACTTTTAACTTATATGATGAATACCCGTCGTAAAAGCCTATCTCACAATTTGAAATATATAACATTGGAATAGCTTGCCAACGTTAAATATTGTTAATTGTTATTAGCATTCCACAATAATGCAGGGACGTGTCCAAGTGCCATGTTGTGTCCAACACCCTTTAACTTCATCAAGAAACTGACCTGTCAGCTGGATCTCTTAAGACCTTTTAGATGTATTTCACCCTTATGTTTAAAGCTACTGCATAAGTTAGAATAGTCACTTGAATTCACCAAGAATATATTTGATATCAATAATATCCAGGTCATACATTTGAAGATATATTGTTTTAATTTATAGCTTTTTATGTCGTTTGGAATTACCGTACTGCCAACTAATTTGAAGCCTCCCAATTTGTTGAAAATTAACCCATTAAATTTGTCCCTGTCCACTTATAATAATTCTTATATTTGATCTGAACATGTTATGGTTTCATGGTCTGGTATTGTGAAGTTAATACTAGCCTTTCCAAACCTAGCAAAATAAGACATCGTTCATATGCTAGCATCACAGGCTTTTCATAAGTTATTTGGTGATGGAAAGTGATTTTGAGAGTATGACTGTCATGATGTAGAGATGTATGATATTGGCTCTGTAGTCATTGCCAATGATTAGTCAGAATCACTGAGTAATAACATACATACATACATACATACAATAGGCTTTTATATAGCGCCATTTCACATGATCACGGCGCATTAAATACAACAATGCATGATAAAATACAATAAAATAGATACAAGATGCATGTATACAGGATAATACAACATAATACAACCAATTGATTTGCTACTGCATTCACAAAAACTAACAACTTCATACTGATTAAGGGCATATATTTATTACTCTGGTTATTATCACTTCAGAAAACTGGCAAGAAATCCCCAATGGAAGAAAAGCCTGTATCTAAAAAACAGGAGGAACCTACTAAATCTAAACCTGAACCACCTCGTATCATCAAACCCAAACCAGCCCGACCAACACCTGCTGGCAGACCATCTAAATCCGATGCACCGCCCTCATGGATGAAACCAATACCAAAGTCTGAGACATCAAAACCTGATGAGAAACCAAATGGAGAGATTCTTAAAGCCCAGGAAGAGACGAATAAAGATATTTCTGATGTACCGGCCTGGGAGGCAGAAAAGAGACTGCCACCAATGTAAGTAATATTTAACTTAAGTCATGTTTTATATTTATAACTTTGAAAGTATATTTTACCCTCCCCCCCCCCCCCCCCCCCCCCCCCCCACTTATGTTCATTTTTTTAACTTGAAATTATGTATTCAAATGTAGAAACATACTATTGTTTACGGTTTCACTGAATTACCATTTTGTGCGCCAGCTTTGTAAATTTCCTGCTGCCCTGAATTTTGTTTTAAAATACCATGCATAAATCATGTATATGCACATTGCAGTTGAAAGTACATTGTTGCAGCCAGCATATTTCAATGCGAGGGCCATTTTTAATGGAAAAGAGTTTTATTAAAGGATGTTCGATATTGTTTTATGAAGAATAAAAAAAGAATTAATTTACCCTGAAGTTGTTTGATAAATATTGAGGACATCTTTAATATATAACAGCCGATATTAACCTGACAAAGTCAGCTGCATAGTCATCATTGCCTTCCATATTTTACACATGTTTTCAGTTCACCTAGACTTGATGAAGCAACAGTAAAGGAGACCAACAAGCCACATAAGAAGGAAGTCAAAGTACCGTTATGGAAACAAGAGCTGATGAAGAAAAAGAAAGAAGGAGATGCTGGAGGAGGTCAGATTTTTTTTTTTTTTTTCAGATTTTTTTTTAAACAGTTTAAATGGCATTGAATATTAAACTAAGTGTTTATAACATATATGTGCGACTCTTAGTGTGATTTCAACTTCTTGTTGGCTGAACTTTGAGCTTCCGCTGGTATAAGAATTTAAAAATAAAAAATAAAATTTAAAAAAAATCCGCCTGCCCGCCCGCCCCTTCTCTCTGAGAGCTGTCTGTGGAGGACAACATTACCTTCTTCTTTTTTGGCCTAAGCCAAAAAGAAAAGAAAAGTTGACTTGCCCTTTACGACCAACCATAAAAACTAAAAATCTTTTTCAATTTCCTTTTCAAATGTTTTTTTGTATTTCTAAGCTATTTTAAAAATCATATATTGGTTATAATTAATAGCAAATTGTTTCCTGTTTATGTTTAACTTAAACTTAAACCTTTTAGGAAAGAAGAATCATGCAGGTACAGCATCCTTTGAAATCGGGGTTTGTACATAGTATCTGTACGTTTACAACAACAAAATATTAACCAAATTTAACCGACTAACCCAGATGTTGGCATTTAAAAGCAAGTCAACTTTTTTTCCTTTTTTGTTTGCATAAGTTCAGGTCAAGTAATTGGTGTAACTAAGTCACATGATCATATTTGGCTAAATGTAAGGCTGGGCGCGAGTCCCGGGAAATCGAGTCCCGCCCGGAAATGTCGGGTCCTGGGAACCAGAATCACCTTCCCGAATCAAAAAATGAAAATGAAAAGAAAAGAAAAATAAGCTTACTTAAAAAACACGTGGTCGGGTAATTCATGATTATTTGATGCAAATGTATAGCGGAGATGTATTTGAAATAAATTTATTTAGTCAAATCTGTGGATTTTTTGTACTCCTATGCTCGCAAAACGTGATTTTCACTTCATTATCGGCCGCGCTGCGCGCCGCCATAGATCAAGTTTGTTATTGTTATAGCGCCATGTGTCATATTTCTAATTTCTAAATAGAGACTTGCCGCGCGAGCTTACGAAAGTGTCATTCGCTGTGAAATATCACATTTTAGCAAGCACAAGAGTACCAAAAATGAACTGATTTGACGAAATAAATCTATTTCAAATGAATCTCCGCTATATATTTGCATTAAATAATCACGATTTAGCCGACAAAGTGTTTTTTTAAGTAAGCTTTTTTTTTTCATCTTTTTTTCCCGTTTTTTTCTTCTTCAATTATTTTGATGAAATTTTTTGGGAATCCCGGGTCCCGCCCGAAAAAATCAAAACGAGTCCCGGGATTACGAATTCTGTAAAATCCCAGCCCTAGCTAGATGTGCACATAGTTGGAAAAATATTACATTAGTATTAGATCTATTTTTCAAAGAAGATGCATTGATATCACTAATCAGAAAAGAACAGGCAAACATCTATGATAAAGCCAAGATTTTGTTTTAAGGTATAAGTCAGTGGTCGACATTGTCATTATGTAAGATACTTTTCTTAATCAGAAAATAGAAATCTGTGAAATAGTTATATAAAACAAATAATTAGAACCTTATGAATAAGCATAACAGTAACATCCTTACCAAATGTCACTGTTTCATGATACATGAAGCACAAATCACAGAGAAATTGCAGTATGATCTGTGCGAAGACCTTGTTTAGTACACACTTGCATGCATGGTACATGACCTCCAAGTAGTGTGTACATTGTCAAGATGATCAAGACTTGTGTGTTGTACCAGGCTGATGATTATTTGATAGGCACAGATATCTTGGCAGGCACTATTAGTTAGTCACAGAGTGAAGGGAAGTTATTGTGGTAAAAGTGACCATTTTGGTATGTTGAAAGCAATTTTTTTATTTTACAAACAAGTATTCATTGAACTTTGTTTATGAGCTAGGTTGATGAAATGAATGTGATGTGTTGCTATATCTGGTTCTGTGAACATTTATAGAATTTTATTTAAGATCTAGGAATTTCTGTAGTTTGAAATTCCCTAAGACCAAATTTAAATTCTAGAATTGTCACAAGACCCTTAAAACAACTGATAGACATTCATAAAAATAACCCTCAGTTCACTGCACTTTTGTCAGGGAAATAGATAATGAAAATAGCTGTGGGCTGATTAATAAGGGATTAATAAAGATCATGCAACTACCCCCCTAATAGTTTGCATGTAAATTATAATTCTTGGTATAATTTCTTTTTATCTTATCACTTCTACCAAATACACAATCAATAACCTCAAATCCTCCTTATGTTCTTAGGCAAAAAGAGATACTCGCTGCCTCCTCCCGTTGCCAAGAAACCTGACACATCCGATTCCCCCGCACCATTCACCACCATGCCTCAGTGGCAGGTAGACCTGGCTGAGAAGAAGATTCGCAAAAAGAAAGGAGACTCCCTCACAGAACCTGAACCTTCAATGGCCACAACAGAGATTGAGATCAAAGATGAGACAACTCCTCCTAAGGTAATTAAGTTATAGTTTTGTCAATTCTAAATCTGTGAGAAATTTGCAGTTATGATCTCTTCACAAGCAATAGTAATCCATGCGTATGCGCCAGAGTTTGGCCTATGCACGCGTCAAGTTGAGTTAAGCATTATTGCACTCTTATGCCCTTCTGTATTAATTCACTGTTATAAGGGAGGTTCACCAATTTGGAACTGACTGATATATAGAATTAGGTTGGGGTTGAGATTAATGCTATATCTATCTGATTGTCTTACTAAACCCAGGAAATGTGGACATCAGTATTTGTTGTGACAATAAATTCATATAAAGGTTATAATAATGTGTGTGTGTGATGTGACGTGTGATAAAATTACAAAAGATCATTTGAAATCAAGATCAGAAAAATTAAGAAAATATGAGTTATTAAACTGGTGTCCAACAGTATTTTGGTTCTTGCT
This sequence comes from Ophiura sarsii, assembly GCA_035610835.1. NCBI lineage: Eukaryota > Metazoa > Echinodermata > Ophiuroidea > Amphilepidida > Ophiuridae > Ophiura > Ophiura sarsii. The sequence goes on along the minus strand of CM069441.1, from coordinate 130,219,490 downwards.
GTATTATCATGAATAAACATTTGTATAAATCATCAAATCAGCTTACCAAAAACTTTGCTTGATTTGAAAGATGTCCTGAACTTTACTACAATCACAGTTGCAATATTGGATGTCTGAAACATTCCAGTTGTGATTACAAAATTAACCAATTGTTCCATTTTTGCTTATTGTTAAAAGCTGCCTACATGGAAGATAGAAGCAGCAGAGAGAGAAAAGAGGCAGCGAGAGGAGAAGGCGAAACTTGAGAAGGCTAGAGATGAGAAATTGAAAGAATTTGAGCAGGCCAAGAAGGAAGAATCGGCTCCACTTGTAAGTATAAAATTTATTTACAGCTTAAATAACTATCAAATATCTAATATCTATCAAACTTTCAATGTCAGGTTTTCACTTTGGCAATGACATTTTATTTGACCAAGTTGGCTATAGCGTGAATGACATGGTGGTGATACAGCCTTTCAGTCACGTTGAACAGCTGCTTGTAAAAGTGATACCTGTACACAAATGCATTACACAATATTGTATGTATAGGATAGATCCCAGTAGGAGAAATAAGATGTATGCCCTTGAAGTGATTTTAGTCTGTTTCGTCTCTGGAGTATTATTGTCCAGGTTTCCATTGGAGAAATAAGATTTGTCATGGATTCTCATCATCATCATCTCATCATCTCATGTGTTACAACTTATTTTACTGTTTTTCAAGGGATCCTATTCCCTGGTGGAATAGTGCCTCAACTGTGGATGTAATTGCAGTGATTGTTTTTAATACATTTGATTTCTTAAATATCTTGCACACCAGTCTCCTTTACAAAAGACCACCCAAGAAAATGGAAACAATATCATCACAAAGAAAGACAGCTCAGAAGAAGACAAGGAGGAGAAGAAAGATAAACCAAAGCATTCTGGTTCATGGAAAGAAGAAGCAAATGAAAACACACAGAAAAAGAAGGACATGGACAATAAGAAGCCTAAACCAAAAGTGGTAAGTTCAGATAGCAAATGGCAAAGTGTGAACACTCCTATAGTTCAGTCAGTTCCAAATTGGCAAGAAATATGCAGTTTATATCACTCTCTCCATATGCAAAAGTAATCCAAGCATATGCGCACCACTTTGGAAAATGCAAGCGTCATGTATATGATGCACAGTCTGCCCTGTTGCCTTTGTGAGCTTCATGTGCACCCATTCTCCTCTGTATTAAGTTGCTGTAAGACAACTCGCGAATTTTGAAGTGACTAAGACTATATAGTCACTGTCATAATGCTATGGATGAAATTCAAGCTATTTCGCGCGAGCGTGTTTTGCTGTTATTTGTGGAGCTGTGTCAAGATGCATGAAATGCTTGAACTAAAGTGCAGCATGCACGTGATGATTTGACGCATGATCAGGGTTCTAGCTACGGTGGGCGGCACTGGGCGGGGCCGCCCGGCACTGACAATATCCGCCCAGGACTAGGGGTCAAAATGGGCTGGGCGCCCAGCACTAAAAAAAAATAAAAAATGTTTTTTTGTTTTTTTGTTTTTTGCTGTTGTTTTTTTTGTATTTTTTTAACAATTTGTGGATCAAATAATTAAACTGCCTCATAAAACAAGAAATTATGTGGCAGGAACCCTCAAAGTGCATTAAAAAACCCTAAAAAGACATTAAGAAGGCCTCTGGATCCCATGCCATGATCCACTGCACTTTGTTCGCTACACTTTCTCCGTTCGCCGTCAGTAAATGTATCCGGCACTAAAATGGTCCTGGCTAGAACCCTGCGCATGATTGACGCGCGGTCATTTTTGAAAGCGCCCAGTACACACTTCTGGGTTTACGCACATACGCAGGTATAGTACACATGCACACAAGTACGCACATGATGTTCATAGCATTATGATACTAGCTATAGTAACTGCGAAACCCCTTGCGGGTTTATCATTACCTCCAACATATCAAGAATAAAGTATACTTCTGTTACATCATTTTATCAGTTACACCTGATTATACTTATACTTGAAAACACTTTTCATATTATAATCTTCTTTTTGATCAATTTACAACACCAGTAAAATCTTAATATCTTGTTACAGATCCCACAATTTAAACCCAAGCTATAATTTGAATCCTATATATACACCTTTGATTTTAAAACAAATCTAAACTATATAAGTGTCTTAGCCAAGTAATATACCTTCATTTATTTGGGTGCAGAATGTAAACAAATCTATTCAATCAACCGTACCCGATGAAGGCCGGTGGCCGAAAATTTGTGCAATAAATTATATATTATCACAGCATTTTTCCACTTTTGACTTCATTTATTTGATTTCATTTACTATATACATACCTTTTCTATTACCATTTTTTGTTCAATATATTATCACTTTTCACAGCCAAGTAAGAAGCCTGTATTAAGTCCCAAACCAAAGCCTTCAAAAATCACACCCGAAACATACAATTCGGATATGCCACAATGGAAGAAAGATCTGGCAAAGAAGCGGAGAACCAGCGACTGGCGGAATAGATTGCGAAGTGCCAGCATAGATCATAATAACCCCCCATCACCGACATCAAACAGCAACGAAGAAAGCAATAGATTAAACGATAATCAGACCGATGAGAACAGTACGGATAAGAATCAGCAGGATACAAAGAGACATACAATATGTACAATAACAGGTGAGTTCATCTAGTAATCATAATAGGTGTCCAAAAAGGTTAGATAAGCTATGTCACTTATAAATTTGAGATTAGGTCATTGAAACATTGTCTGTTTGTCTGTCGTTACCTGGTTACTGATTGACTCAGAGTATGATAGATAACCTCTATGTGAGGCATAAAAGTGCAGCCATACTTCACTTATATGGCATTTGTCAACTTTGTCCAATGATAAGTTAGCAATGTTTCAACTCACCCACTAATTTTATCATTATCAGTGATTCATACTCTTGGTAGTAATGAACCAATCAGAAAGTAGAAAACCAAAATATGCAGTTTAGATTGTAAATATGCGATTAAACTGTGTGTCCACATTATATATTTCCACTTCCGCTCTTTATTTCAATTTGCTGATGGCAAGAAAAAGTGAGTGATATAAAATGAGTGATAGAAGACAGTTAATTTATATTTGTGGGATTGGTGACATAATTAATCTAAATGTAATTTTGGACACCCAATATGGAGGATAAGCCATTACTGAATAATATTTTTGAGCCAAAAAATATGACTCCAGTTGTGATTATATATTATATATATTTATATGATATACTGATTAGGGCTAAAAAAAAAACCCTGTTCTACGGGCCCGACCATATTTTATTTATTTTTTAATTTTTGGAAAATATTGTTTTTTGTGTGAAAATTGTTGAAATCTTTGATTTTTTTCTTCTTTTTCGGAAATTGTTAAAAATTTACCAAAAATATGCACGAAATATTTGATGGGGGGAAAAGTATGCCTGACCTACCCTACCTGAGAGGTCTGAGCTTTTGAAAAAAAATCTAGGTTTTATCACCTATTTATTAGCTGAAAACATGCATGCATATTGTAGGTATAAAAAAAGGACTATATTGTGGCATTTACTCAACCAGCATAATATGTGAACCTATTCTTCCAAAGTCAGTAAGATTACAAAACAGAAAGAGAGATTGACCAAAATTCCAAAGAAATAAAAAGGTAGATTTGTAATTGAACTTTTTTCACCAAACCTTCAAAACAACCACTTTTGCTTGCTTTTAGACATCGGTTCAAACATGACTGAGTGATGCTATTTACCTCAAAATCTGTGTTTATCTTGAAAGATCTAGTTTTCTATTTTGCCTGGTTTTGAAATGATAGGTCATATCATATCATATTGATATTTGCCTAAACTGACAATAATGTCAGAAATATGCCTAACATCTTGCATTATTTTGCTATGGTGTATATACTAGTTTGTAGTCTATTTCACTTCCCCAAGACCCGAGTCATGCATCCCCAGTTACATAACTCAACAGACACTGTATGTATAAACCCTCTGTCTGGGTATGTATATGTGCGAAAACCATCACTTCTAAGAAGATGTGTGCAATTCAGTGCTATGATCAGTCAAGGATGAATGGATATCAATGACTGTCTTGTGGAAGTGAAGTGAACTAAATTGTTTATCGTCGGTTGCAGTATTACATCAAAGATGTTGATAATAATGTGATGTGTTCTACCGAAACCAGACGGAATTGGGCAGAGCTCCAAACTGAGAAATAGCCCAAAACTAATTGGGGGTGATTTTTGGGGAATTTGAGTTTCTTGTAAATAATTATATCTTCAGAGTGTTTATAACCATTTTAAAGCTGCAGATCTCTACTTTAATAATCAATTACTAACTCAATTTTGATATCTTGCCCAATTGTGTCTGGTTGCGGTAGAACACGTCACATTTCTGTGTTTGCTATTATTGATAAAATAATGTGTTTTAAATATTTGTGGTGTTGTTGCTGTGTATACATTGCTTTGTGTGTTATATACTGGCATCACTCAGCATGCTTGCCTAACTTGATGTTTTGCTTTATACACATCGCTTTAAAATGCCAAAGAAATGGGGTATTCTTTTGTCAACAAGAATCCTTGTGTTGGCCGAGATATGATTTTTGCTCAACTTATTTTCCAATGAATTAAGTTTGTGTGTGTGGAACATCTTTGAAGCAAAAGGTTTTGACCTACTACTGTACTGGAAACTAACACAATTTGATAAACATTTACACATGATTGTCTTGATGTAGTGTGTAACTTGAGTGTATCAGTAGCAGCCAATACAAGGATTGTTTGATAATAGGAGTACCACATGCCTTTGGTATTATTAGTCACAGTTTATAGCCATTCACACTGGCAAATGAGTAAAACAGGCTAAAATGTAGGGTGTCCCAAAGATGGTGTAATCATTGAAAATTAAGGTTCATATGCCTCATGAGGTTGACCTCGCGTTAAGTGTGTGGGGTGAATGTGGAGGTGACCTCACATAAAGTATGTGGGGGTGACCTCACGTAAAGTATGTGAGGTCAACTTCACCCCTTGTGCGCATCCATGGTTGCTCAAAATGTAACATCAACCTTACGGCGCTGATTGGTTACCGGATTTCTGTGCCCGCGATTGTCCATTGTCTACAGGACTGTAGACTCAAAACTGTTTCTGTCATGACCTATGCTAGAAGCTATAAAAGAAATGCTTTTACAAAAAAGGCATATTTTTGCAGTGAAAAATCAATAAAAAGGGCTGGCAATTCTTTCTTTTATAAGTTCATGATTATGACACAAAATATTGTTATGAATAATGGATCTGTTGGCTTGATTTATGCGCTTAAGTCATTTGTTACTTGATTTATTGCGCTATACTTTGTACTTCTCATAATCAAAATAAACATTTCTCCATGATTCCGTAATATTATTAGTTTGTGTGTTGTGCCTATTGATATATTGTACCTAAAACAGTGGGTTAGCATGCTGTACTGTTGTACTTGTGCATGTTATGCCTGGTACATACTGGATAATTGAGAAATGTCTGTATGGATTATAAGCATCATAAAACCATCAATTAATGTATTTATACCGGAGACTGACCTTGTTGTGTTTGTTCTAAATTAAGACCCATATAGTGGTGTATGGTAAATGAATATTGACATATAGTGTAGTTGGGTATAATCAGTGTCTTCCTACAAGTGTGCAGTGATTTGCTTTGACTTGTTCTACTCATAAGCCTTTTAAAAGATTGTTCAGCAATCTTTTTCAGCAATCTTTTTCTTCACACACAGCTTTTTAAGCTTGCATTTCTTTTTTGCATTTTACTGGGTCCTGTTTTTGAGTTTCTGTTGTAATCATCAAAGGTAACAAGTACAGACAAACTAAATTAAAAAACATTGGGCAAAACAGAAATGGTGAAAAATGCAAATGCAATAAAAAAGAAAAATTTGTAGGTTATGTCTAGCCGTGTAAAACCACACAGCATTCATCATTTTGGCAATAATCATAGGCTGCTTTCAATGTTTCCAATCTGCTTTGGAATTGTAATTGACCCCATATTTGATTGACTGATAATACATCTATAGGCATGTATAGTCTGAAATTGAAACAAATAGTTGGTAGGTTACGTTAGGTACGGTAAATAGGAGTCTTAAGAGTAACCTTTGAAGCAACAGTCTTTAGGATACTTGATGCAGGAAATTGTCATATATGGGTCAGTATGATCTCTTGACACTGTTATAGTGCTCTCCAATCAGTATATAATACTAAAGAACACAATGAACTTAGCACAAAAACACACTATGCTCTGTGTCAACTCAATTTGGAAGGTGATGCCTGGGATGATTTTTAAATCTTTAGTAGCAAATTAGGATATACAAACCAAAACAACTTCTGACCACTAGAAAAAAAGATATTCTGTTTTGTAACTAGTGCATTACTATTTTAAAGCCATGTTGGAATGTTGCTCAAAATCACATACATTTACACAATGTATGCGTAGCTTAAGACACACTGTGCTAAAGCATGTATGAATCACGTTTAGTGTTAATCCATATTAATCTAAAAATAAAAAAGTATAGCATTATTTTACAGTAATGGACCAACCACGCCACTTGAGACAAATGTGTTCCTGGCAAGTGTCTTGTCAGAAGGATGCTTCTATCTGTGTCTGTTCCTTGCTAAGTGGTGTATGTTAACATACCAATTCAAAACATCCATAAATAGAATAATAAACACATCGAACTGTGACAATAAATATGTCCATTGTTTTGTTTTGAATTGTTTACTAATCTTTGTTTATGTGCTGTATTCTTTTTCCATTTCTCTTTTGTTTTGTTCTTTTGTTATACCCCTCCCACCTCTTCCGTTTATTGTTTGATTTAGTCTTGGCATGCACTGCTTTGATTTTTTGTTGCATTTATTTGATACTCTGGTATTATTTACCAGATTTGTAGGCAATTCATGGAGATGTTGAAACAATACAATAACAATGTGGATAGTTTATGAAAGTCTAAAATGCCCTGTCAATGCATCTATAATGTACAGTTAATACAACTACCAGTATATTTGAATAGCGGCAGGCTTGAGTGGGATGTCAACTCTATGAGTGGTACTCTTAAGGTTATGCATGAAATATTTTAATATTTTGAACACTAAAATGTCACATTATATTTGCAGAAAGGCTCACGGTATGAATGTATTTTGAACAATTATAGTTTTATAGAATTTGTAAATAAGCTAACATATAGCGTGAATCAAGCATTATGAAGAAAAGGTATTTTACTGAACAAAATACTAATGTACCATTAAAAAATAAATCACTTTATAGAAAATAAATATAACAATATTAAAATAAGCATAATGTTATCTTATTATTATAACAAATATGTAAATAGTCTTTATTATAAACAAATGTTTATGCTTGCTTAAAGAGATATTTTAAAACAATAACCACATTGCAATTTATTTAGTTTTATTTCTTTACATTTGTTCCAAATTTAAAATAGCAAAATCAACCCTTTTCTTTTTCTCCCCCTCCTAAGAATAACTTTTGCAATATGTTTTATTGAGTGTATTTTCGACCTTTATGTAAAATGATTCGGATTTAAGAATGTAAACAATGGGTGCATAAAATAATTTAGGAATATAGACTTATATTTGTTAATTAAAAAATATCAGGTGTCTGACCGAGTTGATTATAAGTACCGATATACAATAAGTCCATATTACGGCGTATATTGAGATTTAAGGTAGCTATCTCGGCTCCTACACCACTACAGAAAAACTGCTGTAATACCAAATCAATTATATCTATACTCTTTATACTGAGACCACAGTAAAGATAAGTCTTTCCTCTACCTATATCAGGACTTTCGGATCATTTTTGAAATTTCTTATGTTTTTCTATATTTTTTGAAAATTCCCTAAATTTTCACATTCTGGAATTTCTGTAGACAAAACGGAAAGTGCTATGGCCATGAAACTTTGGGAATAAATTCATAAGCATATTCCCTAAATTCTCTCGTGAGATTTTGCAAATACAGTGTTTACTTTTCTTTTTTCTTTTTTTCCCTTTTTTTTTCAATTTTGATTTTAGAGAAATTTTCTAAAGGCTGTGAAAAGGTCTAGAAACACTTAATTTGTAGAAACTCACGAGATAACTTTCTAAACTTAATTACCTTTAATATGACACCTTGTTTGTGCAAATTGAACATGTAGTTTTTTCTGTAGAAATTCACAAAATTTGGCAATATTGTGTTTCTAGAAAATAGTGGAAAAGTACTAACATTCCCAGTGAATAAACCATCCATCACCACTCAGTTGTGGAGAGAAAACAATTGTATTATACCTTGGTGTTTTGGCATCAAAACAAAATAAAAGTCTTTAGCATACATTGATTTTGAAGAAGAGAAAAAAATATTTACAAAACTATGTGTTTTCTGAAATGTGGCAGTATTTGGGAATTCGTCAATGGGTTTCAAATCACAACAAATTCTGTAAATCAAAAACGGCTTTTTGGAAAAAATTCAAACTTGGCATATCATCTTTTCTTATCAATATATACATCCTCTGTTATTTTGAAGCAAATCATTGCTGGTCACCATAGCCGAGTTAGCCACCTTAAGTGTATTAAAGAATTGATTGAAACACTTTCTTAATATTTATTGAGTACAACACATGTTATTCACAAAATCTCAGGTTATTCACATAATCTTTAACATGGCAACATGATATCAAGTGCTCAACAAAAGAAAGTCATACACTTTGTTAATTTCCAATTATTTTTTGACAAAACAGGCTAGATAGACATTTGGATGAATAGCTTTCTTGCACAACTTGGTACCAAATTTGCCACAAAACAACAAAGATTAGCCATGATTAGCTCCAGTTAATGACAATTTGTGACGTTTCCAAATTCGCATATACTTTATAATTGAAATTCTGCCAAAAATACATAGACAAATATCTGTACTCTTTGGGGGAAACTAATTTGTACCTTTCACTTTGCCTTGTAAAAAAATAAGGTAGTTCATCATGGGTGAGGAGAATCAACCCTTAAAATTGTTTGTTTGTTTACACCAAAAAAACGTAGTTTTGTACCTTACTTGGAAGTATTAAAAGAGAATGTGTAATAAATAGTTCCTCAACTTTTTCTGATTTTCATTGGTCTTTTTATTTTGTTGACTTATTCAAGTTGTTACCAGTTTGCTGTGATAGTTTGCTATGATTGAAACGCTTTTGCATGTGCTGAGTAAACAATGTATCATACTTACAATAGAGTTTTGGTATGATATGCTGTGTTTTGTTGTGTTCTTTATCAACTAGTGATTATGATTCAGTTGGTGAAGTTGAATTATATAGTATCAGATTGAAGATTTTGATTGTAGTTTTGTGCATAGTTTTGTGATTTTGTTGCTTTATGGTGATTTGATATGGAGTAGGATAGGCTTTGAGTTTCAGTCAATGTTGATATATTATAGATTCAGTGCTACCGCTTTTAATTCATACAAAGCTTTGTTGTTTTAAATCATAAATGCTTTATGATGCAAATGACCTTGATAAGTTGATTGATGATTGATTGATTGATTGATTGATTGATTGATTGATTGATTGATTGATTGATTGATTGATTGAAAGCACTAAGCATCATCCTCACATTGCATTCATCTCATTTTTATTGACACTTAATTCTGAGCTGATCACCCATTATTTTAGTTTATGATTTGATCAACCCTATTTGGTTAAACAATAGGTCTAGGTCTACCAGTGAAAAGTCCACGCAATCCACCATCGAGCAACGTGCCTCAGTGGAAAATTGAACTAGAACAACGGAATAGAAGACTATCAGATCGATCAGAGTCATCAGGTGGGTTGTCCAATGGCCTTGCATTGGGGGTACCTAAGTGTACTCATATATGTGACTCCATTGTGATGTACTCTGTGAAAGACTATGCATTGGTTATCATGTTGTCTCATTTTATGTCCCTGCTTACTTTAAAAAACTTGTATAGATTGGACTTAATTGTAATGTAACCTCATAATAAAGAGTACTGGTGATCTGTTATATCTCACATTGTGTTCTGTCCTGCTCATCGTTAAACTCAATTGTGATGCAACTTGATATCAGACTAACCATGATATGTGATATCTCACATTATGCCCCTGTATTCCTTACTCATACTCTTCATTCAATTGACTACCCATGGTCTATTATGTCTTATACAATGTATTGTGTTCCAGTTTTACTTGCTATTAGAGTTACGGTTACTCATCTGTGTTGTAACCTGACAACAGGACCAATCATGGTTTGTTGTTTCACATTTTTCCTGTATTATGTTTTATAGACTTGACTCATTTGGATAGCAATCTGATAGTGATAACCTGATAACAGACTACCAAATTGTTGTTGTTTCTCAATGTTTCCCTAAGTAACATACTCATAGACGTAATACATGACTCAGTAATAAGGTAACCTGATCAAAAAGCAGTAGTGTCTGCTTAATTATTAGTATAGCACATTCTTAACTTCATCTTGAATACTTTTATAGAATGATGAAGCCAATGCTAATTTTGACAAAAGCCTGACCAGTTACATTACCCAATGGTGTATTTGTTACTTTAGCAAATAGAATTCCATGCAATTGGTTTGAATGGCATTAAACTGCAATCCATATCTGATAGGTGGAATGTTGTCTTTCCTGTATAGTTCATGTCCACTGGCCTTGGTGGTTTCCTGTATTAAAGGTGTATGTTCTGTTCACTTTTTGGGGGCTCTGATTTTTTTTTCACATCAAGATATTTTGATATAAGAAGAATCTCCATTTAGAAATTATAGGCTTAAATGGGCTTAAATGGGATGAATTACTGCCACACCCGCCAGTTTGTGTAATACTCAATTGGCAAATTTCTTGTGACCTTGTGCTTCTAAAATAAGAACCATTGGAGTTATGCCACTCAAACTTTGGAATGCGACAATTTAAGGATGACCTTTCATGTAAAATAGAAAACATCAAGTTGAAAATCAGGCTAGCAATCAGAACATCTACCTAGTGATAAAGAATAGGTTGATCTTGTAAACTAATAATTGTGAAAACATAGTTCATGTATTGGCCTTGGTGGTTTCCTGTATTAAAGGTGTATGTTCTGATCACTTTTTGGGGGCTATGATTTTTTTTTCACATCAAGATATTTTGATATAAGAAGAATCTCCATTTAGAAATTATAGGCTTAAATAGGGTGAATTACTGCCAAAGGTAGTTAACCACCCGCCAGTTTGTGTAATACTCAATGGGCAAATGACCTTGTGCTTCTAAAATAAGAACCATTGGAGTTATGCCACTCAAACTTTGGAATGGATGACCTTTCATTTAAAATAGAAAACATCAAGTGGAAAATCAGGCCAGCAATCAGAATATCTACATTTAAAACTAGTGATAAAGAATATGTTGATCTTGTAAACTAATAATTCATCAAAATAAAACATTATGTAGTGGTGTAAAACATGAAAAGGACATGATTGATCAATGTTTTACCTGTTAACCCTATGGCCTTGGTGGTTTCCTGTATTAAAACTAGTGATAAAGAATAAGTTGATCTTGTAAACTAATAATTCATCAAAGTGAAAACATTATGAAGTGGTGTAAAACATGAAAAGGACACGATTGATCAATGTTTTACCTGTTAACCCTATGGCCTTGGTGGTTTCCTGTATTAAAACTAGTGATAAAGAATAAGTTGATCTTGTAAACTAATAATTCATCAAAGTGAAAACATTATGAAGTGGTGTAAAACATGAAAAGGATATGTTTGATCAATGTTTCACCTGTTAACCTAACCCCCTAACCGGGTTTTTAACCAGGATCACAATCACATGTAATTCATGGACGACTTCAAATTTTGACATCATTGTACAGTGAAAAAACAATAGCATAACATCAAACTGGTGCATTGTCTGTTATGATTGGTCAGTGGTTCCTCTAATCCAGGGGTGGGCAACCTTTATGAATGAATGAGCCATATAAGGAGTGAAAAATTGACTGGGCCGCACCTAACCAAATTTTCTCGCAATGACCTGCTGTTGATTTCAAACCTTTGATTCTGAAGACTTTCAAGCAATATAGGTGTGTATGTGTTTGATAATCTATCGTCACAAAAACGTGATCTCAATACAGTACAGATGACAATTAATGGGAAAATAGACCTACCTGACAGCATTCAATGAGCTAGCTCATTTTTTGTGATGATGTAAAATATATTGTTTTTTAAATTTTATATTGTTGTTGGGTTTTTGGGCCGTAGGTTGCCAACCCCTGGTCTAATCTAATGCAATTAGGACATTTTATCGATTTTAAACAGATCAGCCAGTTTGCGTTGTTCTTCTATAATATGCTATTGTTCATATCTGCTATGAGGTGTTTGGCTATCATCCAAGTTCATATTAAGTGTGTAATTGTATTCACAACAAGATTGATTGATTGATTGATTGATTGATTGATTGATTGATTGATTGATTGATTGATTGATTGATTGATTGGTTGGTTGGTTGGTTGGTTGATTGATTGATTGATTGATTGATTGATTGATTGATTGATTGATTGATTGATTGATTGATTGATTGATTGATTGATTGATTGATTGATTGATTGATTGATTGATTGATTCGAGTAGCAAGGTTAATGATATTGCCCGTAGGCTATATTGAGTGCTTGATTATTGCCGTCAACTATATGCATTAAGATTAAATTATTTCATTGTCATTCAAAGAATTTGATAAGTATATGTTCCCCTGTGTCCCCTGTTTTTACATTCAATGCAGTATAAGTTTTAGACTTATGTTATTATCGTCCAAATGTCATAATATGTATTTAAGCACAATGTATCATATTGTATAAGTACCATTGCTGTCATAACTTGTAACTGACAACTTGAAAGGTGACAAAGAAGGGCGGTAAAAAGTAGATGGAATATGGGAAGGGGGTATTTGAAGTTGATAATAGTCTGCTCCACAATTTATGAGAATTATTTGCACACTTCGATGTACATGTGTGTGTGCCATACTTACACTTTGATGTATGTATGTGTGCCATACTTCAAAGCCACATATTTCTATGGTGTCATATAGATTTTAATATAAAACTTGCTTTCCTTTATATCCTTAACCTGTGAATTTTCAAACAACCACACTGGGAATGAGTACCAAACATGCAGGTGTAAGGTACACAAGAACTATTTTTGACAGTGTCAAATGTACTCTTGTGGAACAACAGTTACTGAAACATTTGCATATTCTTAATTTTGAATTTGATTTGGGGAATTCATTGTACATGGCCAGTCACAACAGAGTATGAAAATGTTATTCCACAATTGATATCTTTGATTTATGTAAGTTATTGTCAGCTGTAGAATTATGTAATATTTTGGACATACAACATCTAATAGATCAGAATAAATTATTTATTTAGATCTATTAGATTTGATAAAGTATCATGTTCTTGTTTTGGGTGGTGTTTTTGTTGTATTATAAAGAGCAAATGTAAAAAATAGCCCAACAGACATTAACAACGTTAATGAACTGAGGAATTAAAAATCAAACTGGTACAAAGAGCTCAATTGGTTCACTACTCTTTTTGTTCATTATATATTTTGCAAAAATGTAAATTATGACCTGCCTTAACTGATATCAGCCATGCACCCCAACACATACCCTAACACCAATATTTTATGTTTTCTCTCCATAGTTCCCGACAACTAATCTTAGCTGACACCTGATACACTGCTGAATCTACTAGTTACTTGAATGGATCATTGAGGAAGGTTTGACTGCCATGATTAGATGGGTTTCTTCTGAAAAAGGATTAAGAAACATTTTAGCATCGAAATGTGTTTGACGATTACGGACCAACCTTTAACATATCCAAGATAATTATGCATTCCTGTAATATGGAGTTTTTTTAGTTTGAAAATGTTGACCAACAAACTTTTTGACAGAGATAAACTAAACGCCTGACCAACCAATCTGAGAGGTCCGTTAGCCAGTTGAACAGGTGTCGCCTAATATGTTGGAATGTATAAATAGATGCTGCTCTACCAATCTGTTTCTCAGTGAGTGTTCTAGTTAATCGGTATATCAGCCAATAATGGACATTGTATATAACTAGAAGTTTAATGGTGACAAAGATGCAAGGGAAAACAATGTGGACAACTGTATATTTTGTAACATCTTCATATTTTGACCAATACTTATTTGAGGGACTTTATTGCCAAATCTACTTCAGAGTTTAAAAAAATCATTAACTCTATATCCTGTTAGACTGAGATGCATGTTAAGTGTGTATTTTCAGGGTAAAAGGTTTCAAAGTCTTCAGGAATTTTGTGTTCTTTCATTTTTTCTTTGACATAGATATCCTGCTAAGATCGCAACTTATAGCATCATGTGTGCCCAAGTTGGGCAATTTATCCATTGGCTTCATTGTCCAATGTTATGATCAATTGTACGTATAGGGGGTGAGTCTGGTTATCATGGTATACCCTGTGTATTTTGAATTATCCCTAGTGATTTAATGAGAGCGGCATGCATAAGCTCACTGTGGAGGTTACCTTGGGTAAAGTGTACTTTATAGGTCCCAGGTATGCATCCATTAAATATTAAGTATCCTGTGATAACCATATGGTGAATGTTATTCCATTAAAAGATTTCATCATGCCCATTATCTAAAGACTTAAAGTACACTATTTTCTTGATCCCATTTGATTTTCTAGGGACATTGACATCAGCTTATTGATAACATAGCAATAGCATATATGAATCAAGTAATGGTTATGTACAAGTATGACAAAGATGCTATAACACTCTGTGTCATTGTGATAACACTGTAATTAATCATTGATATCACCGTCTTGAAAATTGGGGGGGGGGGGGCTTTTATAAGGATTAAATGAATAAAACCTTGATCATAGTAATAAAGTTTCAACCGGATGTTTCTAATCAGTCAGTTAGTTAGTCTTGCAATAGACTCTTGTACCACTTACAGCATGTAATACGCATGAATGTACAATTTCCTGGAATAAAGATCAATCAATTGAGCATGTGTAATGATATTGACTGATTAGTAATGAGATTTGGTTTTTATACTATGTTGCCTTCATCTGTTCAGTGATATCTGTGCCTATTCCATTGATTGTCAAATTCAATCATGACATACACATACATGTACACACCCGTTGTGCATATCACTGGAATACACACTGATAGTCTCTGCTCAGAAGAGAGCAAAATGTATACCGTGCCTTTAAAATCCAATGTTATAGTGTCTTATATTTTTTACCAACTACCACAACTTTATATAGTAAAGAAATCAACTTTCTATCCCTGTCATGCTTTGAATTTTGCTATGATTTATACTCTAATCAGTTTACTGATTTTGTGTGGTGTTTTTCTTTCTGTATAGGTTTTGTAATAGATGGGCAACAACAGTGAGAAAAAATGGATTAGATTTAGTGGTCAGTTTGTTTCTATAGTTTGATAAGCTCCAAATTGGAGAGAAATGATTGTTTTTTATCTCTCCGTGCGCAAAAGTAATCCAAGCGTGCTCGCGTGATTATAGTCGAACGCACACATTCTTTTGTCGGACGCACGATGCACAGCAGGGCTCAAATTACAGGAAGGCCATCGAGGTCATGGCCTCCATGCTCTTTGACTTGGCCAGGGGGCCCTCAATTTCAAAGCATTCTTTAGCATATAGTGGCCTCTGGTGCCCTTGTGCACTGGCCTTGAAATGAGTGCCCTCAAAGATTGTAATTTGAGGCCCGATGCACAGTGCGTTTGTTGTTTTCATGTGCGCTCGCGTCCTTCTGTATTCATTCGCTGCTGTAAGGAGGCTTTGCCAATTTGGAACTAATCAAACTATAATAAGCGCTATAAAGGCAATAGCTTAGCATTTGAAGAAACAAAATTGAAAACATTATTTTTAAGGCCCTGGATTTGCGGCTCACATGTATTTGGCAACTTATAGTAAATGATGCCTTTCTTTAATTGATTATATCTAACAAAGGGGAAAGAAAGAATTGGTTCTGTCTATATTAAAGATATTCAACAGGACTCTTCAATTAAACTGGGAAGTAGGTTATCATATGTAGTGCAAGTTTGAACAAACATTCGCAGACATTTCGAAAATAGGCTGTTCCTCTTTCTCAACATCAACATAAGTGTTAAGAAAGAGAACAGCTTGTTCTCATAACATCCACTAATCTATGTGTCACTAATCTATGTGTTCAAACCTGGACAAAATTTGATAAACCTACTTTCCATTGGTTCTGTCTGTGAGATGCAAAATGTCTTTCAGCATTCACCAGTGATATGATACATTCTTAATTCTATTTTCTATATATTTTATATAAAGGAATCCTCCTCATAAGAAATGTTTATAGATCACCTATGTTTTTTACTAAAGGATAACATTGACAAAATATGTGTTTTGAATAGGAATTGATAATCCAAAACCACATCACCCAATGTTGAAACGTGTATTTTCCCCCACATTTCTAAACTATATGGCGTTTACACTGCATTCCTTATTAATGAGATGTGATCTTTGTCACTTATATTTTGTTTGAATTCCAAACCAATACCACATGACCAACATTTTGTTGTACATTCCCAAGTAACAGATATGAATTTATGGATATTTCTTATTTTTGATCCATTAAAATTCCAAATATACCATTCCTTATAATGTCTTGGACTCTCTCAGCGAAACCTCATATGATCTGTTTTCTAACCATTCCATGATAAGAATTTGGGTTTATCCTTGGTGTAAGACGTCATGGAATTAATCTAGAGCAAAAATCCTCTATTGACGGATTAAAGGATTATACAGCTTTATTACGTAATGGGGTCTTGACACTAGACTAACTTATGAATGTCTTACACCAAGGATATACCAGACGTTGGTGGCTTATACTCCATGTACAGTGATGTCAGAGCATGAATCTAATGTGTCCATAATGAACACAATCAAAGATAAACCCTGACCCTCACATATAAATGTGAGTCAGTCACTGGAACACTCTTTGATGGCACTGCACAGAGGTAATTAGATCAAGGGGTATTGCAAAATATTAAGTTTTGAACTTGCAAAACCAAATTGCATGAATATATGTGAAGGGAAAAAAAGAATATTTCCTTAATAAATGAAAGTTGAATATATACATTCCCATGAAATATCAATGATATAAGCTTCCTGCTTTCCACCTTTGGTTATGCTCTCTTACTATTAAAATGCTACTACTATTATTAATAGTCTATTATTCATCACGAGACAGTGACGTTACTCTGTATTATACTAATTGCAGAACATAAACGTGCACGCCTACTCAAGGCGCTGGTGTATACACACGAGTGTAGGAAGACGGAAAATACATACGCGTGCGTTAATGCTGCGCCTGTAAAGTTACGTCACTGTCCAGAGGAAGACAAAAAGAGTGTAGTGTATAATCAGGCCTAAATGGTGCCTTATTATGTAACTGTAGATGGATTTTGGGAAATACTGTTATGTGGCTACTACAACTCTTTTAAAAATTGTGTCGTACTGTATAATGGCAAATAACTTCCGAAAGCATATATTGTATTTGATATAATTAAACATTTTGGGCATATTCTCATATGTATTTAAACACGGTTTAAAACACATCTTTAACTAAACGCAAATTTGTTTAACTTATAAACACGCGTATAACTCACTGAAAGTGTCCAACTTTAAACATGAGTATGGGGTAGTTTAATGCGTGTTTAACTAAACTTGTACACCAATTGTACACATTTTTTTGAGATTATTATTTCTCACAACAGTAAATAAGCTTACCTCTGGGGTAGCTTTCTGGCAGCAACTCGCTTGCCTTTCGTCAGCCCCAATAACACGTGGGGGCGCAGTTGGCGGTTAAGCTATCAATTGTACACCTTGTAGGATTACTCAACTGTGCCCGGTGCAAGCTGAAGTGCAGATCATGTAGTCTTTTAAGAATACACATGTATTGAGGAATCCAGTCAATATCTTATTGTAACCCATATGTGCAGGCGTAGGTAACATGGTAGATAAAACCCCGATTCTCTTGACCTTAATAGTTTGTCGCAACTGGTCTAGTTGGCGCTATAACATGGTCGAAGCCAACCACTGCTTGCCTTATGCGGCATGTCGCAACTGTTAAAGGGGGCGCTGTGTACATGAACCAATTTGATTACAGGCACAGATCTGGAGTTTCTTATCCCATAATTATTAATATCCCTGATATGTGCCACAATAAATTTACTACCTGTATACAGAGAAGGCACAACCACTCTGTGAACAAGATTTGCAGAGTTTAAAGTCAGGGTTTGTTAAATACGTTGTTTAAAAGATAAACTCACGTTTAATTTAGACACAAGTGAAGTTAGTCATGCTTTTAGTACGGCACAATGTTATCAAGCACATGTTGATTTGTTTGAAAAATACATAAGTAAGTAGACTTAATGACTTTCAATTATTTCAACCATATTTTACTTGTTGTTGGTAGTAACATCAGTTTATTGATGTAGTGTTTACAATCTACACATTTTCCGAGGTTGGGCAAATCACTTAACCCTGCCCACCTTTATTAGCTATGTCATGTTATATACTAATTGATTGAGTCATAATTAGCATGCCTTGCCTTTCCATTTATACAAATCAGGAATACACTTTATGTAAAATTCAAAAAACAATGCATTCAAGAAATTTGCCTTTATCAACTTATTTGTACTTCTTTTGACTAGTTCTTTCATAATAACATCATGATATTTAGCTATGCTTTGTAATAACTTTCTAGAAATATTCATATGAAAATAACATTTTGGATAACCAAATAAACATTTTATGTAAACTTGTCGTTTTTACATGCTGTTGAAAAATGCTTGGGACATTTGGTACAAATGTATATATAAAATTCAGCTTGTGTCATAGCATATAGTTATGTGCTATATTTGGTCATCTTTGAATTTGCATTTACTGAATATGCATTTTGTTGTGTATAATGTGGTATTGTCATCATTTTATTATTGATATCATCTGTACACAAATACTCATAATATTAGTTTCAATCACATTGAAAATTGTATTTATATTTTCAGATCTTTTCTACTAAAGCAATGCATTGTCAATAATTACACCATGTATTGATCCAAACCCATCCTTGCACCATGTAATATATAATGTCACATTTGCCACTTGCACGGTACCACCATGTGTGGGGAGAGACTTGATTTCATGTCTTCTTGAAAGGGTTTATGATGCGCTTGCTGCTTGTGTGCTCGCTGCTTGCGGGTGTTGCATTCAGAGGAACTCCCCCTGCTTTTCCTGGGCATGAAGTGAAAATATTACCCCAAATCTCTTTCATCTCACTCGTTTTTGTAACTGAAATGCCGCAACATCAACTTTGTGAGGGATACAATCTATCACCAACACAGCGCAATCTACCACACGGGCAGACGGGTGAAAAACACGTTGTTTTTCTCCGGCACATGGCCATGACCCGTCAGGAGCTGACAGGTCATGGAACCGAGTGTCAAACACTCGGCTAATCGGAAACATTCGGAACCGATCGTATATCTTGGATTTGAAATGGTCTATTGGAAAATGTTTTACGGTGATGAGAAATACACACAAAACATTTCTCTTTTACAGAAACTTTAACATTCAATTCCCCCATGGGCAATAAACAACATCATTTGGAATGTTGTGTGTTTCTTTTGTATACATGTTGTGATACCAGCCTCAGCTTGTAATACTTATCACTAACTGTGTTAAGATTCAAAATACACCCTTGCAAGGTATGATGGATACCTTTTGGTGTGCTCTTACAAGGTTGCATGGAGAACTGTTGGTGTATACAAGGTTGCATGGATACCTTTTGGTGTACCCGTACAAGGTTGGATGGAGATCTTTTGGTGTACATTATTCATAAACCATCTTTTCATTGATCTCCAAAGTAAATTCAAGCAAATTGATCTGATTTCTTTTCAAAAATGTACTTTACATCGTACAACATCTCCTTGTATTATAAAATAAATCAAATGCTTCATTTATGATTAAATTTGGTTTACATCGATAAGTTGAACATTTGTATCAAATGCATAATTCAGGTTTTTAACTTATTTGAATCGAATGAACTATACAGTATGCACTGATTAATACATAAGTAATTTGGTTATGTATCAACCACACTTTAAATGTATTGTTCTATTTTGAATACATAATCATGAGACTGCATAATTTATACAAAATGCATGGTTCATGAGTGTATCAATGTCTTTGTTCATCAGTGTATCGAATGTTGAATGTAGCATATGCATAATTCTGGTTGTATCGAACGCATAACTCATGAGTATAACAAATAATTATTTCATGAGTGTTATTTCATGAGTGTATCAAATATGTAATTGATTATTTTTAGTGTGCCAAACGCATTACTCATGAGTGTAACAAATGCATAAGTCATAGGTGTGTTGAATGCATGCATGAATGTATTGAATGCGTAATTCATGAGTGTATCAAATGCATAATTCATGAGTGTACTAATGTATTGAATGCACCAATCATAAGTGTATCAAATGCATAATTCATGAATTTATGAAATGCATAATTCATTGGTACAGGGTGAATCAAAAGAGATTGTGCACAGATTAGATATGCTTTACGCAAACAACAACAATTGTATGGTTCAATGCACACATCAAGGGCAAAGGGCCGTTTCAATATGTGCACAATTTTTTTGATTCACCCTGTATTGTAAAGCAACTCATGAGTGTACATACTAATAGTATTTGGCGTGTCACTTTGTACATTTCATTTGAAGTTTATTAGTTGTCTTTCTATATCTCATTTCCTTTTTGTCTATGTTCTATATTGTGATGTTTTGTGCACGTTTTATTTGAAGAAATGTGTATGTATCCAATCAAAGTCTGAAAAGAAAAAAGTATTCCTCTTTTCTTAAATCCCTATCCTTATCCGTATTTTGTTCTAGTAGGAGAGAGAGGAGAGGGGCATTGACACTGCCATTGATTTACCTTGATTAAGAAGACCCTGCCTCTTTTTTAACCTGCTTCAGATTGTATAGCACTCATATTGTCAAGACTAGATAAAAGGATTGAGGATTCTCCCAGAATGTTCATTCTTTGATTGAGTTTCCCATAATGCAATCGGTATAAACAGAACCATCTTTTCTATAGAAAAGAGGGTGTGTTTTTTCTTCTTTGAAGCATATTATGCAAATTAAAGAATACAGGTCTTACTAATTATTTATCCATCCAAAATGCAGCAAATTTAATCATAGCAAATGTATGAAAATGCAAGGTAAATGGTGATATGGGATTATTTTCAAATATGTGAACAATATTAACCCTTATTGATCAGTAAGAGAATTGTGGACATTGACAGACTGTATAGCTATCACAAATCAATTCCTACCCTTGGGTATTGAGGGTGTACTCCCAAGGCTCAAGATAACAGGTTTTTTAACAGGAGCTACTTTTTTTCAAAAGTAGCGCCCGGATCATGGGACTTATTGAGAACCGGGAGCTACTTTTAGTCTACCGGGAGCTAACTTTTTATTAAATCCAGCGTGGCAGCATTGTCAACTCAAAATTCGATGTCTTGGGAAAGCTACCCAATCGTCAACGGGCGCTGGTTTGGAAAACATATCAGCGCTCGGTTGTTTATTTTTCAGCACCGGGCGCTATGGCAGAAGGACCGGGTAAAAATCGCCCAGCGCCCGCTTATCTTGAGCCTTGTGTACTCCATGTTTCAGTATAGCTCAACAAAGATGACAATTATGTGTTTGACTACTTGATTCTCTACATAGGAAGTACACCACAGTGGCATTTAACACATTTTTCATTTGTTTGAACCACACAGAAAGATGTTTGAATTTCTATCGATAACAACTATTTTTTATCAAAAAAAGAGTCAACAAGTCAATAAAACAAATCATGATATAATTTAGCAAAACAACATAAATCAATCCGTATGGCAATCATCAAATTTGCAACGTTTTCTTTTGTTTAAGGTGTATCTTTACAAATATGGGCGTTTATGATCATAATTTTTCTTTTTTTGGGTGAGAATTATTGAGTGCTTATTTTCATTAAAAGCCATTGTATTTAATGTATTATTGCTTAGAGAATGTGTGTAATGTGTTAATGTTGTGTATATAGGGGGTCCTTAAAATGAATATATTTTTAATATATTAGAAAACAATTGTACACTGCGTGTAATAATAGTTGATAAAAAAGACCTATGTGGGCATTGGTAATGATCACTAAATTAAATACAATTAATTTAAATGTCCTCAATTTGTAATTTATAAGAAAATATAGATGGTTTTGTTCTTTTGTTTTGTATGGATACATATGGTTTCGAAGACAACAAGTGTCTTATTAAATACATTTGCACAATTCAGGTGTAATTTATATGAAAATTATGCTATTTTGTATGTGTGTTTTATTACTGGTTTATTGTCTTAATCCTTCAACATGGAACCCTTTTTCTTTAAATACGCGTCTAATGAATCTGGATCATTTTAGTCTACTTCATTTAAATTATTGACTCAAATATTTGAGAGCTATTTTGAGTGCTTGGATTGTCTTATACCTATCAAGATAACTGCTAGATGTATCCATAAACCTCCTGACCAGCCTAAGAAAAGGCTTACATCATCATGCTGTACACGTAAGAACTAGTATACTGACCACTGTGTTATTGCATCATGAACATGGATTTGGCCTAGCTAAAGTTTGCTGGTCACTGGCCAAGCTCCCTTGCTGAACACTGGATTGAGGTTGTCAGAGGATCTATGGTCAGATCTAGATGACTGCCTGAGTTGCCATGAGGCCATAAAGGTGGTATGGTAAGCAATGGGGATGAGGAGAGGACTATGGAGTACACTAAGAGGGGATCACCAAATCCACTCTGATTCATATGCCGTAATATCAAATCAAATGAAGTATAAGCTTTTAGAAATTATACAGATCGTGATTTAGGTGTAGTAATCGGTTCATCCCAGTGAGATAATTAGCAAGGGTCCCAGTGGGCATTATTTGTATGTATCCACGTTGTACCAATGTACTTACATTGGTACAACGTCGATACGACATAATTAAAAAAAAATGCCCACTGGGGTAATGGCAAGAGCTAGAAACCCCTTAACTCTGATACATTAAATTCCAAGGATTGGATATTTAGATCCATTCTTGAGAAAATACATTCAATTCTCCAAGATGAAGACCCCAATAGGCACCTCATGTTCGCACCTTTACCTATACCAAAATGACCTCATGAACACCCCTCCCCCCCCCCCCCCCCCTCACCCGGGTGCAAATCAGCAACTGACTTCCTGGTGGAAATCACCCTCCTCCCCCCCCCCCCCCCACCCTATCTTTAGACCATTCAGAAGAGGTCATTATAATTTTGAAACATTTTTATGAAATGTTTATATTCTCTATTCAAAACTATTCTGGTCAATCATATTCCCTTGAATTGAGTTGAGAAAGATATATATAAGGGGCGGTAATTATCTTTGGTAGCTAGGGGGGGGGGGGGCATTTATCGTCTGCATTTGTTGATGACCCCTCCCCTAAACGAAATGCTATATTTATGACCCTCTACTCAGATGTTGATTATTTGTATGACCACCCCCCCCTCCCTCCCACCTCAACACACACACACACACACACCCCTATTCTTATATGGTCACCTGATATAGGTTATTGGGGAACAATTGATGCGGAAGCACAAAATAAATTGTGTTACCGTTAGGCCTACCCCCTATTCATGACAACCCTCTACAACCCTCTACTGTCTGTGTAAAAAAACCTATGACTCCCCCCCCCCCCCCCCCCCCCCCCCCCCCCCCCCCCCACCACTGCGGATATTTGGAACCCACAAAAACTGAAGAAATGACATCACCTAAATAAACCCTTGACATTTGGGTGATTCATCCGATTCCATATATCCGAAAGAAAGTACAGAGAAAAGAGATAAAAAAGTTAAATGAAAGTAAAATGCCGGAAGAAAAAGAGAAGCAAAGGAAAAAAATGGAAACAACAAAGAGGTATGGTGAGGAAGAGTGACCTGATTTCCAAATTACAGATGCAATTAAAAAGTCTCCAGTGTAAACATTAGATATAATTATAACATTAGAAAACAGAACCAGATTCGATACATTGCTTGCATACCATGTACAACAAAATGTTAGTCCGACACCACCTGAAGATGGGCAGCATCCCACAATGCATCAAAACATTTTCATGCAAAATGGCGTCCAACTTGTTCGACGAAGACGTCGTTTGCCGAACTCATCGTGGGGCTGTTCAATTTGGGCTTGTTCTTCGCAATTATGAAGGCTACAGTAGTCTCGAAGATTCCGATGACGAAGAAGATACCATAAAGAAAGGACATGTTCGTGTTGCATGGTATCCGAAGGGACGAGAGGAGGTTGTTCCCGAAAATAAGGCAAGACTAATTTTAGGCTAAAATTTAAGTAAGCTTAAGCTTATTTAGTTTTTTAATTCATACTGTAGAGTAGTAATTTACTAATTAACAACAGTTGGCAATATCCTCAAATAGGTTTTACATACAGAATAAAGTACAAGGCAGCAATTGTTTTGCAGTTGATTTGCATTGTAAACATGATAGCTGCTGTGTACTTTATTCCGTATGTAAGACCTTAGTTAGGTATATACAAGTAAAATTTCAACATCAACTAGACAAGTTGAGACTGGGCTCAAATTAAAGAGCTCATTCAAACTAAGAAAATTAATTTTGAATGAGGTCAATTCAATATTCCGTTGCGGAGATATGATCATTTGAATGTCGTGGAAATTCAGCCAAATAAGTGCGAAAACATGTGTAAAACCTACAGCATCAGATTTCCAATGAATGTTGTATAAATGGGCTGTTTTGGTATGCAAATGTTACATTTGATAACCTATTTACCCTAAATGTAACTGGTGTGCACCAGCAATTAATAAAGGACATGTCACAATTCCAACCGGACAAATTTTCGCACGAAAAATGCGTAAAAACCCGCAATTTGACCGAAAAGAGCCCAATTTAGTGTAAAAGCACCCAAAATCAAATGAAAACGAGCCCAATTCAATCCTAAATCATCAAAATGAACTAAACAACAGCAAAAGAATGTACATAAAGCAATAATTTAACTGTAACATTCATCTAATCTGTTTGTTAAAGCACAAGACATTGGAAAAACAATTACATTGATTATAAATAACCCTATAAGTCTTTAAAACACCTACGATTGAGAAAGAAGCCCAATTTAAGTGTAAAGTAGCCCAATTTGATCAAAAGTACCAACAATTTGATTGAAATGTAGCCCAAATTTAACCAAAAAGTACATAATTTGAACACACAAAAATCCAATCTGTTTAACACCTAACACTGTATATATAAAAAGATAAACATTAATTCATCTTCATTGAAAATGCACCCAATTTGTGATGCAAAACAGCCCAATATGAACCTTTTATAAGTATTTTTAGTTTAGTTCGTATAAGTATTTTAAATAAAATTGTATTTTAGTTATAAGTTCCATTTAACTCATATCATGTTTTATTTTCATTTCAGGAAATGAACTACAGACTGGCTGAAGCAAGCTATACTCTGTTTGGCCATCTCGAGACAGTGACGTAACCGCGTATTCTACTAATTGCATCACATAACGCGCACGCATACTAGCGGCGCTGGCGTAGAAACACGAGCGTTGAAAGGGGGAAGATACACACGCGTGCGTAAAAGCTGCGCCTGTTCAGTTACGTCACTGTCTCGAGATGGCCAAACAGAGTATACAAATGTGTGTTCTAATTTTAAACAGTAATTTGTGATAATAAAGTATAATCGTACAAAAGAAAATGATTGTATTTTATTATCGCCGACTGACATTGAGTAACGTACGTCCGGTAGTACGCCTTTACCCTAATTTAATCGAGATCATCAATTTGTGATAATAAAGTATAATCGTACAAAAGAAAATGATTGTATTTTATTATCGTTGACTGACGTTGAGTAACGTACGTCCGGTAGTACACCTTTACTCTAATTTAATTGAGACCAGCAATTTGTGATAATAAAGTATAATCATACAAAAGAAAATGATTGTATTTTATTATCGTGGACTGACGTTGAGTAACGTACGTCCGGTAGTACGCCTTTACTCTAATTTAATCGAGACCAGCAATTTGTGATAATAAAGTATAATCGTACAAAAGAAAATGATTGTATTTTATTATCGTGGACTGACGTTGAGTAACGTACGTCCAGTAGTACGCCTTTACCCTAATTTAATCGAGACCAGCAATTTGTGATAATAAAATATAATCGTACAAAAGAAAATGATTATATTTTATTATCGTTGAGAGCGTACGTCCGAGGCGTGGGGCAAGGTGGGTGGGTGGGTGGGTGGGTGGGTGGGTGGGTGGGTGGGTGGGGGGGGGGGGGGGGGAAGGTAAATGTTGAGGGTGGTGAGGGGGGGGGGCAAGGTAAATGAAAAATTGGGCAGAGGTTCCCCCTCTATGCCATAGCCGTTTTCATTGATACACACAAATTGTATGTGTTACCATACAATTGTGTGTGTATCAACAACTATTAAAAAGTGTGGGGGTGGGGGGTGGGGGTGTGGAGGGGGCAAGGTAAATGAAAAATTGGGCAGAGGTTCCCCCTCTATGCCATAGCCGTTTTCATTGATACACACAAATTGTATGTGTTACCATACAATTGTGTGTATCAACAACTATTAAAAAGTGTAGGGTGGGGGTGGCAACACCCCCACCCCCACCCCCACCCCAACCCGACCCCAACCCCCAACATTTATTGAAATAAGCTTGCTTACTTTTTATTATTTATTTCAAGTATAGTAGAGCCTAAAAGTAAACACAAACAAGGTGGAAATTGAATACACAAATGAAAAATAATTCATTTAGCCTATACTGCACTGCATTTGCAACCTGACTCAGTGTTGCCAATAATGTAAACATCGCGAAATTTAAAGGGCGCAGAATTCGGAATTTCGAGTAATCACTTCCCACTGTTCTGTGTTTTCCGAGTTTTGCCCACATTTTTAAGCTTACTAAGTTTACATTTTTAGTTTCCTTAGAAATTATTCTTTCTGCGGGTTAAAAGTCCCGTCACGCGGGTCCATGATAAAGTTGAGAAATTTCATGTCAAAGTTGGGTCAAAATGATCGAAAATTGATTTTGTCGGCTAACGTTCACGATCTCGCTAAAGTCAGTAGCCCACGGCGATTAAAAATTTATTGTGAAGGAAGTTTGAAGTCTGTACTACGCCGGAAAAAAATCTTAGTGATGGGCAATGTTTATTTTTTTAGTAATCTTATTTTCCCTACACCTGTGTGTATGGCCAATGGGCAGCTAAAAAAAAAAAGATGGCGGCCATCGCGCGCATCTTCCATGACTATTTGGGCTGACACGAACAGTCGCGAGATCGCGAGATTCGTATGTACCTACCTTAGTATTTGAGGATGTTGCCCAACAGTTTACAAAAGGGATTCTAAACCAATTTTTAGAACTAGAAATCGGCAAAATCCAAGATGGTTCAGCAATTTCATTCACTCGGGAGCTCGGGTAATTAACGCTTGGCTTTTGAATTTCACGCTTGACTTTAAACCCCAAGGGTATTTTTGACGCACCACTTTTCATTTCCCACGGGTCCTCAAAAGTCTGATCTTACGAGCCGCCATTTAAAACCAGCCGCTATTGATCCAGTGGTTCACGCACAGCATTTTCGCCGATCTCAAGTTGATCAATCCAGTCATCAAAAATACCACCCATGCACGGTATTACAATAAAATGTACATCAACATGATCAAGGGCCACTTGATAGTGAAAGTGCATTCATCTCTAGGCCTACTTGACATGACTGATTGAAATTCAATTGACAGATGATTTATAATATCGAATTTATTTGAATGAGATAAACAACAGACCGTCGTCTTCTAAAGAAATAAGTAGGCCTACTTCAAACCCAACTTCAAAAGAACATAGAGATTGTTTACATGCCACCCTCTTCAGAAACGTTGTTAGTTGATACAAAAAATAATCCAGAGTGTGGTGTTCAATGGGTGATTATTGATTCAAGACCCTTTTAAGAGCATGACTCACATGTTTCCATGTCATAAAACGACATCAAACAACATCGTATCGTCAGCATTCATATTGCATTGCAGTGTATTGTATTGCATTACAAGGTGCTTACAATAGCTTTCAATGGCTAAAGGCAGTGAGCCTACGACGCCGGAGGTCACCCAGATGTAAATCGTATTGAAAATACATGTGGCAATTCCAAGAGTATTTTAGAGCACCGCCATTACAAACTCCGATGGTTCCAGTTTCTTTTGACGACGACAACATTAATGAATATTCAACATAATTCATTCATAAAAAAGTCATGTGATGATGAATAAATTACAAATAAATTACAATTATATTTTTGTATATACAAAAGAGCTTTGTGATTGGTAGAGATTTATTTGTGCGCGCGGCGATCGTTTACAGATGTTCAGGTCATGACCTCACAAGGGTAATTCATAAACAATATGGACGTCAGCCGAAACCAAATTCAAAAGAAATTGTTTAATACGCCACCCCCTTCAGAAAATTAACTTTAAAATCGGAATTATCGGGGCTTGTTTTTACTAGTAAATAATGTCTTCCGTCCAGGAATTAGTGGATTTTGACGCTTGGCATTTTCATCTCGAAGGTCGACAGTCAAAAACTGTAAACAAGCCACCATTGAAAACCAGTGTACGGTAATTATTAAATTGACCACAATAGTTCAATATCCTTTTCACCCAGCCAGTGATCCACGCATCGATTGAGCTGATAAAACAAGTCAAAACACACCCCAACTCAAGATTTAACAATAGAAGTCTATCCACTTGATAAGAAAACCAATTATAATAGATAAGACGCTATTGTAGTTTTGCTTGAGTGCTTTCTTTCCCTGGATTTTTCATTGAATTTTGACAAATAAAATCAATCGCGGGACACATGTTTTGTAAACATGTTCCCAGGGTCAATGGGTCGGAGAAGTCAAGAGTATTTGCAAGAGTGTTTTATTTTGATCTGAAATATGCAAGAATTGGAGGCACATGATCACTTCTTGGCAACAAATTTTCATCACCCATTGTTGGATTGCAAGTCTAGGGGTGGGGTGGGGATGGAGGGGGGGTGGGGAATGGGATGGAGGGGGGGGGGTTAAAAAACAAGACCCCAACTCTAGAGAAAAACTAAAGCTCCCCCCTCAACCCCATTAAATAATAAACAAATACATTATTTAAAAATCATTTAAATAATTAACTAAACTATACAAAAATATATTTGGATGGATATTTGATGTTATACACGAAAAGGTGTTTTTTTAAAAAGCGAAGAAAAATCGCGCTTAAATTTAACGGAATTGTTTTCACCCTTCACTTTTCATTTTGACCCTTTAATACTTTTTTATCCCAAGGGTCAAATACCCT
Organism: Ophiura sarsii; assembly: GCA_035610835.1. Taxonomy (NCBI): domain Eukaryota; kingdom Metazoa; phylum Echinodermata; class Ophiuroidea; order Amphilepidida; family Ophiuridae; genus Ophiura; species Ophiura sarsii. The sequence goes on along the minus strand of CM069441.1, from coordinate 130,189,966 downwards.
TGGGAAAAAAATTGAGTGAAAACACTGGATGGCGTCGTAACTTTTCGTGTATCGGTCTACATAAATGATGCTGAAATTGGCCCAAAATTCGATATGAATATGGATTTTTTGACAACTGAAATTAAAACCGAAGGATTTTCAAACATTCTTCTTCCACCCTATGCCCATAAAATATGGTTTGATGAATTCAGTAATCCGATGTCATGGGATTTCTTATGTTGGTCAACAATCGGAATTATACATTTTACTGACAACTTATGTGTGATTTCTTGACCACGTGACACAGTCTCTTGTACATCTCTAGTAGCGACGTTACGCTTGCTTCAGTAGGCCTATTATGAAATCGTGTCATAGCCTGAACATCAGCGAAATTGTACATGGAGCCGTACTGATAATAGGGATGTTGCATTTCGCACGATCAGGGGTGTGTGACAGGACCGCTGCCTTTAGCTTTGCGCGAGGCTACGGGGAGAGCTTGGGAATCCCCCAGAAAATTCCAGTTTTTCATTGGCTGGAGATGGGTGATTCCTTTTACGTCACAGGCAGCGTTCATGATAACCGGTGTCACATCGCGAAATGCTCCACACTTTTGAAGTATTGCGATTCAATTGCACAAATGTGTAGCTAAAAGTGCGACGCAAGAAGATTCCCTATTTGATCACGTTCCATCAAAGCCAAACCTAAAAAGATTGAGTTTCATCTTCAAATAACTAAAAAAAGTATGATAATATATCCTCAAGTATCGGCAGTTCATATTTCGTTTTCGTCAGAGTCAAAATCCCCATTGCTTTACATTACGTGCGCAGAAGTCTTACTGTCGGTTTAAATTTTTAAAATGGCAGTTTCTGCGCACATCGGAGCAATATTATAATCATGACGTCACTTTTGATGCTAGTCTTGTTCCCATGCCGCCGAGTGTTACGAAAAGGCGAATCGAAAAGGCGCCAACAAAAATGACTTAGAATAAATCTAGTGGTGCACCACGGACACAAGGAAATTCCTTGAAGGAGTCATATATCAAAATGGCGCTTAGTAAGAAGATGATGTAAAGAATTATGAAATCCATCGTGACTCGTGAGCGAAATAATGCCTGTATTTCCTTTTATTGTGTTTTATTACTAAAATGTGTTAGTTTAAATTGTAAAATCTAGATCGTGTACACGTTATGTACACTGTATTTTGCTTCCAGGACAAGAGTTATACATGCGTTACACGGTTGAACCATGTTACATGCGCATGCCATATTATGTAGAATGTGCAAAGTTAATGAAATATTAATTTTATTACTAGAAAAAAAAGTGCTATACAAAATTTGTGAATTGCTACACAAAACTAATAGTGCATTGCACTTTTTGCTACACAAAAAAAATGCTGGAAATTGAACGCTGGACTCAGAGGTGATAACGTACATGTCTCTGTACACGCATTTAAATTACTACTGTGTACTCACAATTTATTGTAAGAGTGTACTTTTGAATTGTAGCAGAGTTTGGTCAGTACTGTACGTTTTTAGCTCCGATCACTGTTTAATACGCTATTCCAAAAGATAGCAGGTATCGTGAAATGTCACAACAGAACAGTCTTCTGACTCGGTCTGGATGAAGCCCAAGTCAAATTTGGGGTGCTAATTCAGTTGTCATGGACGGCTTATAAACAAATGGCGAGATTTTGTTCCCGTATCGCGTCAGTCACATACATCAGTCGATTTGAATTTTTGTTTGTTTGTAAGGTTGTTTGGTGGGGTGTTTGTATTGTTGTTGTTTTTCTGGAGATTGCTATTTTCAGTAGATAGCGGGGTAGATAGTAACTCGAAAACGAAACCGCCAGCGGTGTCATGGTGTGATACTGATCTAATTGATGATAGTCAGGGGGCTATCGTCTATTTAACTGAAAAACTGAAAGAATTAAACACATACATGGAACTTAATGTACAAAATGAAAAGCCACGTGGTTAAACCTTAAAAAGCATTGAAATATTGACCTTTGGAGCAGTCGATTCATCCAAATACTGAAGCGTCTATTACAACTCCATAAATATGTGTATCACAGTAATTAAAATATCAAATAATTAATGATTAAAAATCACCTTGTCCCTTTTTAAAAACCTGCAACATGAAACTCAACATTGATTGTGAAGGGCCTAATCATCATAAATTATCTCGTTGGGGATAAACTTATTAAAGGCAAAGCGTTACGGCTTGATTTGATTGATTGGGCAACTAGCCTAATTCAATTGGGTGGGAGACCTCAGCCAATATGGTGACTTTCATCGCCATATTTGACTACAGATTCATGTTTCACTTGTAGTGCAGATCCGAAAGAGATCACAAACAATATTAATCGGGAACAAGCGCTCGATTAGGGGATCACCTTTTGGGGAAAGATCTTCAACTAAAATGTCCCTACAAAGTTAATCATTTTATCACGGGGTCAATTCATCAAAGTCAAACTTCCTCAAGATTTGTTTCCAACTGAATCCTTTTATAACAATAGATTCCCGCGATGGATTTTGTTGATGCTTTGGTGAAATTCATTTAATATTTATATTGAAAGCAGATTGACGAAGAACATTTTTGTGAAGTCTCAAATGCCTTTGTGATCTCTGAGCAGAATTATCAAAATATACCATGGTTGGTAAATTCGGCGATGTCATATTGCCGTTTGCAGCGAGGTCCCCAAAGTAAGCGATGTCCTCAAAAATTCATTGGGTCAATCTTTTGTTGGAATAAGGATGAATTTGGAGGAAAATGTGATAAAGCAAATGAACCCAAATGTGAAGCGCATGTGCAGAGAGTCTGATAGTAAACTGGGCATGCACATTACAACCAATACGATGATGATTGATGCCCTCATATAATGTTATCAAATAGTAATCCTGTGACTTTTCACCTCAATTTCTGGCCTCCAGTTATCACTTGAGTGAATTAGTGGGGATAAAGTGTTTGTTCATGTACTCCGAGTCCTACTATTTTGTGGGAAAATATTGATTTGCTAATGATTTCAATGATTGAATTTTTCATTTTGTCTTTTGTACTACTATTTATCCCGCAGGTTGTTCTATATGACCGTTCTGTAATGCCAGGTGATGCAGTCCGTCGTATGACCCCAGACTCTACAGAAGACACCCAGAGAGGAATAGTACGCTCTGTAAATGTATCGTGTCATGTGCAATCTATAAGAACTAAACAGATGATCTATGAAATATCTAGCAAAGATCTTACTCAACTACTGGTAAGTAACATGTTTACTTTTGCCTTGCGTTATGCTGTCACTGGTCCAGTATCACTGTTTCTCTTGACATAATTCCAATTGCTTGATGATTTATTTTTAGCCAGAAAGTTTTTGTCAATTTTAATTTATTCCAACTTTTAATTTCTGGTACTTTTTGTATTGGGACTGACTGCAATTTTTAAGAGGCTTCAGCAGCAAATGTTACTCTAAGCCAAAAATATGATCAAAGAGCAAAGATGCAAAGGGTTAACTTAATTATCATTACAATAAACACAATTTTTGTTCCAACATATGCTCACATATTTTGGGTACTATAATCAAAACAAATAATTCTCGATCAAAAAATATGGATCTCAGATTCACACACAAATATGATGCACTCAAGTGCACACATGATTTGGTGCACCACATTCTTGCCTGGTACACCTCACAGCATACTCATGGCAAATTGATTGACAATTGTTTGTTTCAATTATAGTGTAGTACACAGTTTTAAAGTTAACCCATACTAATCTGAACAAATAATTGTCGATCATAGCGTCATGATCTGAGCACTCGCGTTCATCCAAAGGTTGAACGCGGTCTTGCAATGCACTGCATTTCAAAACAACAGCTATCGCAATACGCACTAGGCGCATGGGAGTATGGGACCCTGACAGAATCGTGACGCTATGATCAACAATTATTTGTTTTGATTATATAGTGCACCCTGACTATATTTTACTCGTGTGTGGTCGTAATGAATGATGTTTTGATGATGGTGACTGGCCATCGGCACACTGCTCATTTAACTTTAGTTAAAGACTCACAACTCATTGTACTGTGTATTATCCCTTGTAGGTGTTCCAGCCAGGTGGTCATTGTGTACTAGGATCATGGATCGGTGTAGTTAGAAATGTCTTTGTCAGAGTTATAGTCCGCCTCAAGAATGGATCTAGGTATGTAAAGTAGTCTAAAATTACCTGATGAATTCTTCAATGTGTGCTGTGTGCTATAATTGCAACAACTAATTTAAAATTAAGTATGAATTTGGTGTTGGTGTGTTGATGGACACATACCATTTGCATGATGGGATTAGTATTGTATTGCTCATGAATTTGTACCAATACAAAGTCAAACGTCTGATTGTAAGGCGCTGCACTGACATACTCTGGGATGTTACATTTACACCTCAAGTGGAATAGAGTATCATACCATCCTTTTGCACAATAAACATTGAGACTCCACAAATTGTTATACTACGATGGTATTGATCAACATGGTATGACTTTTTTGTGTGTGTGCAAATATATAGTACAAAAAGCTCCTGGGTACAGTGGTTCTTTCAGTGTATTCAGTGACAACATGGCCTTAGTCAAATAATGTATTCAATTAAAATAGTATAAGTTTAAAACGTAAAAAGATGAATCCAACGGAACCAGGAACAAAACACCAAGGATCAGAAAACAGATACAAGAGGATATCTCAAAAATGTAAAATGCAAAGAGTAAAAGCAAGATATACCAATTGGGTGTGGGAAAACAGGCAATAAAAGCAAGATATACCAACTGGGTGTGGGAAAACAGGCAATGACGAGGGAGAAGAACGCGATAAAACAGAAATAAATAATAATAACACATAGAAATGCACTGGGACAAGCAATTACAATTGCTGTGCAATAAAACAACATTTAAGTTACCACGTTATATTTTTGTTGTTTTATTGCTTGTCCCAGTGCATTTCTGTGTCTTATTTGTTATTTCTCTGTTTATCGTGTTATTCTCCCTCGTCATTGCCTGTTTCCCCACACCCAGTTGGTATATCTTGCTTTTACTCTTTGCATAGTATACGTTGTTGCACAGCACTGCCAGATGGGCCCAACAAAAATTCCTGAAGAACCTTTCACCATAAATATTTAGAAACTCTGTCTCAATCTGCAGTGCATTATTTTAAAAGTGCCCTATTATAATTGTATACTCCATCTGTGTTTAGTTTATGTTTAAATTTGATTGGATTTGAAATACATCTTGAACTTTGAGTCAAATTAGATATGTAATTTTCAATTGCGTTTGATTAATAAATGTAACCAGTTAAGTGGTGTTACCTTTCCTATTTTAATGATACAGGTGTGCCTTGTCTGATGAAGGTGCCAGTAGACTGACAGATGTACATGATAACAGTGAAGAAGTAAGACAAATAGTAGACAAGATCATTTGTGGTTGGACAAAATATAACATATTAAAAATATAATTATTTTTATCAAATAAATCACATGTCAAGTATGAATATTGAAATAGCGGGCGATTTTTAAGAAACCCATATATTAGGCCTACCATATATGCTCCCAGAAATATATTTGCTGTGTTCTCTCGCTATCAACAATTTCGGTGCGTTTTTCTCGGGTTTTGAGTGAATCTGATGAAATCTCGGTATATCTCGCTTTTGCTTAAAAGTTTGGGCTTCTTTTACCAAAAAGAAATGCGTTTTCTTCCGGGGCTTAGATATAAGCCTATGTAGTGACACCCTGACATCGATTTACTTCTTTCTAACCTTGTGTTTTGTGTTCCATAATATTTTGCTAGGACTCTGTATTCAGCTATCAGGATGGTTTCTACCCCGGTCAAGTGCTTAGAGGACCAGCATGTGCATTTAAGAATGCTAGCTGGTTAAGTGGTACACAACCAATTCTCAGTAGTAGAGCCTACTTCAAGGTCACTGTTGAAGAGGTAGGTTATCAAACTGTTCATTGCGCATCAATTGCTATCAGATTGTTTAAAGAAGCAGTAATTATTGACAGTTTGACTGCCATACAACTCCAATTTGACTGGAGCAAGATGTATCGTATTTGCCAGGACAATAATTGATATACTACTACAACTGTTACTTAGCATAGGTATTTGTCAAACTTTTAGTACATTCATTTATTTAAGATACCCAGTACTTCTGACGGGTGGAGTTTTATACAACTCCATCATAGCAGTTGAGACTAGGTAACTCTGGAAGAATTAAAATGTCAGAGAATGTTTGAAAAGAGACATGTCTGATATAACCCAATCTTAGAGCATACTTTAAAAATATGTCAGTAAAAGAGGTGCATTATCATTTCCATTGTGTAAAAATGCTGTGAACTCTCATAAGTAGATATAAAGTGATTGGTCGGGTAGCAAGTAGGTTGAGGGTATGTATATATATCAGCCTCATGAAGTGGGCACACACCTTCAGATAAATAAATTGTCATAAAACCAATCCTTGTTTTATTTTCTATTTCAGGTGAATGTTGTAGGACTTGATGTTCACTGGCAAACCAGAGGATTGTGTCAGAGTATGTGTGATATAGATGGCAAGATTAAAGATGAAGATATGCAACCACCTGCTAGGAAGGTACCAGAAGCAAATCTTCCAAAGTGAGTACACTCATCCTTTTTCATCTGTCATGCTATACCATCCTGTAGTTTGTTTATTTCCAAATAGGCACACATTTTAAGGCTTATGTTTAGCCATAAGCAAAAGGAATTCCCAACTGGTGCACACATTAATGTATGTGTTTATATTATTTCTTTGAATGCAAGAATGCAAATGCCATTGCATTGGATGTGCACAATGTTATGATGTGGGCATGTGCTGACATTATTTCAAATCTGATGTGAAATGTTATTGGTTCTTAAATGCGTCAAAGAATAACAATCCCTTAACTATCTTGATTACTGTACTAGAGGATTTCAAGCTCTTGAAATGTTGAAAGATTCTGATATACTTCATTCCAACTGAAGTATGAATGTGATATGAACCCCTTATTATTGGGTGCATTACTGGTATATATATATGTGGCCGCCGGATCAAAGACAAATCACAGCATTGACAGGATAAATGGGCCAATGTGTCTACTATTAGAATGAGCACTTAACATAACATTGATAATGTACTTTAGATGGAATGGAATTAAGCCTCAATTTTAACGATATAAAAATGTATAGCATTCTGCCAAATTTGAAAACATTGGAAATCGCAATATAGTGGAGGAAGCTCAATAAAAAACTTCCATGTTACTAAAGCTACAACCTTTATATCTCACCTTCCTACAGAGTGAAACCTCTCAACTATTTTGTAGCAGCCAGCATTCAAATTGGAGACAAAGCTATGTTTACTGTGAAATCTGAAGACCTAAAATATCCACAACCAGTACCTAGAGGCTCTGGTGGATGCTTTGCCAAACCTGCTTCCCAGCCAGAGGCTGTTCAAATCAACTTCATGGACAATACTAATGAAATTGACCGGCAGAATACTATAAAGAGCAAAGATGTTGTACTGCAGATGGAGAAGACGGGTGGCAGGCTGTCTGAAACAAAAATGGAAACAAGTCCATGTGGTGTGAATATGAGCAAAGACTGTACTGCAGAAAGGAAGATAGATAGTGCCAAGTCTCAGGGTGCTTCCCTTGATGCCAAAGGCCAATCAGAGGATAGCACTCTTGCAGGGGTCAAGTGTCAATCAAAGGAGTGTATGATGGATGATCCAGCCAGGAGTGATGCTGCCAATGATGAAACCATGGTTGGGGCAGTAGCATCAAATGAAAACAGTACGGGTCTAAATCTAGAACAATGTGATACGGGTAGTAGTATAGCCAAAGATCTTTCCAAAGATGGTACATCTCATCAAGTAAATAGCGGCCAGGGTAAAGCAAATGAAATAAACAAGGAAACTGACAATATCGATATGATTGAAACTGAAATTGAGACACAGAACACAAGTGAAATCAAGTTATTAAAGCATTCTAAGGCAGTACAAGGTGAGAGTAAAGCACTACAAGACAAGGCAGTTGAGTTTCAATCTGGTCTTGTGCGGGATGTGGATCTATTAACAGCTCTGCATAGAGACCTCTGTGTGGCCTCCGAGAGTATAGTTAAAATAGCAGACAGTTTTAAACCTCTCCTGCAACGCGCAAGTAACGAGTCGGCAAAGGAGATAAGCAGCCATGTAACTCGTCTGCTTGAATCCCGTGAACGTCTTAATGAACAGATCAATCTCACGGAGGGACTGCTCAAGGGTGGTAAGAAGACTATTGGTGTGCTACAGCATCTTGCTGACAACAAAAAGAACAAAAGCGGAAAATTTGATGGTGACTCATCATCGGATGACTATATCAGTGATGATGAGGATGATGCAGGGAGTCTTACCGGTTCCATCGGTTCTATTGGCTCCAATGCATCTGGTAGAGGGTCAACACGCACCAGGCCTAAGGTGGTGTCCAGCAGACTTTTGAGGCACAACAGAAACCAGCAGCCTCGTATGTTAACAAAGAAGCGTCCTCCACCCCAGCCGCTTGCAGCCTGTGAAAGAATATGCACTGAGGTGACGCACACTTGGACTCTAGTGGATGTTATGTGGCAGGTAAGAAATGCATTCATTTATAAATTTACCGTTATGTAACTAAATCACTCATTTTACTGTGATCATGGACAATATGAAGATGTGATTGATGATTGCTTCAAACTTAAATGAAAATGATTTGTGCGCGTTGCAGTTGGTTACTATAAAATGTTGATTAAGATGTGCTCTTTGGTGCCTCAAGTGAACATGGTCATTAATTAAATTAAAATGTTGATTCAAAAAGAGATTTTTATTTTCACGCTGATAGGGTGAGGATGGTAAATCATATTTGATATGAATGTTTATTTGTATTTCAGGATGGTAGTCAGGAAAAGAGCATAGTATCTGGAGATTTGTTCCCAGCCCATCAACTAGATGAACTGGAGTTTTTCCCTGGAGATTTTGTCACCAAAAACAATGGTTAGTGATTGACCCATAAAGGCAAATGGGAATGGCACTTATTGTCAAATAAATTGGAAGCTGATCACTTGATGGAGTTATTTTGATGATTTGATAACATTGTCATAGTCAGGAATTTAGCTAAATGAATAGAAGTGTCCAGTTTCCAAACCTCAGATCCTTAATCTGCCAATTGGCCTTGATACTGAATCTTGATGGACAAAGAGTAAGTTAGAGGTAGTTATTGGTCCATTTGTGATTAGATGACAAGTAATTGCTATTCGTCAACAATCCTTAATGAAAACATCATGGTGGGTCTCTAGAAACAGACCTGTCAACTAGTACGATTTTGCCGTATTTAGTACGAAAATTTGTTGAGAATACGACCGTATGTTTTGTTCCTACAAAAATATGCTTTTTCCCTTTTTCCATTCAAAAAATTAATAAAAAAACTTGAAAACGGAGAAAATGAGACTATGGAGCGCAATCCAAGCTCTTGTGAAAAAACCCTCGAAAACGGCTGCGAATGAGACTATGTAGCACAGTCCAAGCCCTATGGATTACACGAGGCTAACAAGGAATATATTCCGATCACTTACGATAGCGTGTCCGTGATTGGTTTGTGACTTGTAAACAAAGCATTTATGACCAATAAGCACATTGCATACAAAACTGCTTGGCATCGACTATAATTACAGGCTGCTTCTTCCGCCATGTTGTTTATGTAGGGAAGCAGAGTTTCAGCGTGAATTATGGCATCGCCTTCGTCCGCTGGCGTTTCAAAAATTCATCAAGTCATCGCTGAGAGGAGAACATTTCGCAAGATGTGTAATAATGTAGTTCGGATTTCAGAATCAGCCATAGTTGGTCATATAACATTACAAACCACATTCGGACAAGCAAGCACCAAGTCCAAAGTAATGCATAAACGCAGGGCACAAATAGCCCTATCACGCAATTTTTTCCCCGTCAGTTTTACAAGTTTAATTAGGTGTTATTTTGACAAAATACAGTTTTGTATGGGAAAATACAACTTAGGGGTTTAGAATAGAGTTTTGTGAGTTTAGAAGTTGGCAGGTCTGTAGAAAGCACTTAAAATAAACAGGGTTTCAGAGTGACTATGAATAGGCAATTACTTTACTACGACATAATGCATTTGCTCTCTTTTTAAACAGAAGATGTTGAGAATGTGTATGGATTGGTGTGCAAAGCTGATCATAAAGAGAGAACATGTCTGGTACAATGGATCAGGAGACCCAATCAACATACTCCACTGTAAGTGTAGTAACTCACATCCCTGTCATCACATAATGAGAGTTCAGTAGGAAAATGTGATTTTCAGGTTTGTCCAGATTCAAAATGCTGAAGGAACAAGCTTTAAAATGATATGCAACATGTCAAAATTTCTTTTCTTTCTATTGATTTTTGGCATGTTCATTGGACCATATTTTCTTATGCACACTGGCGACTTAACGCTCATTGTGTGGTGACGGGTCTCATTTTACTCTAGTTCAATAAGTTCCAAATTGGCAAGGAATATTCGGTTTTTATCTTTGCGCCTGTAAAAGTCATCCAAGTGTACGCTCGTAATTATGGACTATGCACACGTTTTGGGCCTCACGCTGGTCCCGCATATGATGCACAATGCGCTTGTTGCAGCAAGGTTACATCCTGCGCGCCTTCGTACTTCTATAATCATTCGCTGCTGTAAAGAGGCATTGCCAATTTGGAGCTGATCAAACTAGGATTAATACAAAATAGGCCCAAACCCTGATTCATATTATTTGTTGTGTTTTAATTTGATTTGATTGTTTAAGAAGGACAATTTTTAGCTCTCTGTTAAAAACATTTTGATACATATGATAATGTTCTAAAATTGTCATGCTCTAAGAACCGTGTGGCCCATGCAACCACTGTTACTCTTGTTCCAATTAGAACATTAAATTATTAACCATAACCCGGCGGCCTGTTTTTGGGAATAAAACTATCAGGGGAGAAAAACTGATCAAATCTGGATGGAAAAACAGGCACCGACTGAACTAAGGGGGCAAACTTGCAAAAACTTAAAACTTGTTCCTGCGCATATGATAGCTCGCCGGGGCGCGGCCAGAGATAGACTGGGGAACCATGCGATACCAGCACGTAGTAGAATAGTATTTTTTTAGCATTCAGGATCGTAAGGGTTAATTGACCAATAGTAAATATTACAAGTATGCAAAATCAGTAATTGATTATATGAAATGAATTACATAATATTCCAGACCCGAGAAGATTGACAAGGAGGAAGTTAGCGTGTATGACTTGACACCTCATCCAGATTTCACCTTCAATGTAGGAGATGTAGTAGTAAGAATAGCTACTAGTGAGGCTAATACATCACCACAGACGCAGGAGGATGAGGAACAACAGGCGTGTGCAGGACAGGTAAATAGTAATAGTGTGATGTTTTAAGGAAGTATCAAAGTATTATACTGACATGTTTTAATTAAGGATTAAATCATGTTCCAGGATATGTGTATCCCCAATATACAATGGCGTCTGCGTGGTTTATAAACATGCAGAAGGCAAGTTGTGGATTGGTGATGCACATTTACACTGAAACATGATTTAACCCTTTCAACAACGACCAAGGATTTGAACGCCATTTCATAAATAGACAATGCAATAAGAACATAATTTAATTGTACTTCATTTTTAACAATTTCATCCAAACTATTTTCAAAAACCTCAACAGCTAAAATGACCAAATCAAAATAACAATCAAGTTCCTTTTAGTTTCAAAAGTTGATGCAAACATTAATCATTCCAAAACACATTATCCGTGTGGTGTGGTTCGATTGGCATGCTGGTTTCAAAATTGACTGATATTATTGGTCCTTTAGGCGAGGATAAAAATGCCTGTTTTTTGGGCCCGACCGACCCACTTCAAGAATTGGTTTTGGTTTTTTTTAGACATTTTTTTCTCAAATCATGTAAAATCGTTTTTGGCCGAAAATCTGTTGACATTTTTTTCTTCATAATTTAAAATATAAAATTCAGATTTTGGTGACATTTTAGGTTAATTTTTTGACTTCTGACCGACTGACACTACTTGACAGGTCCGTCTGCCCGTAAAACAGGGGTGTTTTTTTCTGTCACCTTACCAATGCTTTATCACTAATCTTGTCAACTTCACCTATGTATTCCTGTGTGTGTTATGCCAATCAATCTTACATTGCTACCAATCAATGACATGATCACCTACACCAGTATTAAGTGAACATGTATTCAAATTTGTATTTCTACACTGGTTGATTTGATTCCTGGGGTTCCATCATGTTACATGGATTAAATTTGTGTAGCCATTTCCTTTTAATTCCTTTCACAACAATATTTGTTAACATTGCATTGAATTTGATCAACGTAAGAAATACTTTTATTTTAATACTTTTGACCAATTGTTATTGTTTTGTGGTTTTTGTTGTTGTTGCAGCATTAGTTGTCATTGATAATGAAAAGCACACATATTTAATGATGGATCGTTATGATAAAATTCTTGTGATTAATTATGTCCAGGTGCGTTGGGTTAACACAGATGGTACAATACATATAGCTTGGGTAGATAGCACAGAAAGCAGTGTGTTACCACAGGATCTATATAAGCTAGAAGAGGTAAGTAATATTGAATTATTTTCTCACAATCCACATCTACATCTCAGTGTGCTACTGCAAGATTTGTATTATATACAGAAGGTTAGTGATATAGAAACATTTGGTGTACCACTCCCTTCCACAACCCACACACATACCCCTAGTGTGTTACAACAAAATGTATAGAGACCAGAGGAGGTAAATGATTTACATTTATTTGGATTTGACGAACCTCCCTTTGTCATGGTCACCCCTGCATTGTGTCAATTAAGGCATAATTCTGTAATACCCTCCACACCCTACATTAATAGTAGGTGTCGTTCTTAAAAATCATGCACTGTGAATACCCCTGTGAAGGGTATAACAGAATTACTCCCTAAATTAATTAGGATTCAATTCCATAATTTGTTGTTGTATTGTCATGCAAAGTTCTTAGATAATAAAGCCTTACAGAGAATGGTTACTTTAGACTTAGAGGATATATCAGAAAAGATCTATCACTAATATTGTTGAGAACTATATTATTACGCCATGATTTCTTTTGTAATTTGCAAGAATCAGCCGATTTATTACTAAGCTAATGATAACCCATGTATGTATTCACAGGACTCAGATTCTGATTGGTCAGATTATGGTAACGATGACGAAGAGTGGGAGGAGCTAAACGGGACCATCAAGAAAGATAAGAGTGGAGATGGTTCTAAGTCAGAGTCAGATAGTAGCTGGGAGACAGCAAGCAGCGCCTCTACCGCGTCATCATCTGCATCAGAAGCTCCAACAAAATCTACTAGGTATATTTTCAGAGAATATGTATAGTATTTTCAATTCAAATTTACAGGGGCAAATGTTTTTGGCACATTTTACAGGTTTGCGAAATGTCAAGTTGAGGTTTTCCTGTATTTCAAGATTGATTATACAAAACATTTAACAACTTAAATGTTTAAAACTGCCAGTTTTTTTTCTCCAATTTTTATGAATTGTTTTATTTTACATTAAAATATCGTCAGCCTGCTTCGATAATTGCCTAACTCATTTTTTCTAGTTTTTAGAAAACAACAAAAATATGGTTCAAATATATGGACAAACATATTTAGTCACCATTTTTCAGGATGAACAAATGATAATGAGACAATTAAAATGCACTCAGCACCTGCGGTCAGGGTGATTACATTAACGATGCATGATCAATTTTCAGTGACATAGGCAAAGATTCTTCATCTCACCACTCATTACGAGACTTATGCAGTTTGTCTTACGATCATTAGCATAATTAGTGCAGGTAAATTCCAAACAGGAGCAGTAACTGTTGGATAGAATTATGTTGGAGATATACCTTTAAGTGAAATGTTGCTTATAGGCCTTATACGAGTTAATATGACCCATTTTAAACATTTTACATCATTCACAAGCTGCCTATCTCACAAGGCTGACTTAGGCAGAATTGAAATTGTGCATTTATCAACACTTTTAATTGGTCAATGACTTAGGCATTATTACAGCATAATGTAATGAAGTCGTGATTTATGCAAAAAGCTCAATTTCACTGAAAAATAAGTTAGGCAATTATCGAAGCAGGCTGGCGATATTTGGTTGTGAAGTTCAAGTTTAGACATTTTTGACTTGACATCAATTTTTCATCCTATATCCTTACCAGAAAAATAGGAAAACAAAGAACTCCTTAGTTCTCCTTCATTGAGCTGTATGCAACAATTAATCAATTTAAGGTCAAGGTATCATTTGTGATATGGTGTTAGATGATATAAACTTAAACCTAATAAATCTAAACAAATTGTAATACATTATTTGTATTTCAATTTTCCATTTAGTATCAGTATTGAGGATGCAGCTAAAGAAGAAGAGGACAAGATCAAAGAAGCAGAGCAATATGTTGCATTGTCTCAGAATGAGAAACAGCCAAGCGATGAAGATGGGAAGACATTAGGATGTAAAGATACATTACCAACCGTTGCTAATGAAGAGACAGTAGGTGCCACAGCTGCTCCACCAGCAGAGGAAGTCATCTTTAAGGTACCTAGTATCCCACCCATCAGTGATAAAAGTGTCGCAGTACTGGACAAAGGTGTCGTAGAAGAACTAGCTCAGCTATGTGACATAGAGAAAAAGATTGATAAGATACAAGATACAGTGGTTGCAGAAGAGACTCTGGCACAGCTTAGTAACATAGAGGACAAGATGAACCAATTGTGCTCAGCAGCAAACTCTTTGCTGAAGAGAAAGAGGTTCTTGACGACCGCTGATAAAGATGGGAAAAAGGAAAAGCTCGCAGAGGAGGAGAAGGAGGAGGAAAAAGATTGTGCTAAGACTGTAGCTGATACAGATGAAAAGAAGGAGGATAAAAACATTGTGATTGCAAAGACTGATAGAGCATTGCTAAACACTGATGAGGCCTCAGAGAAAACCAAAGATGACTCCAAGTCAACAGATGTGTGTGATACTAATAGCCCTCCTATGGAGGGTCTATTAGACTATATAGATTCCCATAGAGAGGAGATTCCCTTAGGAAATAAAAAGGTGGAGTTGGCCACGGCTGAGACCACACACATGACCGATGATGTCATTCATAAAACAGGCAGTGAGTATATTTGATATTGAGAAAGATTATATTTCATTATTTCCACTTAAGGGAAGTGTCAACCCAAAATATATGAATTTTATCAAGCACTGTAACTTTTAAACTAATAATGTAATGTACATAAAAGTATACCATTTTTCAAATGAAATGAGTCGGAGAATCCATTTTTGGTATTACATTTTCCCAAAAATAGTGATTTCTAAATTTTTGCCTAAAAATCACTTTTTTGGCGCCAACAACTTTCAGACAACCTAACAAAATCAGTTTTTGATTCAAAATTTCACCAAAATCATCTTAAGTCAATTATCTAGGAAGCACTTTTTTTTTTGGCTTACATTTTTTTTAGTTTTGAAAATATTGACCAAAAAGTGCCAAAAAAATGTTTTTTATCTCAAAAATCAAAAAAGTGCTTCCTAGATAATTGACTTTAGATGAATTTGGTGAAATTTTGAAATTTTTAATCAAAAACTGTTAGGTTGTCTGAAGATTCGTAAAATTCCTTCAAATTTGAACTTCTACAAAACATCGATTTAGTAAAAATGTTGACATTTTTCGCCATTTAAAGCTAATGTTCTCGGAATACACAGGCGCGTGACCTAAAAGGCGAGTATACTATTATGAACAATCAAATTAAACTATCAGATTCAATTTATATTGTCACAATGTGAAGAAATTGGAAGAAAACTGAATTTTAGATGATCGTAAGATTGGCCTTTGTTTACATTTTTAGGCCTTGTTTTGCGCTCTTTTGTTTTTCGCGTCTTCGTCGCGGATATTAAGCGGCGCGTCTAGTATTACGCAGGGGAAGATTCAGCGCGCGAAGCAATGATAGAACAGCTATCGCAGCATTTGAAAAGCGCGGAACTCCGCTTAAATTCCCGCCAAATAACCATGCGCCTTTTCCTGGCTCAAACTTACCAAAACAACAATTTAAAATCACCCAAAAGAACGGGAAATAATCGCTTCCGATTAGTAACTTATGATGGTAATAATAGAATACATGTAAAAGTATAATATAATAGAGAAATATGAAATTCAATTTTTGAAACAAGTGCTGGGTTGACACTGCCCTTAAGAACACTACATTTGTTTCTAGTACTTCTCTTGGTGTTGAGTGAATAAGAGTATAGTTCATTTTGAAGAAAAATATATATGAAATGAAATTCATTTGGTGAAAACCATGGCATTGGCTTTGTCAGATTTGTAAATAAAAGATGTTCCGATCACTTTTTGGGTATGAATTCAGAAGAATCCCCGTATTGTTCTCATTATGTCTGTAAAATCTTAGGGGCCAGAAATGTTCCATTTTTAAATTATAGGCTAAAATGTGATGAATTACTGCCAAAGGTGGTTAACCACCAGCCAGTTTGTGTACTACTCAATGCGCACATTTATTGTGACCTTGTGCTTTTAAAATAAGAACTTTTGGAGTTATGCAACTCAAACTTTGGAATGTGACAATTTTAAGGATGACCTTTCATGTAAAATAGAAAACATCAAGTTGAAAATCGGCCAGCAATCAGAACATCTATCTACCTTAAAGATTTAATACACAAGTAGTTTGGGATATATTTTACATGGCATGCCCAAATATTAAACATGTTTACCATGACAACAGCCCCATAGACTTGATTACAAGTCTCAAAATTGAAAGGTACATGTACGGGTCATAGTTCAATACATGTGATTTCAGATAATGTGTCATAGATCGCTCAATAAATGTGATTTCAGATGAAACCAAGTTTAAATTCTGATTATTCCATAAACCCAAAGTCAACTTGGTAGTCTATGTCACTTGTCAAACATGACCTATGATTATAACTGACAAATATCACATTGAATACTTATTTTTTGTAATCTTTCACAGCTTTTATTCTAATGGAGGAGGTTCCTGATTGTCACAATTTCAAGTCTGCAAACTTCACACCAGAAGACCCTAAAACATTTTCAACAAGTATAAGAAATGAGGTAAGTCTAACATCAAAGTGGATTTAACCAGGGATTTAACCAAGTATACTAATACTGCAAGAACAGGCTCAAAACTATACTATCCATCCAAATACTCAATTCAGATTACAGGAGCGGATAATGTGTAAACCCCTGAAATATTTCCAAGTGTGAAGGACAATTTCTTTTAGTACTCACAATTTTAACCTGCCTCTAACATATAGATGTAAGTTTGATTGCATTATTTTCACAAGATTATTGTGGCTATACAAATAAATCATGGTTTGTCCCCATCCTGAAATATTCTAAACCATATCCAGTTTTTATGATTTAATTTGTTTTGTTTCCATTCCATTCATTAGATGAAGTTGTTACAGACGTCATTACCACAAGGAATCATAGTGAAAGCATACTCTGATAGAATGGTAAGATAACATTTATAGCAGTAATTCATTAGAGTTAGAACAAATAAGTTTAATACCTGTTTCTGCCTATTTGTACATAAACATATGCAGTTTTCAGGGTTTCAGCAGATCTTCAACATTTTGTTTAATCAATCTGACTGACTTGAATTTAATTTTAGTCTTTTCAAAAGCCATTATATCATTTTAAGGCACCCAAGTTGATCCTCGACCTTGATTCTTGAGTAAAGCCTTATTTGTTATAAAGAAATGAAGCTATATTTCTGGTCATATTTACAACTGAATCCACATCTGGTTTGGTAACACACAGTGATCTATAATAAGCTCTCTTATAGTGTTGGGGGATGTGATCTGATTGTTGACACACTTTGAAAAATTGATTGGTTTTCGATCAAATTTTCCGATGTTTGTGTCGTGTTTAAGTTCAATCTTGTGCTACACAAAGTTGCAAGTGTATGATGAGACACGTTACCCATGAGGCAGAATTGTTGTCGCATACATATTTGCGTTAATAAATGCGGTTATTCGAAGCAGCCAGGGTGGTAAACAACTCAATGGACTTGCCGTTTTAATTAGGAAGGGAAATTTATTATGGATCAATCTAAATAAATCTAACAAAAAGCACTATTAGTGGTAAAATAGCAAAATAACCAGTAAACTAAATAAGAATGAGACTTGTGTTGTCGTGGTGGCAACCATACACAACTTCAATATGGTACAGCCTATACAATATGAGACAACAGAAAAGGCAAAAGAGCGATATGAACTGTATTTATTTTATTTATTTATCTATTTCTTTATAAGTACATGTATTTTTTCCTGTTACAGGGCAAAATAACAGGTGACAATTACATTTTTTTACCTTCAAGTATGTGCATCTCTTTGTATTTTACAATATAATACATAATTTTATTTCTCTTGCAGGATCTATTCTCAGTACTATTTGAAGGTCCCGCCAACACCCCTTACGAAGATGGCCTCTTCTATTTTGATGTGCGGTTACCCCCAGATTATCCCCGCTCCCCTCCTCTGATGCATTTTCATGCATATTGCACAGGACGATTGAATCCAAACCTTTACAGTGATGGCAAAGTGTGTGTGAGTCTACTTGGAACTTGGACGGGCAAGGTAAGACACACTGAATCCAATTTGTGGTCAATTTCTGATAAGTTAAAAGTCAAAATCAAAAGTTGACATTTAAGCCAGACTCCTCAATAATATAGATTCTATACAGGTTTTTCACTACTCTGGGCAGATGCCGTGTTACTTTTCTAATAAATGTGCAAGATACATATCTCTAGGGTTTTTGTTAGCAATCATGGTAAAGTACTTGATCTAAATGTGCAACAATTGACTGCTGCATTGTGTATTTTATGCTCTTTAAACTGCAACATATCCACCTCACTTATTTGATACGTGAAATAGTTGAAAATGCAATGAATTCAAAGTCATTGTAAGAACATCTAAACAAACACAAGTGCAACTTCAGCCAATGATATAAATGATGTGCACTTTAGTATATAATGTAATCTAATACACACAGTCCACTGATTCAAGATCTAATAAATGTTGTTCAATCTGAGGTTTTGAATGATTATAAACTTCATAACTTAACCACCTTATAATTAATTTCATTATAGTTTTACACTATTTTCTTATGCCCCTCTGTGCCTGCATTATCTCATATTTCTGTTGAGAGATGATGCATATACTACCTATGTAGTGTACCAGCAGACTGTGAAAAAGTCCAAATAATAACTGGTTGATTTTTATAGGGCAATGAAATGTGGACATCCAAATCAAACCTACTGCAAGTGCTAGTCTCTATCCAAGGCCTTATACTTGTTAGTGAGCCGTATTACAATGAAGCAGGGTATGAAAAGCATAGAGGATCACAGCAAGGATTGGAAAACAGTCGTATGTATAATGAAACAGCAGCACTCAAGCTAATACAGGTAGGCTATCAAATGATTCCCTCACAAAGTGTTATTGTTATTTATCTCTTTGTCGTCTTGACCCTAACCACTCCGAATATTAAAATAACTACTCCCAACACTATTTTGGTAACCCCACTACTAAAAAATCTCAATGCCTGATCGTGTCAGGCTATAATATGATGACAGAAACCTTTGTTTTGAGGATATGTAAAGGCTTGGAGTCCAAGCTGACCTGATTAGGTGGTCACACAAAAAAGATTTGATCTTTGATTTGATTTGATTTGATATAATTTGAGTCCTACGACCCTGGATAACCCAATAAGCTTATTAGCTTATTTCCATTGGGGTCCGTTAGATGTGTGAACAGATACAGACCGGGATGATTCCCTACTCTTTACGAAAGAGTCTATAACCTTTTAACGTGCTCGGGTATTGCTCTTCCGATGCACGGGACCACCATTTATACGTGACTTCCGAACCACTGTTTTTTAATGCCATTAGGAAATCGTCAGAATCATTTCGCTTCATTTACCAGGCTACCGACGGCGCACACAGTATCAGCACTTAGATTGTAATATTCCCTAACAGCTCCCCAATGTCGCTTGGGTCGACGAAGCAATTGAGACTAAGTACCTTGCCCAAGGATACAAACAAGTTGGCTGTAGCGGGGCTCGAACTCACAATCTTTGCATCGTGAGACCGGCATGCTATCCACTACACCACACGTGCTATCTGTTTTTATTATTTTTTATTAAGGGATGATATTGAACAGCTTAAACCAAAATTACAGTTTTGCTGTAGTTACCAGACTCAATATACAATATAACCACTATGATGTGGATTAAAACAGTATGTGGGAGAACACATCAATCACTTCATTGAAAAAAATCAAGCGAGCTTTATATATCAAAGTAATTAGTATAATGAAGAGTCGTGTATCAGAGTTCTCATCATGTTTGAATCCATACCACTATTATGTGTGTCCAGACAGGCCATTGCTCAACATAAAGCAGGAAGAATGGTGTAATTGAAATTAAAATGGACCATTTTGGACCCTGAAACTGCACATAAGTCAAATTTTGAGGATCGTGGACTCCCGGATGCTAAAAAAGTGTCCATGACCCCGATACCTTTTGTTACATTGTAGCGTCAACCCTGACTCATTTTCTGATATATATCCTATTTGTTTCTATATTATAGTCAATGCAGTTGATGGTGTCTAATCCACCTGAAATCTTCCGTGAGGAAATCCTGCAATTTTGTAGAAAACATTCATACAGGTAAGTGCTTCCATAAATGATAATGTATTATATGCAAGATTGACAAGAAAGAAAAAGGCCCTGATTCAACATCGTGCTACCTGTTCGAGTGTATCAATGCCAATTCATGCTCTTTCACTGCCGACTGCCAGAACTCGCTGCTTAGACAGAAGCTTCCTTCACACAGCCGTCTCCTTATGGAACAGTCTTCCAGACAACGTTGTTGGCACCATCTCGGAGGCAGGAATCCAGGCTTTCAAGTGCCGGGTGCACAGACACCTTCTCTACAATTCATAACACCTAACTGTTACATTAGCATGGTGGTCATGGTTCAAGTGTAAGTTAATGCTTGGGTGTGGAGATGGTGGATGGTCCTGTAATGCATGTAGCCAGCTAGGCTGGTGATACGGCCATGCCCTGACAGGTGACGACAGGCAGCTCCTTGTAGATTTAGTTCCCAAGTTTGTTGTTTAGGTTCACTTGATGTCCATGACCTCCAAATACTAATTTTAGTATTTATATTTTGATGTTGTTCTCTTTATGTTTGGGCTTTTATCTTATTCTTACGTCGCATTTATTGGCATTTTTAACCCATTTGGGTTTCTTGTATTATGCATATTTTCTGAGTTGCAGTGAACCAATTTATTGGCCTTTCAGAGCTCTTTGTAGAGAGTTACCAGTTTGATTTCTAATCACTCAGTTAATTAACGTTGTTAATGTCTGTTGGGCTTTTGTTCACATTTGCTCTTTATACAGGCCGTAAAAAAAAAAGTTATACAGTTTTGATTTTTTTTTTTAAATATCTCCCGTAGAATTTCTGTTTTAATTTTTAATGGTATGCAAGGGGAATTTTCTAAGCTTTCGAATAAGCTTTGATTCATGAAAATCGATGGTCGGTAAGCAGATTTATGATCAATTGTCTAAAGTAGTCATGAAATCACCTGGGCCACTTTGGTTTAATCAATGGTAAAACCACTGGATGAATATGAATGGAATCAAACCAGGAACATAGCAGTAGAGCGCTCTTGTTAGACAACAAGGGTTCATTTCAAGTGGTTAAAAGTATTACAAAGAAGATATCCTAAGGTCTTTACAAAGATCTGTAATGTGGGGTAAAACCATCCCTTACTAAGAGACAGTGGCGTAGCCAGAGGGGGGGCGAGGGGGGCGATCGCCCCCCACCCCCCCCTCCCAATATTGACGTCGTGTCGGTTGAGATTGGCACTGTCGGTTCATTTGACCAGAGGAATCATGGAATTATGATGGTCAAAAGTACACATATGAAAAAATTTAGCGCGCTATGCACGCATAACAGTCACCTAAATGCAATATTCGTTGGTACAAGCTTGTTTAGAGCCAAAACGTACCAAAAATAGGTGTAAAGTCAAAAAATCCTACCATGGATGTATATACATGCCCATGCCTATACCTACTTAGCTCAAACACCTTTCACTTCTTTGACACATAATAATTCATTATTAGATACCTCTAAATGAATAATGGATGACGTAATCTCTAAACGGAATATAGAATTGGCCATAGTAGATCTTGGTGCCAGGCACTTGATACTCTTCACATGTTTGCCAGTTCAATTATGTTCATCATCTTGTGTAGTCATTTGAAAAGCTAGTGTATTTATTTTATAAAATGTATGTGTATAGATGTTAAGTTAATCAACGACAAGCATCAATGTGTACCATGGGTTGATTTGTTGAAACACAAGATAAAGGGAACATGCGCTCCCAAGAGCTTGATCAACGAAATAGCTGTACTCAAATGGATGGTGGGCATACAGTTGCAAAATGATTATGTTTCCATTTTGTTCAATATCAAAATAACTGATCAAAATTTACCCATTTTTTCACAGGATGATTAGCCGTGTTGACCATTGGCTAAATGACTCTTCAAGCCAACCCTCATCATTTGGTTCTAACTCATCAGGGACATCCTCTCTGCCATCTTCCTCCTCATCAGAAGCTGTCTCTTCCTCTCCACCTGCTACAAGCTCTTCCATTACAACATCTCCACAGTCAACACAATGTATGGAGGTGTCTGTCACCATTGATCAAGCTGTTGGGTCTGGTATTGCCTTCTCATTATTTCCATTATCTAGAGGTTTTCTACTGAGTGCTAAGCAGGCACTGAGAGCTTACAGGGCATCACTTCATGTATCAGGAATTGAGGAGAGTTAACAGTGCTTTTTGGTGCGAATGCAAATCCCATTAATTTATCAGTCAGTGGTATATAAAAAGTGCTATTCCAAAGATTACTTGGCAGTCAGTGAATATTACTACGATTTCTATGCTTACAGGGCTGTGGTATTACAAGTATATTTGATAGAGTGAAAAGCCTATTGCCTTACATATCAATCATCATCACTGGTACTCTTGTTACCAACCAATCCAACGGTATTCACTGTACAACTCTTAAACTTATCCCTTAAGCCAGTAGTGGTCATTTGTGAGACTTCTTAACATTATTGCCTTACCTAGTGGATGTGTGTGCAATACTTAAAAACACATGTTAGTCTGCGGCTGATTGGGCATATACACTTACAAAACTAGGTTTTAAAGTTTTATGGAGCTACACAGTATCAAGTGTAATATATATTTAGTTTTGTATGTTCTCCATATTCAGCAATGGCTTATTGTTCCAGAAATCTCTGCAGCATCCAGTATATTGTATGTAGTTTAACACTGACTGCTAAACACTAGGAACTGTGCAGCATTATGTGTATAATTAAAGAGTCCTAAATATTGTATATTTGGTTTAACACTGACTTTTGTTGGCTAAAAATCACAGAGAACTGTGCAGCTTTAAAGTGTATAATGGAAGAGTCCTTCTGTATTGTATATTGGTTTAAGCTTACTGGTCATGGATGAAATTAGCAGGGAACTCTGAAGCTTCCAATTATATTGTATTATCATAAACCTTGTGCAATGAATGTAATACAGCAACTGAAGTTTATTATAAAACATGTTTTGTGCTATCCTGGAAGGTGGAATAAATTGACATAATTCCTTTTATTAGGTATAATAGTAGTAAGCACTAGCTTTCCCAGAATAATAAATCGTGTCTGTTTTATTAAGAAATGCCTCACACAATCAATGCCGTAGCATGCACATGGAGATTTTTTGGCCGTAGTTATGGTTAATAAGCATGTTGTCTGCATACTGACTGTATTCACTTTTGGCCTTTAATTAACCAGTCTTGATCATCACTAAGGAAATGTTTAAAAAGGAGAAGAATAAAACTATCACTGCTAACACTGTGCAAACAATATTCCAACAGCTTTCTCAATCCAGTTCTGTTAAATACCTGTTTTCCACCATCTCTATATCTTTAAATCAAAGTTACTTTGTTCGCAAGGTAGAAGGCATGATACTAATTAATATTTCCCTCATGGTAGTCCAGAAATGAACAAATTAATTTCCCTCACCAGGATTTGAACTTGGAACCTCCCGAACTCTAGACGGACTCTAGATGGAAGTGGAAGGAATATTTGAATTTGAATCAAAATCCTTTAGATACAATTTCTAATGCTTCAATACCAATTGTCCTTGTTAGGTCAGTTGGTAAAGAATCCATCTAGAGTTTGGAAGGTCGTGGGTTCAAATCCCGGTCAGAGAAATAAATGTTTTATTTCTCGTCCACCACAAGGGAAAGATTTATTATCATATAATATGCTATATCTTATTTTGTAAATTTGCATTGAGGGTCACAAATAAAGTCTAAATTTACTTTCATAACTTGCCATATCAATTTAAATAACACATCTTTGAAGAAATAGAAAGAAAATTTGTTATCATGTTAGTTGGTTAGTAGAAGTGCAAGTACTTGCTTGTATGATCTTTTCTCACTGCATTGGCGCATTATGGGCACACACAGTGAGATTTCTGAAATATAATGTTGTAGATTTGCTTCAGTAAACACTATTGTCTATTTCACTTCCTCTGGACAGTCACCATAACATGTGTGTATACTCAATCACCTCGAGAAGTTGGCATGTGTATGTACTGCATGACACAGTAACGCCACTGTCTCATTGAAGTGAAATAGACAGTACAAACTGCCTTTTATATATAAGGGATATCTATCTATGCATGCATACTACTTACTCTTGAACCTGTTTGAATTTGGATGCTATAGTCGCCGTCAGAGAAGTTCAGCACTTTCCCTGCGCGGACTATGCGTGCGTAATAAATAATGAGCTTGTGGGCGGTAACATTCTTGGCGCAATAAATACAATCAGGCCAATCTATGGGCGCGTTGGGTAGCTCAAAGTCATGCTATTTTACTCAACCAATGGCAATAGCACTTCCCTGTTTACGCTTAGAATGCGGTCGTAACAGAAAAAAGTGCTGAAGTTCTTTGCAGCCGACTATAGTGACAACCATTTAATAAATGTGTTTGAGAAATATTAGTGGTAACTAATTACCAGATTCTTAAACTCTTAAACATGTTTTAGATTTGATAATAACCTTTTTCTATAAATAGTGAACTTATTAATGAAAAATTAAAAAGCTTGTCCATTCTTCAAACACTATCTTGTTATGCATAACTAAGCTTTGATACCATCATTATATGCTAAATGAAAGTATTTGAAAACAATTAAACCTGCTTCTTAGAAATCTTATGCAATATTATCACACATACTTGTTACTTGGTCCACTGTTGTAAAAGTAGTAACTGTATCTGCACAATTTGAAAAAATCTGTGTATTGATAAATATCTGATTATGTATTCCTTACATAGACCTTTATACCTAGGAAACATAACCACATTGTTGCCGACAAAACGAATGTATGGTGAAAGTTTTCACTCATACAGTGTTGTCTGTCTAAATAGTAATGAAAAAGGACTATTCCATTTGTATTTCTTACGCCCTCTATGTAATGTAGTACATGCAACATTGAGATTCAAAGTGTAAAATTCTTTCTTGGTTGTTGGGTACAGAATATGAAATAATTATGTAATATATTCTCCATACTGTCCTCTTCACACTATGTTTATGGATTAATATGTGTTATAATATGTTGTGAAGTTTAATTGTATTAAATTGTATTACAATTTATTTGTGTATCCACAGCTCTTAACTGGCCAGTGTCCAAATAACAGGCTTGATTGATTACCTTTGGAAAAAAGTATACCCAGAATGGGCTATTCAATAATAGGACTTTTCTTTAAATCTTGGGAATTGCAGTGGTCATCTATACCATTCTATCATTCAAACATGGATGTTTTCTTGGGAATTCCTAACTGTCAATTTTTTCAATTTTTATTCCCACGTTTTCTATAAGGGGTGTACCATTAATTTATATAAATAATAGCTCAATTGAGTATTTGGATATTCACTTAAATGAAGATTTGACACATCATGTCAGAAATGTGTCTACTACTATTTGACATTTAACAAATAGTAAAACAAACTTTTCAGTGACCCCATATTGTTGAAAAATAGAATATTACTCTCAAAGATATGGCAATATCTTTTTGAAATGGTGTACTTATGTACCAGTCATGCATCAAATATTTTACGGAATAAAGCAAGTGCACTAAAATCACAAGGTATTCTACCTTGATGCATTGTTTGCTCAAGTTAAATGTACCTGAAAAAAAAACCACCCACAGAGTGCACTACATGTCAGGAATACCAAACGCACCTGCAATGTGCAAGGAGTTTGGAATCAGATAGCCTTTGTACTATATTACACAGTGAAAATCATTTTCAATGAACAAAACACGGAAACAAAATAGTGAAGTGTATAACGATATTCAAGGACCGATGATGATTATTTTGAATAATTAATATTTTATATTCTGTACCCACTATAGAACCTACAATCATACATGTTGAATCCAACCTTACTGTTCTTTACATTGGGAAGATATATAATAGAAATGGAATAGACCTTAAAATATTAGTCAAGTGTAGTGTAAACTGTGTAGTGTTCACATATTAACTGGGCATGGGGATGGGATGACTGAAATTCAGTTGGTTAGAGATTTATTGCCATTCAACTTTCAAATTAGGGAAGTTGTGGCTTTCAACAATTGGATTTCCGCCATCCCGCTTATTGAAGCCAGTTAGTATTTATTTTATATAATTCATGTTTATTTTCTAGTAGTTCGAGGTCTTGTTCAGGTCTGCATTTTACTATTATGCTGATGACTGCTATGTCACTAATGTAATGGGGTTATCTATTATATAAATAACTAAATGGAAGGATAAAGAAAAGTCCACAAGTTCTCATGGAACAAAATATATCTTTATAAAGCAAAAATAACTGTAGCAGTATGACTGCTGTTGGAGCATGGTACTTTAAAAGTATTAATTTTCACGCTTCACACATTTCGGTCAATTTTGCCTGTTTTTATATTCGCAATTTTGAACTTCCTTAAATAGACCTACATACAAAAAATAAATATATTCACACATTTTTATTTTCGCGCGAAACAGTATGCTATATCACCGATTACATAAATTGTATAGAGTGCACACTCACTGACTAGATACGTATGTATGTGGTCAGTGGTGCTCTTTCATAGTCTGTATGAAGAAGATAAAAATACATGGAGAGAAATTACATTTTAATTTGTTAAGGCAAATGAATCACTAGAAAATATGCATAAATTCAAAATTCTACTGTTAAATATATGTTGTTGTGTGTTATTGTCAAAAAAACATCAAATACAAAAACAAAGTATGTAAAAATTGTATAAAACTATTTATGGATTCTATTAAATTGAGTTTATGAAGATGATGACCACTGAAATATGTTATATACATTTAAGGTAACTGAGAGTGTGATTACCTGAGTTTGTTTAAATATTTCATGGTTTATTCAATATCATTAGTGATTTCATCTCACAACTTGTCACCGTATTGACTAAAAACTAATACCTTAATCAAGGAATGCTAAATCCCTTGCAAATCAACCACTGTGAAATTTGTCTTTTTCATTGCTCATAATTTTTTCACATTCTGTCAATTTAAAGAATCATGCATCTTGAGACATTTGGGATTTTATGTTCCAGTGCATGCATGGACATAATGTAGGGTGAAAGATTCCACTGTTACAGTAATGTGTCAGTATGATTTTAGTATATTCACTTTTACATCCTATCTTTGTGATTGTTATGTTATCCATATTACATTTGGCTGTCATCCCTATCGTTTCCTATTTACTGGACATAATTTGTGTCATCCCTCCCATTCTACAAATAGCAGATGAGGGTAAACCAAAACCGATCTATAACATGTGATACACAAGAGCAAAAATCCTGAAATTCAATGAAGTCTATTGAAGATTGAAAAGAGAAATGTGTAGAGGCCTACAATCCTGCATTTTGAAATAAAGCTAAACCGATCTTTATTCAATGAAGCAAATGGGGTTCTTTTATTGACGACATGTTAGTTGGTTAAGTAAAATCCAATTAACATCACTTTGGATTTCTGACCACCCCAACACCTATTTTTTTGCATACATACAATACATGCTTGTTGGGTTTAAACCCACAATGTCTTGTAATGCCAATATTGGGTCACAACAGGGCACATGCCATCCCTTCAATAGCCACAAGATTTTTAATTGCATATTCATGTAAAGGTCAATCAATTCCTCTGACCATCAGTATGTACCTCTTAGTTTAAACTGATGGTCAATTTCAGAATGTGTGTCATGAAATGAAATGAAAAAAGGAAGCCTTTTGAACACTATCCAAACCAATCTTATCATCATTAAACTAAGCAAAGTATTGTGCACATAGGCTATGGTAGAACACATGTTTCATGACAAAGGGTGGTCAGTATATCAGTGCCTATCATGGCTAAAGAAACAATATAATGGATATCAACTTTGACCATTTCTGGAGTTCAGAATTAAATTAAGTATATATATAGACAACTACTGAATTGACCATGTCAAAAAAAATGGTATATAACTGTACACTATGTGTATATTAATTCTATGAGCAACCACCTGTGGTATTTTACCTTACCAATGCTAAGTGTGTGCATTGTGTAAACACGGGATAATTATAAATATCATGTATTCAGATGCTTTAATTATTTATTATAATAGTCTTTATTTTGTTTACAAGATTTTGTTTAGTACATTAATGCATGCATATTATTTGTATAAATCATGCCAAGAGCTCTGATTGTCCAATCAATAATAGTGCTTTCTGTCATAAATGTGTGTGTGTGTGGTATAAAGAGGATCTTGGTTGAGAGCAGGATATCAATTAAAACCTCTTACATATTGAGTTAAAATGCTTTTTTCCTGTGGACTAGACGTTTACAGCAGGTACATCAAATATTCAACAACTGAAATTAATAATGTGATTATTAAGGATGGTTTTGATACATTAATAGGCTATACTACATAGCCGTTTGATCGCACAGAACCATTCCGTTTTGGTTAAAATACATTTCTGTGTGATTTTTGCTTTCAACTAAAAGCAAACACAAGCCATCTTCTGTTTGAATTTCAGAACAGCATGTATAACTAGTCATGAAAAAACAACCTTTACATATATAATCAATTATTCTTTCAATTTTCCTCATACTGACAACACGGCATTCCTGCATGCATGCATTAAGGGGGCTGTGAACCCTCAGGTATAGCCTCCGTAAAACTGCCGTAACTTCTTCATTATTCATTTAATCTATATAAAAGTATACATTTTTTTGCAGAAAAGTGTTCAATGAATCCAACCATGATCATGAAATTTTGTCATACTAGTCTTATTAAATTCCTAATACAATTCCCTAGGAATCTTTTTCTTTTTTCTTTGTTGAAAATCTTTATTATTTTTTGAATTATTGACCAAAAAGTGCCAAAAATGTGATTTTCATGATTTTGGAGTTGGCACGTTTTGGTCGATAATTCAAAAAATAATAAAGATTTTCAACACACAAAAAAAGATTCCTAGGGAATTGTATTAGGAATATAATAAAACTAGCTAGTATGACAAAATTTGACAAAATATATTTTGAGTTATCTTTGCAGAACCTAAAATGGGTAAAAAAAACCGGGTTTTTTATAATTTTCTCCAAAATTGTCAATTTCATGATCATGGTTGGATTCATTTAACTCTTTTCTACTATTAAGACACTAATCTAGGCACTTTTTGGTAAAAAATTTCAAAAAATACAAGTTTAGGTGGAAAAATGAGAGAATTGTCCCTAGATTAGTGACATAACATTAGAATCAAGCAATTTTGGGCATTTTTTACTCAAAAATAATTTTGTTAGCTCGTTCCAAAAAAATTGGGTCAAAAAAGTGAATTTTGGTCAACATGTTTGGTCAAAATTGATGCCAAATTTGGATTCTCTGATCCATTTCCTTTCCAAAAATGTATACTTTTGTATGCATTTGATTAATAGTTCAATAATTACAGCACTCATAAAAATCAAAAAATCAAATCAAAAACTTCCTTGAGCCCCCCCTTAAAGGAGGTGTCCAGCAAGCACAACATTGTGCATTATAAAGGGGTCAAACAAAGTAAGTCCCCCTCTAAAATTAGATTACCTTTGTTTACATAACTTCACACACAACTAGACGTTTTGAAAAATTGAAACGATTATGAAAAGATAAAACGCTTGGCTACCAATAGAAAGGTTTTTTTATTTTCGATATCATGTTTACTTTTCACAAAACAGTCACATTTACCGAAAATGATGTTTTCAGAAAAAGTGGCACTTGGTCCTATACCAGCCAATTTAAAAACTCTCTCTCGTGATTTTTTGTACGCAATTTAGACTAAGTTTGTTTGCGTAACTCCACTCAGGATTAATCATTTTGAGAAATTTAAAGACTTGTGAAAAGAGAAATCGCTTGGGTTTTTATTAAAGGTTTCTCCTCTTCAATATCATGTTTACTTTTCCTAAAATGGTCTCATTTTCCTAAAACGATGTTCTCAGAAACAGTGGCAATTTTCAAAGTCCTATACAATTTTGTTTACGTAACACCTCCACACAATTAGACGTTTTAAAAAATTGAAACGTTTCTGAAAAGGAAAAACGCTTAGCTATCCGTACAAAGTTTCCCCTTTTCAATACCATCTTTACTTTTCCCCAAAAAGTCAAATATCCCCTCAATGATGTTTTCGTTAACATGACATTTGCCAAAATCCAATACAAGTAAGTGCCACTTTTTCTGAAAGCATCCTTTCGGGGAAATGTCACTGTTATGGGAAAAATAAACATGATATCGAAATCCAAAAAATTACTATTGGTAGCCAAGCGTTTTTTCTTTTCATAATCGTTTGAATTTTTCAAAACGTCTAATTGTGTCTGAAGTTATGTAAACAAAGGTAATCTATTTTTAGAGGGGGACTTACTTTTTTTGACCCCTTTATGTGTAGACATATAGAACAAACATCATACTTGTCATAAAAAATATATGTTTATGATAAGTATGATGCTTTGTTCAATATAACTACGCAATTTGTGCTCGATAATTATTTGTCTAACATATAATGCACAATGATGTGCTTGCTGGGCACCTCCTTTAATGTTATCCTGTTCAATAATGAAAAAGACCGTCAAATAGCCATGGCTCTCTTAGAAGAAAGATATACTGTAAAAGCTGAAATATTCGCAGTGGTTTTATTTTCGCGCTTTTCACGCAAAAGCTTTTTCCGCGAAAATATTGTTTTCAACATTCATGCAGTGCATCCTGAAAGTCGCCCGCGAAAAAAACAATTCGTGAAATGTCTATGATACCAAAATGCGCGAAAATATTGGCTTTTACAGTAGTTCAATCAGTTCCAAATTGGCGAGAAATGTTAGTTTTTTATCTCTGCGCACTAAAGTATTCCAAGCGCATGCACGCGATTATAGCCACACGTGTGCGGTGTTGGTCACACGTGTGCATCACGCATATGATGTACAGTGCGCTTGTTACCTTCATGCACACCCACATCCTTCTGTACTCATTCGCTACGTACAGTAAGGAGGCTTCGCCAATTTAGAACTGATCAAACTATAGACTTTGTCTTTTGTACCTCCACATGGGCTAAGTCAAGTACTAGGACATGATTATTGGGTCTAGTGTAGAAGCATCCAATCTCAAGATTAGGGAATCTACTTGCAACATCATTCATTCATTCATTCATCATTCATAACTGGTTTATTAAAATTGATATCGCAGTACAAACACTGAATTGCATCAAATTTTACAAAGAAATACACACAATAAAAATACATTATAGTTATGATATAAAAGACCATTAGATTAAAATATTGCACATAGAATTAATACATCAAAAATTGAAAACCCCTAGCCCGCACACACATCAAAAACAGTCACGCATACTCCACTCAAACAATACTACACTTAACAAAACACAACAACAACAATCAGTACACTTACATCCACTATGAGCTCATAGACACAAACCGGGCAACCCCCCTTCCCCCAATCCCCCCCTTCCCCCCCCCCCCCCTCCCCCAATCCCCCCTTGGAAAATTGCACCACATGCTGCACTATGGGGCTATTAAAAGCAGCATGAGTTATAAAATATTATTATACAAGTCTGATCAAATATTGCACATAGAATTAATACATCAAAATTGAAAACCCTAAGCCCGCACACATCAAACAATCACGCATACACCACTCAAACTTCAATACTCAATTAACGAAACACAACCTTCAAACAAAATCAGTACACTTACACCCTCATTGAACTCATTGACACACACCGGGCACCCCCCCCCCCTGGAAGATTGCACCATATGATCATCATGAAACTATTAAAAACACCATGAATTATAAAGTATTATTGTACAAGTTTGTCATATAAAAAACATGGTGTGTAATCATAAGCAGTGAAGGGTGGATAGGAGGAACAAAAATTTGTTTTTAGCATGTCTTCCCGAATGAGGATATCTGCTTTCAAAAGAAAGGAAAAATTCTCATCACCGCAACAGAATCTAAAACAAATTTTCATGGGAAAACTTGTTAGAAATTAGAAGTCACACTTTTGAAGAGATGACATAAAAAATGGTCTGTTTTTCTTTTATTATATTTATTTCATTTATTATAAATAACTTTTTGAAATGCGTTTTGCCTTGTATGGCCACAATAGGTATGCGATGTCTAAGTAGTTCCAAATTAGTGAGCCACTTTACAGCAGGGAATCAATACAGAGGAGCGTGTGTGTGCATGAAAGAAACAGGCTTCTAACAGATGCACATCATTTGTGTGACATGTGTATGCCAAAATTGCAAGTGCACCCATATTATATTATGTGCTAAAAGTGAACACCATGTCCACATATATTATGCTCTTATTGTGAAATGTTAATAATAAAACAATTCAGTTCTTCAGTTCAGCATTTAAAAGAGAATAATGTGTGTGTGTGTTTTGGTTAACACCCTAATTCCAGATAATTGTAGAACTATACTCCTGGTAAAAGCCCTTCCTCCCTGTCATCAACGTGTATTCACTGTAGTGTAAGGTATGAATACTCTGCCTGCTTTTGTTGTGAATGGATTAAATCATCCATTGACATTCTTAATCACCCATTGCAATGAATAAATCAAATTTAAGTGTCAGTTCTTTACAGATAACATGATCAAAATAGTGTTCAGAGAATGTGAGACTTTTGCTCGAGCACCATGCTTGTATGCATGTATGTGAAGATTACTACCTACCTGTCATTGTGTTTGATGATTTGCAATATCGGTAGATAAATCCACACAAGACGTTATTGATAAACCATTTACAAAGTGAAATGAATATAGCTATATTTGTAGGTTATAAGAAATGTGGTGATATTGGTGTTTTTTTAAATTGCAAACTTTGCTATTCAATTATTCAAATATTTAAAATAAGGTTCTGATACTTCAGCCAAAAGTCTCTGCTACTTATAGTAACCAACCAGCGATTATGAAAATCAAATATTTATATTGAATCAAGAAATGTATCATACATATCAAGTTAGTGTTTGGGCATATTTTTACAGCTTTGAAAGACATGCTAAAACAGCGTAAAAAACATGTTCTTGGGATTTTCTCAATCAAGTTGACTTTGCCACCAAATATCATAGGATTAGAAGACAAGATTTCATTATTCTTCTGCTTTTAATAGTTTTATTTTTTTTAGAAAAAAACCGAGAGTACTTTTGATTTGTGTGGAAAGTAGATTTTGGATTATTTATTAACACTCGCATGTATAACAGCATATGACAGCTAATTAATTAGTCTCCATTAAATTGAGGAGCATATATGCATGAGGTTACACATGAATGACTCCTTTCTGAAAATCTGATCAACATTTTCAATTTGAAGTGCTGAGATAATTAAATTATGCTGGGGTAATTTAATTTAAAGAATATTTTTAATCATCAAAATGATGCATTGCCTGTGTCAAAAGTGCTCGATTTTACCTACATGAAGTAACTGGCAGTTTCATGCCCACCAACCACACAAAGGATATTCTATATAAAAATTGAAATTCAGAGAATGACATGACATGTCATGATGCATTGCTCACGTTCTTGCGTATAAAGCTGCTAAGCAACATAATCATAGAAATCATGAAAAAGTTAATCATAAAGAACACTACTAACAGTTTTGCTGCAAGAATCCAATCTGTAAAGATGTTATATTTGGTTTGTGAGGACATCTACTAGGTCCACATAAGCCTCTATGTCTATGGAGTATATGCACACTTCTAGTAACTTTCATCACACAAGTTTGTGAAGTATTTTGAGATACATTTGAGATGGATATTCTGATGATAATTGTGATGGGCCTCTGGTTCAATGCACCAAATGGATATATTGATGCACAGAAGGAAGTGGGTAAGTATTTGGGGTAACTGTTTCCTTTCTGATTTAATAAACAGAATAAAGTTCATCCTATGGTTTCAGGAGACACTTTATTGTAGCATGAAAATATATAATGCATACATCGATGATTGAGCGCCAGAAGGCCGTAACTCAAAAAATGCTATTCTGAGATAATCAACTTTCAAATATTCGGGACTCATTACAATACACTGTACATGTAGCACCTAACCTATAACTCTAGTTTTAGTCAAATTAAGAGTGATTCCGAGTTATCTCTTTATGGTTCTGAAAATCTAGGTTATATGGATTATTTTGGTACCAAAATCTCATTTTGCCCAAAAGTTGAGTTACGGCCTTCTGGCGCTCAACCCTCGACATGGGACCCAAAGTATAAAATTATCTGTACAGGGTGTTACAACGACACCATGTAAATCTTTTTGCTAACATTTTGTCATTACATTAAATGGATGAATCAATAAATCAATAAATACATTAATTTAATTTAATTAAATGGGTACCCGGGGGGGGGGGGGGGGGTACTTGCCTAATATGGTATACGAGTGGGGGGGGGTTATACCTGCCTAATACGGTATATGGAGATGTGCTGCTCTATGGGTCGCTTTTTTGCACACAAAAATCCCTAAACATGGGGTATGATTTTGTGCTCTAATGATGGGGTCACTTTTTACAAATGGGTCTATTTTCGAGAAAAAAATGTGCGCAAATTTAGTCTATTTTCCCGATAATTTGCAAAAATTGGGTCTATAATGAAGCAAAATCCTTAGAAATGGGTACTGTTTTTTCCATAATCACCCTTAGAAATGTGTTGGGGTTTTGAATATCCAGTGGCACACCCCCCCCCCCCCCCCCCCCCCCCCCCCCCGACCAAACCAAATCCGAGTACCCTCCCCCGGAACGGATTTAAAAATCTATAAATAGGTAAATAAATACAAATAAGTTTTTAAAAAAATCAAAAAAGATTCTGAATTAAATTTATTTAATTACTGGAAAAGAAGCAATCTTCTTTCAGAGTGCTCAATGCGATGCAGAGCGAAATATATAAGAGTCTGATGATCGCACAAGCGTGAAACTCGGGGAGTAGTAACTAACGTTCCAAATGGTTTAAATTATATAATTATTTAATTTGTTTAATTATTTAATTATTTAATTATTTAATTATTTAATTATTTAATTATTTAATTATTTAATTATTTAATTATTTAATTATTTAATTATTTAATTATTTAATTATGTAATTATGTAATTATTTAATTGTGTAATTATTTATTTTTTAAGGGGAGTTAAGTTGGTTATAATTTATGTATGGTCAGTCTATTTGTATGTACGTGAGGTACTATATTGTTTTTGCCTGAATGTATACCTCACAGGTCCAACTCCAACTATTGATTACTGTGCAGAAACCACAACAATAGCAGGTGAGAGTAATCCTGTTGATCTGCAAAGGATGATAGAATGCCAGCTAATATGGCTAGCTGGGACTAACGCTTCTTTAGACAGTGTTTTAGAGGTAAGATGGCTAAGAGGGTAACACTGATTGGCCATGAAAGGCGATCATTTGTTTCTCATAACCAAACACTGTAGTCACTGTCATAATGCTATGGACAAAATTCAAGCTATTTCAAGCGAGCATGTTTTGTTGTTGTTCGCGGGGCTGAATCCAGATGCATGAAATGCGCAAACACCTATGCCTTCATGCGAGTGACGATTTCATGATTGACTATCCATGGCGTGCGGTCATTTTTGAAAGCATCAGGATTTATGCACGCACACCCCTACTCATAAGACGTGTGAAATAGGGATCGACACATACAATTCAAAAGTGTGTAACTATGCAACCGGGATGTCTGGTTTTTACTATCCAAACAAGGAAAATGTCCCCACTTTATAGCCGAGCAAATGCAGTTTGTGTGTCCCCAATTTCTAATAATGCCACAAACACCCTCTATTGGGGGTATGAGTTATTTTTATCCCCTCTATCATAGAAACAAGTGAGTTGATAACTGGGATTACCCCCGATTGCAAGTGTATCCTGATTTCATAGGGTGGAGCTGGAAACTTTCCCCAATTCACACGTTTTACAAACACGCTCGTACACATGTACTTACGCACGCATTCATTATTAGAATTATGTCCATAGTATTATGACGCTGACTATAGAAAGACTTACGAGTGAGGGGATACTCTTTTTTATTTTGATATGACAGGTTTCACACCTTTTCGTGACTTCTAAGGGTCTGAAACTATTCTAGATTGTGACTTCTAAGGGTCTATGTAAACAACTTGGCTAATTTTACTTTTGGGTGTTTTGGTAAATCTTTCTAGAGTTGGGAGCCCTTTATAAATTAATGACATAACCACAGAGAATGTTACTTAGTTTTAGCCATGAGAAAAGTCACTTTTTAAATCAGAAGTGCATGTAAAGAGTTCAGATGCAAGATGTGATGAATTCATTATGACCAATTTAATATTAGCAAATAAAAGTTTTCAAATAATAAAGAAGAAAAGAAGATATATAATAATTATTTATCATATCAATGTATACCTCTAGATTTAAGAAGGGGTGTTTGGGGAGGGGGTTACAACCCTTATTAAAGTATCTTTCCAGCAAAATGAGAGTAATGTTTAAGGATTACCAAAGGGACCAACGAGAATGGCTAATACCATAATAAATAGTTTTATTTGGCGTAAATGTTGTGCACACGTAATACTGAATGTTAATGGACCGGTCAAGTGGTGCATTTGCGGAATTTTGCATGCCAATACCATCCCACGATGACCTGATTTAAGGTGCAAGATTTGTTTTAAGAGACTTGTTTTGGCAAGAGCTGTCATTAGTACAAGAAAAAAATTAAAACGTAGGTCTACACCTAAATAATCATGTGCATGGACATATTATCATTCTTCAAAATTCACTATTCACTCATCAAAAATGTATTAAGATTTTAGAGAGCTACATTCACAATTGTTACAATATTTGTAGGATTTCAGCATAGCAGGTTAGAAATTGAAGATTGAAACAATAATCAATGTTGATAATCTTTTTCCTGTTTACTATTTCACTATAGGGAGTTGTTAGCACACTTGGCTCTATTTTTAACACTACTGACCCAGTAAGTACTTGTTATTTTTTAATATCATTTTATACAATTTTATGTATCTGATTTGTGTGGTTCTCTATCAGATATCAGACATGTCAGATTACAAATTATATAAATATTTAAACAGGTTCGGCACTTGAATATTTATATAATTTGTTTAATACCCGTCATGAATGCCTATTATTTCTATGTATTTCAGATTACATTGGTGTTTGATTTGATTATTAATTTACTGATTTTCTTAAAATACTAGTTTTAGGCACATTAATATATTAATTGTCCACTATAGTCACCAATTTCTATGTGAACTAATTTAATGGCTCAAAAATGTCTCAAACTGTTTAGATATTCTAATTTTTATTTCAAGCTCATTTCAAAACATTCTCAACAACATTGATGAATAGTATGGGCATAATGATATTAATTAATTCCTATCGTTGTTTTGTTTATTATCAAAGGAAAACATTGATATACTTGGGGCATTAGAAAAGGCAGGAGAAATTGTACAAGATTTGAGCAGTGCCTTGCCTGTTGGGCAAATGGTACGTGTTGGAACTCCAAATTTAGGTGAGTGTTATGAGTTGTAGTGTTGTAAAACGTTTTATGAGGTGATAATTACATGGGTGGACTGATGTAGATAATGAGATCAAACAATCCTACCCATTTGGCATATTTTGCGGATCTTGAATCAAGCGAAATTTACAAAACTTATGTTGCTAGATTATAATTAATCCATAATTCTGAAGATAAATATACACATTTTGTTATTTGTAATTAATTTATTTCCTATTCCAACTTGTTGGCATTGTATTGTAAAATAATGCTATGATTTAGGCAAGGCAATTTAAAAAAAAAAATTGTCTATAGAGGGCCCTCAAAAGGTAGGGTCGGTAGGTCGGAATTTGTTTTCTTTTTCTTTTTTCGCCAGTGGTTGTTCTGGCCCGTGTCAGATCTTTTGGATGACCCATACTTGACCCAAAATAACTTACATAATACTATACATGGTATGGGGTCACATGAGAGGTCACGTGGGGGTAAATTAAGGCCATATACGTGACTTTGAATAAAATGTAAAAAAGAAATTAAAAAAGTAACACGGTCGGGGCTATAGTACTCGGTCGGTCGGACGTGGACAAACAAACAACTCTTTTTTTTTTGCTGAATGGAAGAAGCCTTTGTGGCTCATGTAAATAGTTCCATCAAAGGATTAATACCATACAAGTATTCGGGAATTATATGGAGACACATGTTTGGTTATTCCAATGTTATGATTATCA
The DNA here is from genome assembly GCA_035610835.1 of Ophiura sarsii. Classification (NCBI taxonomy): domain Eukaryota; kingdom Metazoa; phylum Echinodermata; class Ophiuroidea; order Amphilepidida; family Ophiuridae; genus Ophiura; species Ophiura sarsii. Next base: position 130,151,000 of record CM069441.1, on the reverse strand, counting down.
TATTTATAATGATTCTATTTGAATAAAACTAGCATAATGGAGTATATATACAGTCCTCAAAATAAGTAACTGACCAGGTTATAAATATACTCTTAACTCCAAAACTATAGCTCCTACGTTAAAATGGGACCTGTTACCGGTACCACAAAATGAGCGTTAAGTCGCTAGTGTGCATTATGAGATATGGTCCAATAAACATGCCAAAAATCAATAGATAACAAAGGAATTTTGCACCTTCAATTTGAATTTTGACAGGGAAAACATATTGAGCAATTATGACAAGTTACATATAATTTTAAAGCTTGTTTTCTGAGAATTTTCCTACTTAACTCTCATTTTGTGATGACAGGTCTCAAATTATAATGTTGTAAGGAAATCTCTTTTCTTCAATTTGAGATATTGTTCATGAAGATCGATTAATAATTGAGAACACTACATTGATAAGGATAGAACAAAGTGCAGTTTACATTTTCACACTTGGGTTTTGAACAAGCAGGACCGTGTGACAGGTATGTGTATGGGCTGCATTGATCAATTGAAGCATCCTCAATCCTCATCTTTCTATCAACCCCTGAGTTATCGCTACCAGTTTATCAATAATTGGCCTGTTGCTAGTCCGAGGCTGTGTGTCAACGAACAAAATGTTAAAATGAAAAACTGACTTGGTTTTGGTTTTGGGTACATAACTGAGTTAATTATTCATTCAATCTTCACATGTAATATCTCAAATTGAAGAAAAGAGATTTCCTTACAACTTTATAATATAATATTTCTACGTAAGAGCTATAGTTTTGGAGTTGAGAGGATATTAATTACCTGGTCAGTTACTTATTTTGTGGACTGTATAGTCATCTGAGGTGTGAAAATGACATTAGAGCATAGTAATACAGTGAGCATATGGACATGACTCCTACGCTTTCTGTGTTTAGGTGATATTTATGCATGTAAATGTCATTGTTTTCTTGGCAGGTATTGCTGTAGAGGCCCAGAATGGGAGCCATTTCATAAACAATGCCTTTAGTTATCAATCCGATAATGTAACAAGGGTAGAAGAAAAAGGTGGGAAGGGCAAGAAGAAGAGAAAGGACAAGAAAGAAGATGATGAAGACAATGAAGAGATTTTGAAACCTGATGAAGTAAAAATTGAATCAAGTTCATTTTTGGACATCGATTTTGAAAGTAATAATTATTTTATATTCATAATAGATTATTGTGGGGTTTTTTTGTGGTTTTTTTATGCCCTGGGTGCTCAGTGGTCATTACAAGCAGGGTATCAGGCGCGTCCAAAAGAATCACGTAATCAGGGTAGTTTTTTCAAGCCGGGGCACGTTACGTACGTAACATAGGGTATCAAAACATCCAAACATAAGAAAAAGGGTATACAATGGCCTTGCGTATTTACGCATTTTTGGACATCGATTTTGAAACTAAGAATTATTTTATTTTCAAAATAGTTTATTGTGTTATTTTTATTTTTATTTATGCCCGGGGTGCTCAGTGGTCATTACAAGCAGGGTATCAGGCGCGTCCAAAACAATCACATAATCAGGGTAGTTTTTTCAAGCCGGGGCACGTTACGTACGTAACATAAATAGGGTATCAAAACATCCAAACATAAGAAAAAGGGTATACAATGGCCTCACGTATTTAGGATCCATATATTTTCCATGCAGAATAAATATAGCCACGATTAGGCCTACAGGTATTCTTTGCATAGGGGATCTAGATCAGCTCATCTTTGTTTCATAATACTTTTACTATTATAGGGAAGGAAAAGGGGTTTGAAATGTGTCATACTTGGAAATACTACTTGCTTAGGGTGTGTAAAATACTCTCCATACTTGTTTAGGGGTGCTTTTTCACATTTAATGCAATTACTTATTTATGGTGTTTTTGAAAGTCCTTGGACATGCCTGATACCCCACTTGTAATGACCACTGAGCACCCCTGGAATTTATGCTAGATGTTTGATTTTACATGGATTGGAGTAAATACTACTGGTGTGAGATGGTCTCTTGTTTTTCAGTTCTTAGGGTTACAGTTATGAAACCTTTTTTAAAATAAGATTCCAGTTTGTGGTTCCACAGAACTGGGAGTATTTTCTATGTAGGATGCCTTTTGGTGTCGAAACCTGTTTGTGGCTAAATATTACATCATGTTGAGAACATCATTTAGGCCTGTAGTTACACATTTAATAGAGGATGGGCTATCAAAAGCTTTGTTTTTGATCCATAAATTACTATTCCATGCCATAAAAAACCTAAACTGATAAGCAGTTGAAAGAGAAAAAACTATTTTGGAGGAAGATATTGTGTACAATTTCGAGACTGGACAGTCTTCAGACTACAAACCTGATCTCATTTACTTGTGAAACATGCATTGGTGTATCCAGCCCAGTAAAGGAGGACATTTGTTGTGTCATTAGGCAACAACAAAAAAATAGTTGACTTGCCCTTTCAGGGCCAGAGTCTGGGTCGGACGGTCGGATTCTTTTTTTCTTTTCTTTTTGATTTTTTTGATTTTTTAAAATTTAAACAGGGAGATACTACACAAAAACACATTTTAAAGATTGATATTTTTTTGTTTTTTTGTGTTGATTTTGTTGATTTTTAAACAAGCAGATACTACTCAAAAACATGTTTTCATCTTTCTTTATTGTTATGTGCTTCTTTCAATTTTTTATTTTTTATTTTTTTATTTTTTTATTTTTTTATTTTTTTATTTTTTTATTTTTTTATTTTTTTATTTTTTTATTTTTTTATTTTTTTATTTTTTTATTTTTTTATTTTTTTATTTTTTTATTTTTTTTTACTTTGAAAAAAATATATATATAGCGACCCTAGATGTCCGAAAATTCGGGTCGGTCGGAAAGGGCAAGTCAACTTCTTCTTTTTTTTGCCTTACTAATGAATGTTCCATTTCAACTTTTTACAGATGTTTCCAAAGTCATTGTAAGCATTATCCATGTGAAAGAACTATGGAAGGTGGTGAAAAATCCTGATACCAATGAGCCAGAAGAAGAGGAAGATAACCCTATTGAACATGATGCAATCATAGCAACCAATGGCATGTCAGTATCTGTCGGTCTGGTAGGATTAGATGAGGAATTTACCAGTCAGAGTATCAAGCTGTCCTATAATATGTCCATTACGGTAAGCTGGCAGTCATTTGGTTAGTTAGGCTCACATTATTTCAGAAGAAAAAAACCCCTGTTCTATGGGCAAATGAACGTTTCAGGGTTGGTCAGACGATTTTGTTTTGTTTTTATTGGGGTTATTTTTCAAAGCGTTGTGAACATTTTGGTGAATTTCAACAATATTTTTAATCTAAAAAGAAATAACAACATTTTTTTCCCTCACAAAAAAACCAAACAAATTTGAGGAAGAAAAAAAATAATTGAAAACGATTTTGAAAAAACAGTTTGTTTGTTTGTTTTCATCGCCTTACCCTGATTAAAAAGGTGTTGTACCAAAATATATTTGGAATATCGAGATTTGCTGAAAGTATCTGTTTTATGCAGTTTTTGGGCTCAAATTGCTTCAGAAGTGAAATAGTATAACAACGGGTTGTTAATAAAAGTTGATCATTATTCCTGAACAATTTAAAAAAAAAAAAAATTGGTTTATCTTAAATTAAGTACTATATATCTCTTTTAATATTTTATTATTTCAAAGTTTATATATTTATATGATAGGTATGGTATTGATAGCCTACCCCACACATTTTAATCATGGTGAAACAGTACATATAAAAAGGTTTGGGTTACTTTAAACTGTACTTGTTTTGTGAACAGAAATTGTTTATGGAGAATGGTATCAAAAAATAGGTGTTTTTTACATCTATCTCAATACAGCTAAAAATACTGCTTAGTTTGCCTAGCTTGACTGATATTATTTGATAAACCAAAAGAAAATCGATTTAATTATGATTTCCACCCGTTTTTGTATTCAAAGTGTTCGATTTTTCACATTTTTAGGCTTTTTTTCTGTGTGAATTGAACATTCCTTTGAAATATCACGGCTTGAAGCTTGATGATGTGGGTATTTTATGCAAATTGTTCATTTCTAAGACTCGATATGATTGGTCAATGTTAACCTCCACTTTAATTTCGGTGAAGTTAGCACACTGTGCACGGTTTTATCATGTTTACTACAAGCGTTCTGATACCGCCGATACCATGAATACTTTTCTAGTTTTTGATCAAGTTTAGTATTTATATCACACAATTTGTATGATATTAGTAGCTGTTACATAGTCAATATGGATCTTGTAAATCTATTAGTATGATGACATTTTGCGACTGAAATATTTGAAGCTATTCGGTTAGACGCCAAACACAATCTGTGTGTAAAGTAATGGGGTTCATCCATGCATTACCTTACGCACACATTACGGAATATGGCAGACATAAAGACGCCATACACAATCTGTGTGTAAACTAATGGGGTTCATCCATGCATTACCTTACGCACACATTACGGAATATGGCAACCCCGGAGTGTTTTTAACTTACGAGCAGTCGATAATGATGGTACCTTTTAGCTCAAAACCTTTTGATATATAAAATGCTTTCGATCATTAATCATCAGTTCAACGTGGGCCCTTATACCAATTAGCCTAGTTTTAAAATTGTGATACAAAATTGGTCATTGTACTCAGCATGTAAAATTGATAAATATTTAATGTCATAATTTTTCTTTTTGTGTGATCATATCCACAGAGCCCGAGAGCCGAATTAGCTAAGATGAATAATACACAGTGTGTCTTTTGGAATGAAAGGTAAAATATGGATAGATAGATATGGTTTCAGAACACTCAATATGTATAAAATATTGGTCTGAATTAAGTATTTATAAAAATATCAATTGCACAAGTTTTCCCAAAAAACTCAGACTGCAAATTGTCATTCTATTCTATCATTACCAGTTTTTATGAACAAAAATCTATAGTTCCATAACTAAAAAATGGGATCTAATTACATGAAACATGTATCTGTTCCCTATTTGGGTAAGAAAAGCTGAGATATACTTGCATTTTGAGGAGCCAACCAATATACCCAAACGAATAAATATCTAAAAGGGGTTTCAAGCAAGTACAACATTGTGCATTATGTTAGAAAAATAATTATCTAACCCAAATCACGTAGATATATAGAATAAAACATCATACTTATCATAAAAACGAATAAAAACCGCCATCTCTCAACATGCCATATTTAAACATTTGCGGCTATCAAAAGTCCCAGTATCAATGACGTCAAGATTATTGGTGCTCAAATTTGTGCAAATGCATTGTATAACTATGACTTCATTGATACCGAGAACTTTCGATAACCAAAAATTTTAAAAATTGCATGTTGAGAAATTACAGTTTTTATGATAAGTTTGATGCTTTGTTCTATATAACTACGCCATTGAGGCTATATGATTATTTTTCTAACATATAATGCACAATGATGTGCTTGTTGTACACCTTTGCATACTTTTCGATCAGAACAGTGTCGACATCGGAGTCATTACTGAGTCATGGTTCCGGCCAAATATCCCAGAAGAAATGTTAAATATCACTGGTTTCAAACTTTTTGCTAATGATCGTGACAAAGTGACGAGTAACAGGAAAAGTGGTGGAGGTGTTGCCATCTACGTGAGGGATGAATTGCCTGCCAAAATCATTGATGTTCATGTCCCAAAAGAACTTGAGTGTATTTGGGTTAATGTACGGCCAACCAGACTGCCTAGGGGAATCTCATCTTTAGCAATATGTGCAGTTTACATTACCACAGACTCACCTCATCAGGACTCACTTTCAACCCATTTACTCCAAACTGCATAGACTCTTTAAGAGCAAAATACCCCGATATTGGTATTATGATACTTGGCGATTTTAACCGCATGGATATTAAGCATATTATTAGGGGTAATGATTTATATCAACTTGTTGATTTTCCCACACGTAAGGATGCCATACTTGATCTCATCATCACAAACCACAAGCTTAAATCCCATTACACGAAACCAGTCCCACTATCACCGATTGGTAAAAGTGACCATAAATGTGTCTTGTGGAAGCCTACTCGCCACAAAAGGATAAGAAACCAAAAAGAAATCAATGTTTCTCGTCCATTTCGTGATTCTGGTTTGAGAGCTTTTGGTTTGTGGGCGCAGGAACAAGATTGGAAGCAGATTTTACAAATTAATGGTACCCAAAACAAAGTTGACACATTTTATAAGATGTTAGACGGGGCTATTGTTTCATGCTTTCCAGAAAAACGTTCCAAGTTGCATATCAATGATAAACCCTGGTTGACTGACCGCATTAAAAACTTAATTTTGGAACGTCAGATGGCTTTCAACTCCAATAACCATGTGTTATGGCGTAAACTTAGGAACCAGGTTACTCGTGGAATTCAAAAAGCCAAATTGTCTTATCATGCAAACAGAATTAGGAACTTACAAAAAACAGAACCCAAAAAATGGCACCAGCAAATTAAAGTGGTCACCAAAGCCAGTAGAACCAAGCTTAGGTTAGACATCCCGGGTATTGATGATTCTGATACAAAAGGCAAAGCAAATGCAATTAATATCAAATTTGCTCAGGTTTCTGAGGGATTAGACCCTCTTGATTATAGCAAGTTGCCTACTTACTTACCTGCAAATCAGCCTCCTCAGATACACCCTTGGGAAGTCTTTGCTGAGCTTGGTAAACTGAAATCAGCTAAATCAGCTGGCCCGGATCAAATTCCTCCAAGGTTGGTTAAAGAATTTGCCTATGAACTCAGTGTCCCCCTCACTGATATTTTGAATAGTTCATTTAAGGATGGTAAGGTTCCTGATCAATGGAAAAAGGCCATTGTGGTCCCCATTCCGAAACAAAATCCACCTACTATTGATAAACTAAGACCTGTGTCTCTGACTTCTGTGTTTGCAAAAATTGCTGAAGAATTTGTTACCAGTTGGGTTTTGAATGATGTGGAGCATAAGATCGATAAAAGGCAATTTGGTAATGTTAAAGGTGTCTCAACTGCACATTATTTGGTTAGCCTAATTCACTATCTGCACCAGGGGGCTGATATAAGTCGCAATATGGGAACGGTAGTCCTTACGGATTTTTCCAAGGCTTTCGATTTGGTTGACCATACAAATCTCATTGAAAAAATGATTGCCATGGGAATCTGAAGGACTATCATTCCCTGGATTTGTGATTTCCTCCATAATCGTCAACAATGTGTGAGATACAATAATGCTCTGTCCGATTATGTTACACTTCGTGGTGGGGTTCCTCAAGGCACCAAATTAGGCCCCATTGGTTTCCAAATCCTCATTAATGAAGCTGGTGAAAATGCAAACTCGAGAGTTTTAAAGTATGATGATGACTTGACCTTTGCACATAATGTTACTTGTTCTGACTATCCTTCTAGACTACTGCAGGCTGATCTTGATGAATTTACCAAGTGGGCAAAGGATAATATGCTCAAGTTGAATCCCTCCAAGTGTCAGGCCCTTCATGTATATTTTGGCAAAACTCCACAGCAGTGTGATTTAAGAATCGGTACCGATCCACTCCCCCGCGTTGATGAAGCCAAGGTTTTAGGCCTGGTTCTCCAAAACGACCTTAAGTGGAACACACAGGTTGATAACATGCTTAAGAAAGCCAATAAAAGGTTGTTCATGCTGCGGACCCTCAAACGTTTTGGTTTTAGCTGCAAGGAGCTCTGTGTTGTATACGGTGGCTATGTAAGACCGATTCTTGAATACGCTGATGTAGTTTGGCACTCAACTATTTCTGTCAAACAATCAAAGGACTTGGAATCCATCCAAAAAAGGGCTTGTAGAACCATACTTGGGAAAACGTATAAGTCTTATGATGAAGCCTTGGGTAGTTGCCATTTTGACACCTTGTCTGGAAGAAGGGAGCAGCATTGTCGTAAATTTGCTGAAGGGCTTCCTAAAAATGAGAGGACAAAATCTCTCCTCCCTCCTACCAGACTGGAGTGTCATGACAGATCACTTCGTAATAGTGGCAACTTGACCCAATTTCATTGTAGGACTCAGCGTTTCCAAAATAGTCCTGTTCCCTATTTTGTCAATATTTTAAATGATTAGATACCCATTATCTCTCTCTCACGACTGGTCGTGCAGCTATGTTCCATGATGTGTGACATTTTGTTGTTTCTTAAATCGTGTGTACATTTTATCTTTAATATATCTTCATCTGTTCTGTTATTGTGATTCAATCCTACAAGTGCAATATTTTGATGTTATTAATGTGCATTTTTATATCGTAATTTTTATATCGTAATTTTAATAATGTATATTAGCATGTAATTTGGCCTGCGGGCCACGAGATGCTTCTGAATAAAATACCAATAATAATAACCTATGGCACATTCTGGCTCTAAATAATTAATTCCTTGAAGTTTTTTTGTTGTTGTTGTATTAGTGTCCCATAATGAAACACTTTATATCTTGATATATTTGATCACAGTGCTCGTGTATGGTCATCAGATGGTTGTGTTGTGGCTGCCATCAATGAAGAGGATCAGTCATTGACTTGTGATTGTGATCATACAACTAACTTTGCTATCCTCATGTTAGTCAAACCACTCGAGGTAGGAAAAACACTGAAAATAAATCACTATTGATATATGTAGTATCATTGAGTTATGATGAACAATTTTTTTCAAAGTGCATAGTGCTTTGGCTACAGAGAGATTCAAACCAATAGGAGAAATTGTAATTTGTTAACAATTATTTGGGCAAACACAAGTGCCATGCTAATTGAAATATGAACAAGAAACCCTGACGTTTTGTACCTCGTTAATCCAAATTTTGAGAACACCCCCAATGGAGGTTTGTTGACGTCTTCAAAAACTATACCATGTTAAAAATTTGAATTCGCATATCTTTAATGTGTTTTAATTTGATAATGCTTGAATGTACTGTGATGCCTCTGATAAATTCGCTTAAAGGCTGTGATATGCATACAATAAATATTTATATCCATTTAACTATTTAAAACCTGACAAATTCACCATAAGTGATAATGTGTATTTTATATCTCTATAGATCAATGTAATAGAATATAAGGTCCTAGAGGGCCTCACATACACAGGCAGTGTGATTTCCATCATAAGTCTCATTGCAGCAAAGGCAGCATTCTTCATTTTAGGGTAAGTGATATGTTGTGTATTTATCAGATTTAATCACCCAAAAATTGGCAATTTTCTGTTTTTATGTCCTGAACACCATCATGGAAAGTATAGAAGCATCTGGTTGGCAATGTTCAAGAATTTTGTACAAAAGTTGAAAATTAAACAACTGAATTTACTATAGTTCAGTCCGTTTCAAATTGGCGAAACCTGTTTACAGCAGCGAATGAATTCAGAAGAGTGTTGCGCGCAAAATGCTTGCATGGCGCACTATGTCGCAGTGACATTCTATGCGTGTCGCGCTTATATGCTTGGATTACTTTTGGGTGCTGATAGATAAAAAATGACTATTTCTTGCCAATTTGGAACTGAACTATAGCATACATTCATTTTGATCATAGAGTGATCTTTCCTGTCAATTGTTCTGGGACTTACTTGATCACTGGCTCAATCTCAATTGAATTTCCCCAAACAGTTAAAAATATCACAAAGCTACAATATCTAACAGTACTAAAATTATAAATTATTTGTGTTTGGGTCACTAGTTCCTTCGCCAATTCCATTGGAAAAATAGAGGTGAAAGTATAAAATTGTTATCTCAACAACCATAATGGTACAGTTACATGTGAAATCTTGTATTGACCAAAGTCAACTTACTTTTGCAGGAATGCGGTGTTTAAAACAGATCGTTTCATCTTACATCGCCATCTAATGGCTTCACTTCTACTCACCATTGTGTTGCTCGTTTGTGTGGCACCTGCTGCTAAGACACCAGTAAGTTGTTATCAGTTATATTCTTTCTCTATTTTGGTGACCTACTTCTGCACAGTGACACCAGAGTGTAATTTATGGATGCAGTATTTACGCATGGATATCAGGGGGTTCCACTTGGTAGAAATAATAGACATTCACGTCAGGTATTAAACCAATTATAAATATTTTTAAACAGGTTCGCAGTGGTAGATAGTCAAGAGACAAATATGGGAAAACGATCTCGCCCAGGAATCGAACCCAGCCCTCTTGCTTACAGGGCAAGTGCCTTATCCATTGGGCCACAAGACCTCGCATGGTAAAGCATCTGAAATTCAACACCTAAGCGATCACGTATCCCAGTCTCCACTAGGTGTTTTTATTACCTGGGGTTCCACTAGGTGTTTTTTTATCCGGTCCACTGGACCTCGTATTTCCCCAATTTTCAAAATAATGAGGTCCATAATTCGATCCATATCATCAAATTACTTTTACTTTTACCCCACGAAAAAGCTCTTTTCCACACTTCCCTTGCTCCGTCTTTGTACAACGTAGCATTGCATTATTAAGCTGAATAGCGAGAAAGCAAGCACAAAGAAGCGACTGTATGTTTATGTAAATTTATTTACAATGAAATCTTTTCATGTTCGTAGACTCTAACAGCGAACGTAAATAAATCCTAGCGTCTTTCATGGATTTGTATTTGGCAAAATCGCAGTGGAGAGAATAATGATTCCAATCCAAGCCTATATACACTATGTAAATACGCAAGAAAAAGAAACCATGATCAAGTTATTTGCGTGTCAATGGGACACAATGTTGCCACGTTAGCTATTGCTAGACTTCAGAGAGACAAACAAATTTGTATGTAGTTTTGCGTTCGTGCGATAGAGCCTAAGGGACTCAGAACATCAGAATTCAGCAGTTTTCTGAATGATTTTCTGGTTTGGTTGTTATATTTACCTCGGACATAGGTGAAAAGTTTTGCTTGTAATAAATTGGGAAAATATGAATGTAAGATTTCTTAAATATTTGTAGAATTTTAATTTCTGAAATGATTGCATCCAAGTGGATGTCAAAATCAATTTGATTTGAGATTGTTGGCGTCCAATGATAAAACACAGCGTCCTGGACGTCAAAATAGCGTCTAACGGAAACCCTGATGGATACTAGGATTTGTTTAGTGTATATTGATGTATATGCCAGTGAATCACAGTCACAAGCGTAATAAATAAGGTGTGTCTCTAGAATACACTCTGGCTCTTATAACACTGCATAGAATAAAATGAATGAAGACTTAGGGGAAATCTGTGGGTATGCTAGTGCTGCTCCCTTTGGTAGCATCTATTTCAGTGGTAAAAGTACACTTCATTTGAGTATTTTATGGTTTAATGCTATAAGACTGGTCATAACACTCCAATATTTCAATATCCGTGGTTAAGACTTGGGTAGAAACACTTATATTTTTTATTTCAATAGTTATTATTTCAGGATACTTATAAAGCGCATTACAAAAGACTATGGTCATAACATTACACTACAAATATTTTTATTTCAGTGGTTATGCAAGACAGTGGCCATAGCCCTACACTATGGTTATCTGGCAATGTTTGCCTGGATGCTGGTCGAGGGAATTCACCTCTACCGTTTGATAGTCTTAGTATTTGACCAAGGAAGTTTTAACTTCATGCGTTTGTACTATTTCATTGGATGGGGTATGATAATTTAATACCTAGATGTCAGCAACTTGGATGTAATATTCTATCTCACGCCAATACTTTTTTCTGACGCTTCTAAGAATGATCAAAATAATATTTGTCATCTAAAAGCTATATCGCCTTTTTGTCTCTATAGCAACCATTGTGTCATATCTGTAAAAGCTCTAAAACCACAAAGTAGTTATTTGATTTTGAACATCAATATTGAACACTTGTTGATTGATGGATGTCTGATGGAAAATGATCATTATGATTGAGTATTATTCTTTTTTTGAAATTCATTACTTATTGTCAGTGGCGTAACTAGGTTATTCATATGGGGGGGGGGGGGGGGGGGGCAAGAAATGAAAGTTAACCGACAAGAATGTTTTAAGTGAAGACATTTTTCAACTTGACACTTATTTTTGGCCCGATTAAGGTACATTTTTGCTCTAAACAAGCTTGCACCAAAGAATATTGCATTTTGGGGACACATGCATTTTTTTCATCTGTGTACTTTTGAACATCATAATTAAGTCCATGATTCCTCTTGTCAAATGAACCGACAGTGCCAATCTCAACTGATACAATGTCAATATTGGGGGTGGGGGGGGGGGGGGGGGGTTGCCCCCTCTGGTTACGCCACTGCTTATTGTACTTACGCATTATTCTCAAGTCCAATATTCCCTGTGATAATAGCAGCAAAATGACACCAGCTTTATTTTAATAAAGCTTGTATCACAATTCAAAATGTTGTTCGTAATTTTATCTTCATTTTTAGCATTTACTTTAAGAGCAGAGCTTATTCTCACTTCACTATAAGCTATGTTTAGAAATTGAGTATAAAACGCTAGCACCAATGTTTTCAAGATAATATAACTTTTGTTTGCACAAATGTACTTTAAATTAAAACCACACTACAGTCAAGTGTACACAAGTTTAGTTTAGTTTTATTTCCAAGTACATGAGGCCATCGGCCCAAATACACAAAATATTGCCACAATTGGCATGATTTACAAAATCATAGTAATTATACATGTAGTGACGTACATATAATATAAATATACAGTAACATTGATAATATAACGATATAACGATTAGTATATAAACAACGATTTATCACCCATTCATAAATCTGTCTCTCTGTGAAAAAGCATTATAGACATAAAAAGCAATTGATTTGATTACGCGCGGATAGTTTGAACGCATCAATGAATTGAATTTATTGCGATTAGGATTAACAGTGTAGTGAGTTGGTAGATTTACTCGTAGATCAACATAAAAGGGACAAATTAGGACAAAGTGGTATTCGTCTTCAATCTCACCTGAATTACACAAAGGGCAAACACGATTACGTAACTCAATGTTATTTACACGACCTGATTCAATCAATAGTAAATGATTGGAACACCTTAATCTACTCAACGCTCTTCTGTGACATGGAATCGTGACCTCGAGTAGGTATTGTTCAGGGCGAAGAAGTGACTTGAATTCTATATAAGTACGTAGTTTGGGTAAAGCATTGATCTCAGTGAGCCATTCTTGTGAAGAAATGTCACACATCCTATTTGACAGCTGTAGTAAAAAGTTATTTATAGAACCAATATCTTGCATAATCCAAACAATACCAAACCCGAGTTTAAAAAGTATATTTTTAATATTAGTAGCCCAGTTAGAATGACCGTTACCGAATGACCGAATGACACAAAGATATTAATTTCTATTGGATTTGGAAAATATGCTCTAGAAATATTTAATTTGAAAAAAGTTAAAAGAATTCTTAACACCCATGGCTTGCCACTTGTATTCAAAAGTGGGTTTGATGTTTGTTTAAAAAATCAGATTACAATAAAATTGAACAAATACCATCTTTGATAGCAAGATTTTCCATATTCTGTAAGTTATATTAAGTGCCTTTTAATCTGAGCTGTTGGCTTATAGTGATTTATATTCCTATTGCAGTTGGTATTAATAACCAAATTCTATTGTTTTTGCTGAATATGCTACAGCTGCACTCTTGTTGGACAGAACTTTTGTTTTTGTTTGTTTGTTTGCTTGTTTATTTGTTTTTTGTATATCTGTGTCTTTTTTTTCTACACAAAATCTCAAAATTACAAAATCTTGCCCTTAAAAATATTAGTTTTTTGTCTGACCTCATACATGTATCTGTTTTTGGTAGAGCAAATTGGTTCATTATAAGTGACAAAAATGATATTTTTATAATGCAATATAATGCTCCTTCATTCATCACAACTTTTTGTGATTTGTTTCCTATGAATTCAAAGTATGGATAGTTTATACATCATAGTACATTACATATATAAAATGTTTCACATATTTTATTTGTTATTTTTAATAACAACTTTTGAAATTGAAAATTAGTATTTATCCAGCAATTTATCCAGCAATATGAAGGCATGCACATTTTATGATGGAAAAAAGAAATGGTTCCCTCTTAAAGAAGCACAGAATACGGTATTGTACAACTCACATTGTGTAAATTGATTCACACGTATTGCTGAAACAGAGTAGCGGTCTTAATTGACGGCAAAAAGGTTCATTTTGGTGACAATTTTTGAGACACAAATAATGTGGACAATTATGCATCATTAGCAGTCCAGGTCCACATTATTTTATATATATATCATTATGTATCACAGTGTAAGTGAGTTACACTGGCTGGTGGAATTTCTGTCAGGCGGGTAACTCACACAAATACTATCTGGTTTAAAAAAATCAGAAATTCCTGCCCTGTTTATGATAGGTACATTCCAAGATGATCTAAGAGTCTCTGGCACATTTATGTTCTGGGGATGAAAGTATTCCCACATTAGCAGAATTTAATTAAGAAAAATGTGATGATGATATAAAAAGAAAATGTGGCATACTTAAGAACTAGCAATGCTTCACAAGTAATAATTTATATCTTTATTCTACATCAAAGTCAAATACTTTGAAGGAACAAATTCATAAAATGAAGCCTTTCCAAAGACTTTTCGCATTATTCCATCAGCCTATTTGAACTTCGACTTTGTCAATAAAACTTCCTTCTTTGTAATTAGTATTTCTAATTGTTTGCACTTATGACATTTATTTTGAGTGGTCCTGTCAATAAACTACCCTTACCCTTACCACATGTTTTGCTTTTTTTAAATTTCTACATAAATCATTCCATGGCATTAATTTGCAAGAGAGACTCAAGAGCAGATCTCTGGTGTATCTAGTAGATTTTTAAAATATTTAGTATGTAAGGAGGTCATCGATCAAACAGTATTTAGGTGAATCAGCTCTCAGTATAGTAGCTCTTGCTTACTTGATCAATGGAGCTTAAAATTATATTTTGCCATTGAACTTTTTATTGGCTCATTGCAATTCTATGGAATTTCTGTCTAGAGTTAGGCAACATTTTAAAATGATGCCTGAACATTTATAATAAGTAGTTTAGTAGTTTCTTGTATAGCTCTTTGTTTTCAAAATCAAATTGTGTGTAGGTACAACTGTAGAGCACTGTTTCTGTGTTATTAGGCATTATCAATGTGAAACTTGCCATTATAACATTATTATGCTACTGATGCAATTGATTCTACTGATTTCTTTAATGCAGGAGCACCACTACTAATAGTGAGCATTTGTGCAGGCATAGGACATCAATATTATGGCAAAGATGGAATGTAAGTAGATTGTCTAACTATTTAACTATATTTAAGGGGGGACTCAAGGAAGTTTTTGACTTGATTTTTTGATTTTTGTGAGTGCTGTAATTATTGAACTATTAATCAAATGCATACAAAAGTATACATTTTTGGAAAGGAAATGGATCAGAGAATCCAAATTTGTCGTCAATTTTGACCAAAGATATTGAATTTTTGAGAAAAACACAAAATTCACTTTTTTGACCCAATTTTTTTGGAACAAGCTAACAAAATTATTTTTGAGTAAATAATGCCCAAAATTGCTGAATCTAATGTTATGCCACTAATCTAGGGACTATTTTCTCATTGTTTCACGTAAACTTGTATTTTTTGAAATATTAACTAAAAAGTGTCAAAAAAATGATTTATTTTTTTTCCTTCACTTTTTTGGCCTTTTTGGTGAAAATTTCAACAAAAAATGAGAAAATCGTCACTAGATTAGTGTCTTAATAGTATAATCAAGCAATTTTGGGCATTTTTACTCAAACATTATTTTGTTAGCTTGTCCCCCCAAAAATGGTCAAAAAAGTCCAAAAATGTATACTTTTATATGCATTTGATTATTAGTTCAATAATTACAGCACTCATAAAATTCCAAAAAAAACTTCCTTAAGTCCCCCCTCCCCCCTTAATATAATATTGTGAACATTTAAATCACTTGTCTCACAATCGAGAGGAAATTATTATTGTGAATAACTGTTGTGCCTCATCCAAATTCATTTCTTCCACTGCATGCAGTATACGTATATTTTATTGCTGGTTGATTTTGATATGATCCGAGGTCCGTTACCACCATTTACACCACTACTAATATTTGGATATGAATTTATACACAAGAAGCAATCAGATTTAATTAGTCTTACAACCCTTGTTATTCACATACTCTAAATATTGCTATAACATAGTGTGCCTAGTAGGTTTAATCAACATTTTTAATTGGTTGTTTTTAATACTTCAATCGTTCATTTGGATGGATATTGGATTCTCATATCCACCATCTTGTGGCCATTAATTAATGTTCTCAATAAATTCTTTGTTGATTTTTAGAATCAATTTGTTTCGTTCTGTTTATATAGATGTTGGATTTCCATAGACAATGGATTCTCATATGCATTTGTTGCACCGGCCATGGTTATCATTGCGGTAAGATAGATTGGTTTATAGATTGGTTTATTGAAAATTACAAAATCGTAGCTTAAAAGCCAAATTGCATTGCACTTACAATATTATAAAAACATTTAAATACATTCAAAGAAATACATTAAAATATAAATATAAAATACAAAGACACATTTATATAAAACATGTGATACCAATAACACTCTCACGAGATGAACATACACATACCCTCAAACAGCCTTACCCACACGTACCCCACCCCCCACCCCCACACACCAGACCTCTCCCACACACTTTCATAAATTTAACAATAAAAAGATCCTCTCACGAGATGAACATACACATACCCTCAAACAGCCTTACCCACACGCACGTCCCCCACACCCCTCCCCCACCAGACCTCTCCCACACACTTTCATAAATTTAACAATAAAAAGATCCTCTCACGAGATGAACATACACATACCCTCAAACAGCCTTACCCACACGTACCCCCCCCCCCCCTCCCCACACACACACACCCCCACCCCACCCACCAGACCTCTCCCACACACTTTCATAAATATAACAATAATAAGATGCATTTATTTATTGATTGCACACAAAAATTCTAAAATTATTCATTGTTTAAAAGTCTGACATAATATGGTACCGGGCTGTTAAAAAATCTCTTTGTCCTGAAACGAGGCTGGGAAATTGCACTTGAATTACGTAGGTTAAAACTGTGACATTCATTTCTTCTGGGTGGTAAAAGATGTTCAGTCCTGACATTTTGATCTAAACCTTTGGCAAACTTGAGAGAGTGATGTTCTCTTCTTTCCTCCAGACTATCAAGATCACACATGCTTAAGGCATCAGAATAAGAATGATACTTGCGGCCTAAGATAGTTCTACAGGCCCGTTTTTGAATTCTTTCTATAGTCTTAGATTGTTTCTTGGTAATACTAGGATGCCATACAACGTCACAATATTCGATGACTGGTCTGAGGTAACTTTTGTACACGACAGTAAGCTCATCTTGATCAAAGCCAAACTTTTTTAGAGACCGTAACATGAACAAGCGCTTGTTGGCTTTGGAAAGCATGTCATCTATTTGAGCGTTCCACTTGAGATCATGTTGGATAAGTACACCAAGAATTTTAGCCTTTTCAACATACGGCAGTACCTCATTACCAATTCTCAAATCTAAATGACGCGGTGTGTCTTTACCAAACTTAACTTGCAATGCTTGACATTTGGCAGGGTTTAGATTCAGACAATTGGCATCTGACCATTTTTTAAAATCATTCAAATCCTCCTGAAGGTTGCCAAGTTCAGCAAAATTGCGGTTTTCAGCAAATGTCATATCATCAACATATTTCCAATAACTGGACCTAGCATCTACAGCAGCATCATTAATGACGATCTGAAAGCCAAGTGGACCTAGTTTGGTACCTTGAGGGACACCGCCATTAATACATACAAAATCAGAAAGGGTATTATTAAATTTGACACATTGCTGCCTGTTATGCAAAAAATCGCATACCCAGGGTATTATGGATCTGCGCACTCCCATGTCAATCATTTTGTCAATGAGAAGGGTGTGGTTTATCAGGTCAAATGCTTTAGAAAAATCAGTGAGAACAACTGTGCTAACATTGTGTTGTCAACAATTATGATAAGTGCAAGGACAAGGTTGAAAATGATAACAAGTAGGATTGATATTCATTAACTATGATCAGTGCAAGGACAAGGTTGAAAATGATAACAAGTAGGATTGATATTCATTAACTATGATCAGTGCAAGGACAAGGATGAAAATGATAACAAGTAGGATTGATTTTCATTAACTATGATCAGTGCAAGGACAAGGTTGAAAATGATAACAAGTAGGATTGATATTCATTAACTATGATCAGTGCAAGGACAAGGATGAAAATGATAACAAGTAGGATTGATTTTCATTAATTATGATCAGTGCAAGGACAAGGATGAAAATGATAACAAGTAGGATTGATATTCATTAACTATGATCAGTGCAAGGACAAGGATGAAAATGATAACAAGTAGGATTGATATTCATTAACTATGATCAGTGCAAGGACAAGGATGAAAATGATAACAAGTAGGATTGATTTTCATTAATTATGATCAGTGCAAGGACAAGGATGAAAATGATAACAAGTAGGATTGATTTTCATTAATTATGCAAGAATGATTAATGGTATTCCACATGGCATTCTAGTTGGATAATTGATCAAGAAATTGTTTGCATGATTGCACCACAAGCATTGGAAGCTAGAGAGAACGGATGCACGAGCTAAGGGATGAGAGGATAGAATGCACTGCTAGCAAATCAATTATCCATCATATGTTTAAGCAACGTATTCAGGCTATCGCCTAGCAAAATTTGTTTGTCGATATACTTCTCTTGATAAATTATGGACATATCGTAATTCACAAATCAACTATCATCGACAAATACTTATCACTTATAATAAATACGTCACATCGCCATTATCTTTAAAACTTGAGATGCTCCAGTTAATTTCATCGCATTGAAACCACTAACTTTGGTATATTTTGTTTT
Organism: Ophiura sarsii; assembly: GCA_035610835.1. Taxonomy (NCBI): domain Eukaryota; kingdom Metazoa; phylum Echinodermata; class Ophiuroidea; order Amphilepidida; family Ophiuridae; genus Ophiura; species Ophiura sarsii. The sequence goes on along the minus strand of CM069441.1, from coordinate 130,132,025 downwards.
TCAATCGCCTAACTTTGGTATATTTGTTATATGTTCATAGCGTGTTGTACATCAACGGAAAGCTGATGTGTTTATCTTTCTAATTACACTAAATTTGTAGCAATTACTTGATTCAGTGCTCAGCCACTTGCTTGAGACCTGGCTATTTTGTGCTAAAAAACCTGTAGTTGTCAATGTAACACTTCATTAATCCTTACCTTCCTGGACCATGCAAAACTCTACAGTGCTACAATCTTGTACCGCGTGGCGGCCCTATCTCAATTTTTTAAACCTAACCTGTGTAGCTCAGTCGGTAAAGCATCAGACTTGCACGCACATGGCCCTAGTTCGATCCGCAGCATGTGCAGAGACTGATTTTCCCCTCAAATTTGATCCTTTTTTCTCCCCTGATATTTTAATTCAGAAAAGCACACCTGGGGGGTTAAACAGATGACAGAGGGGTTTTTGTGGTAAATTTAGCACATTTTGATTAAGACCTGCCCACATTCTCAAGTGGTTGGGCAGGTCAGCACTGAAACAAGTCACCAAATGTGGTATCCTTGGAAAGCGAAACACATCAGCTTGTCATCGATATGTAGTGCAATATGAATATATCAAGAAATAACCGAAAAACAGGCGATTGAAATAATAGTGATGATAATGGTATGTGTTACATTTGTCCTGTACCTATCAAAGTCCCTCCACCTTTTAACATTTTTACATTAATCTTTTTTCTTCTCCATCCAGGCCAATATAATTGTGTTAGGTATCGTGATGAGAGCATCTGTAAAAGCATCTGCTGTTGATGGGGATAGGAAACATCAAGTAAAGTAAGATACTTTGGAGTATTTCAAACTTTAAAAGCGAGTGGAATATGGTTCCAGCCGCATCACATACTGTGATATTTGACATAACAGGTGTTTTGAGAATGATTAATGCACATATCAAACAAACAGAAGTTTAAAAGTACCATATTTATCACTGTAAAATAACATATTATCATACAAATTCCACTAAATTAATGCTTCTAAGTGAATATTCTATAGTTTGTTCAGTTCCAAATTGGCGAAGACTCCTTACAGTAGCGGATATATACATTAGGGCGCGAGCGCCCGTGAAGGTAACACACACACACACTGTGCATCAAATGCGTGAGGTGGGCGTGCCACCCAAACCTCGTGCGTGAGGCCATAAAAGCTCGCGTACACTTGTATTACTTTTGCGCGTGGAGAAATGAAAAACAAATATTTCTCACCAATTTGGAGCTGATCAAACTATATGTAGATTCCCTATTTAGTTTGATGAGCAATCAGTAAGTTTCAAGCCAAGGCTCAAGATAAGCGGGCGCTGGGCGATTTTTACTCCTCGGTCCTCCTACCATAGCGCCCGGTAATGCTTAAAAATAAACAACTGAGCGCTGATATGTTGTCCAAACCAGCGCCCGTTGACGATCGGGAAGCTTGCCCGAGACATCAAATTTCGATTCGACAATACGATTTAATAAAAAGTTAGCTCCCGGTAGACTAAAAGTAGCTCCTGGTTCTCAATAAATCCCATGATCCGGGCGCTACGTTTGAAAAAAGTAGCTCCCGGTAAAAAAAAACCTGTTATCTTGAGCCTTGTTTCAAGCCAAATCTGAGTGTTGCATCGAATAGATCTGTATGTGATGTGACGGAAATTGAGTATAGGTCAATAAATGTGTATGTGTTGTTTTGAGAGAAATTAGACAAATCAATCAACACGCGCTAATTTTGATGTGTGAATAATGGCACGACCCGTAGGGGGAGTTCTATTGCGCAATTGCAGTGATTTTTCGAGAAACAAAACATACGCATGTATTGACCTAATTCATAAACGCTACTATACAAATCAAAATTCACAATTTGAGCATAATTTGTATCTATGAAAAACGAATAAAAACATGTTAACAAGTTGGCTAACACCCTCAGTGAAAATCGGCAAACCCGCGATTCCTAAACAACGAATCAAAACAAAGAGCGCAGTGAGTGCATTGAACAGCGCACATGCGGAGTGCATTAGACACTTTCAATGCAATCCGTGTATTTTAGTTTTTTGCTTTCTGATTAGTTCGACACTACTAAAAGTGTATGAATGTTTCATATGGAACAGCATGTGTTGTGTCAACTAGATCTGTATGTGATGTGGCGGAAATTGATGTTTCATATGAAACAGAACAGTATTTATTGCGGTTGACGAATTTCTGGTTATTGAATTTTACTTCCTTCTTACGTAATGTAATTTTGCAGGGTATTCGTAAATAATAAACCAAATACTTTGTGGGGCATTTCCAAATGTTAAAGCATTGGCCAATTACCAAATTACCCCTAGAGTTATCCCAGTAATAAAATACCTTTATTATCTCATCTAGCGATAGCTTTGTGCAAAGTGCAAGGCATACAACTATGGTCTTTTTAATTTTATATGATGTCCTTTTGATAAATATATCAAGTCAACTTAAATTATGGAAATTATATATAAAATGTGCAGTTGTTTAGGACAGATTTCAAATTCATATAAAAAAAACCACCCTGTACTTTGTAGTTTGATAATGTTTAAATTTGCATAGAGCATTTGGAAACTTTTAGACATTTTAGACAAAGAATTTAGCCAAATGTATTAAATTTGATTATTACAGGACTGGACTCAAGAGCATGGTGATGCTTCTACCAGTGTTGGGCGGTACCTGGATATTTGGGTTGATGGTTAACTTCCACATTGCTTTTGGTTTTATCTTCACAATCTTGTGCAGTCTTCAGGTATGATTATTACAACTTTAATAAATATTGAAACAATAGACTATTTTATCTACAATACAATCCTGGAAAAATCTATGAACACTTATTAACAACAGAAAACTAACACCCCCTCTCCCCTGTGCAATGTTGAGAAATGGCAATGTCTTCAGCAGTTATTCAAGGTGTCCCAACATTGATTGATAGGGTGTGGGGAAGGTAAAATTATTGTTTAAGATGTCCTCTTCATATCTTAACAAAATAAACATCATTTAAAGATCACAACAAATCTGCACATAATTTCAAAATGTGTAACACATTCCAAGGACTTGGTTTCCGAGATTGTATTGGCGAAGTGCAAAAAAACAAACCATCTAAATTCAGATTTTTTTCTTATAACTCGAAAATGGGATGCTGCATGAACTTCATATTACACACAATTTCAAAGTAAACCATAATAGTCATAAAATTATTTCCATAATAAAGTTTAGGGAGTGGTCACTGTAAATATTCTCCTATGTACATGTAGACCTGTTTTGGTTATTTGTGCATAATAAACTGCATAACATGGTGCTGCATGTTTATATTTCTTTATAAATCAGATTTTATTATGGAAATATGGATGAATCAAGTGTATACTGGGTTGCCATTATGGGAAGAGCTGCTCAAAGATATTATCCAGTTGATACACTGATAAACTCACTTGCCTTTGTTCATGGTGTTGCCGTTTTTCTGTATTGCCCTTTTCAGCCAATTTATGTTGTCTATTTATTGATGAATCAATCACTGTGTGCAATATCAAATAGGCAACAATTAATTACATTGTATGTACCCCACTGCCCCTACCCCCTTTCCCATGTCCCCAAATGAAATTGCAAATCATGTAATTGGGTTTTTTTATTAGTCAATCTGCACCCCCCCCCCCCCCCCCCCACCCCAAATTGAAGACCTTAGTTACCCCACTGCTACCACTGCCAGTAAAATGTGTGTGTATGATATGTGGATACAAATTTTGGAATGAGCGTACTTTAGGTCCCAGATACTGGTATACCAGTTACTGGAACATGAAAGTTGCCAGTATTGCTCAATATTGGTACAATTTTACTGTTCCAGTATAGGTCGATACTGGAACATTTTGTATGTGCTAGTATTGTCCGATACTAGAACACTGACTTGTACCAGTATCGAACGATACTGTGTGTTCCAGTATCGGACGGTACTAGTACAGTCCAGAATCTGGGACCTAACATACACTTTTTCCAAAACTTTTTCCACACAAGGCATACATGCACTACATATCCACAAAGCACAATTTTCCATTTTTGATCCTGAACACACCTTTGCTTATCAAAACAATCAAATAATAATTTATGATCCTTATAAATTAATGTCAAATTTCCCTTCACTCAATTTTGACTTATTTTCAGGGTGCTTGGCTTGTCATCGTTACCTGTATTCTGAATTCAGAGGTATGTTTATCCACTGATGACTATTCGCTCTTTCCACGGATCCGCCATTTGCAATGAGAGGCTCAAACTGGAATCAGATTGAGGGAAAGTGTTGCATCATTTCACAATGTCTCACTGCATGACCAGTCATTTTGTGCAGAGAGAGTTGAACTAGTTACATAATATTATGGAATGGTCCCATTGAATGCGGTACCAATTGGTGGATCTGTGCAAAGAGCAAATATCAGTACATTGTTAACATCACTTGTTAAAATCCATATAGCTTTTCTCTAACCTCAACCCTAACCCTTACTTCGACCTATAACCCTAACCATGTCAGTTTCCAAACGGTAACCATCATTACAATCATAACTCAAAATAACTGGGTTAAGATGAAATGGGTGTTGATGGTTTGGCAATTATGGTTCAGTCAGTTCCAAATTGACGAGCCACCATACAGCAGTGACTGAATATAGTCTGTTGGTATTCTTCATTATACACATGAAATAATTAATACATCAGCACCGTGTCTTAAAAATTAAGGCATGCGACCTACATTAAAAAGTAAAGCTTTCCTAGACACCCTAATGTCAACATACCTAAATATATTTTTCAATTTAAAAAAACCAGAATTTTTTTAAAAAATTTCAGATTCTCTGTTTGCCATGCATAGATGAAATAATTGCAATTTGATTCACGTATCCCTTGATTCTTACAGGTGCGACTAACTTTTAAGGCAGCATGGAACAAGTCAATGAAGAGAAACATCATCCATGTCTCAGAAGCAACCAAGGAAACATCCAGGGATGCACCCAAGGTAAACAAATGTTCACATTTTTTGTGTGTGTTAACCCTAATCTACAAACACAAAAATGGTTTTTTTCAGAAGCTAATAGACGCCCTCTCTTGATCACAGTATCAATTCCGCGCGGTATGGATAAAACCACGCAAGTAGCATATCAATGGATAGATTAGACTTTAAGCTTCCAGAAAAATATAACAAATAATTAATTATGCAAATAATATGTTAATTAGCTCATGAATAATTAATGAGGTTTGATTACAAATTAACAAAAATATTCAATTTTCAATGAATATTGCAATATTTCACATCATCAAGAACATTAATTCTGTGACTTTTACTCAAATTAGCGTACAATAATTAGTTTCTTACTTGATGCAAAAGTAATCTGATTAATATTATAATATTTTGGATGATTTTACAGGCATTTTATGGTTAAATTTCATGTCAAATTTGGTCTATTTTAGCAACAAAATTACACATTTTTTGTTACATTTAGTACTTTTACAAGAAAATAATATGATGATAGTCAATAATTCTTGTTGGAATGGGATACAAGTGACACAATTCATCTAAAACTATCACAATATTAGTTATTTTTTATGTAAAATATACCTAAATTCATATTTTATTCATTTTTAGGCCCCGTCGTGCCATGACGTTTGTAGATTAGGGTTAAGGCCTCTCAACTCAAGCGTCTTGAAAACTGAGTTTACTTATTGTGATTAACTTTCAAATAGGCAGAACAATGGATAGTAAAAAACTATAGAAACATTCAAGATTTATAAAATACTGTCTGAAATCTGGTTTATTTCTATAAAAAAAACAATTATATGCATTATACATGTACATGTAAATCTTACAACAACCAACAAAGCTAGATATGGATGATATTTTTTGGTGCATTTGTATCTACCTTATTCACAATGACAATTAAGATATCAAATACTAAAGTTTTGGGCATTTGAGTGAGAAATGAATTGGTGTAATATTATTGTTTCTTACAATATTCATCTGGACTGTGAAGTGCAGATTTTAACATGTGCACATTTTCTGTCAAAGTTACCTTAGTCAACACAAGCTGTGAACATTTATCTCTTTGTTACTTTAAAGTTGGCTGCTTAAAACCAGTATTTAGCATAGTCGTATAAGAAGTGTGCATCATGTGCAATAACTACTTGACCTGACTGAACTCAAAATGTTTGTCCAATTTAAAAAAAAATTGATATGCTCATATTCTGAAAATGTTAAAATTCCATCCTAAATTTCAGTAAGTATGGTATCAACATTTATTTACCAGTTGATCATGTTGATATACCAAAGTTGACCTAGAAGTAGGAGATACTGATGTACTTAATGACTGAAATTTTATAACTATGTGTTGGTATGCGTATGCATTTATTCAAGTACCCCTTGATTGTACATAGCATTTCCCTCATGCTTAGACTAGCTTGTAATTCACTGATGTAACAGACAAGAGGTCTTGATTCAAGTCACTTCATCTCCAATATCTTTTAACCTTAGAGGAAGATTGTGGACAATGTCAAGTGTAGCAATTCATATGACTCTATTATATATTTATAACTCTCATGCCTGCCTACTTTTCATATTTTTGTTGTACTGTTTAATCGATCTTAACCATTCATCATTTCACATAAAATGGGTGTGTTTTTTCATTGTCATAGAATCCTCACACCCGTCACCTGCGAGATCTGTGTCGCACATGTGGTAAGAAAGTCAGAAATTGGGATCCAAAGATCAAGAAGCTTACACGAACTGTGGCTAAATATTCTGCGGAAGTGTTGACGGTATATGGGATTGATATTAACAATGATGATCCTAGCATCCATCCACCATCCATCTGCTTGGGATGTTCTAGTAATCTTGAAAGCCACAATAGACAGGAGCCGAAGCAATGGAATCCACATGTTGATCCGATTGACCAGTGTGAGGTTTGTGTTATGTTTCCGCCTAAAGCTGAATGAGTATGCGGTACACAGATGTAAAAGGATGGGTGGAAGATAATGTAAATATTGCAGATTAAACAATACAAAATGTTAGTAAGACAGTTGTTAATGGATCACTACAATGCAGTCTGTATTGTACATATCTTGAATCATACAATCATATTGGTATGCAACGTTGTAAAAGAATAACTTAGACATGTGGCATGCATTATCATATTTAGGGTCCAAATTAAAACATTGACTTTTTAGAAATTGTAGTTGATTGGGGAACATTTAAAAAAATGTTCCCTTAAAACTTGTTTTTAGGGTCATTTAAAATGGCCCATTACATAATATTATAAAATTGTATTTGTAATGGTATTTTGTGAGAGACCTCAATATCATGCCTTTTTGCTGTATATATTGAAAATCAATTTTGTATCCTTATGTGACCATTTCTTTTTTAGCCTGTCTTAAATTTGCTGTAAAATGTGTGAAGATGGTATTTTATGTACTGAGCTCAAAAAGTGTTAAGAGGTAACTTTCAAAAGCTTAATCATGCCTGTATACCATGTAATACTTGATTGCTCCCCACTCATCCTCTAATGCTGTTACAGGCTGTCCCAAAAATAATGGTTAACGCATCAATGTCCAAAATGTCATAAATTATTTCTATCATGAAAAAATCAATGATATTAGTTTAGTTGTTTTCTAATTAACTTTGGCATACTGTAACCTTTCATTAGAATTTTAGATTTTGAAAATGGGGCTAATCAAATTGAAGATACAATTAATTGTGTAAGAGATGGTGAAGTGAAACAAAATGTGTGTGTTAAACTATATATATGTGCTATAGTTTGATCAAATCCAAAATGGTGAGACTCCTAACAGTAAAGCAGCAAATTAATACAGACGGGTGTAGGCGCACTTGAATGCAACAAGAGCATTGTGCATCATTGTGTGTGAGACGTGCGTTTGGCCGAAATCATGTACATATGGCCAATACTGTGTGTACGCTTGGATTACTTTTGCGTGCATAGTGATAAAAACTACATACCATATTGACTCCATTAAACGCTCCCGGGGCGCTGCATTTTTCAAAGGGGGGCATATATTTCCAACAACAAAATTGCTAGAAAAAAATAAAAAATAGCCGAATATGCCACACTCCCGGTTTAGCGATGTGAACGAAATTCAAAACGACGGCCCGTATGGTAACTATTGATATGATATTGCATCTGTAAGTGCTTTTCATGCCAAAATGTGATTAAATTAGTTGTTGAAATGCAAATCTACTATAATTGGACCAATATATGGATGGATATTGAGTTTAGAACATGTTTTATCCATGCAATTTTGGCGATCGTGACCTGAGTTTCAAGCTTATTGTCTAATTTAACGTCTGGATTTTCTAGGGGCGTTTAATAGAGAGCTATATTAATAGAGCAGGGGTGTTTTTAAACGCCCATTATTACTCCATTAAAATGGAATTAATACAGTACCGGGTGGTTCAAAAAAAAGTTGACCCAAGTTCAAAGTAATTTTTCAACCACATTTAAAGCGTCAGATAATTTTTGTTTGCTTAGTCTTAATCAGCAGTAAGTTTTGAAATTATCCTGATAAGATGGTACATTTATCTTGGTTGGTTCTTCAGATATGGTTCATTACAGAAAGCATGCACAAAGCTGCCTTGGCCACGGGAGCGTCCTTTAGTAGAGATGGAATGCACAAAGTGGACTTACACACGATTGGTCACAAATTGTAAAAATAGGAGAAAAAGAAACAAGGAGCCATCTGAGACATCTGTCTGGTGCTTGACATTACCTACCTATACGTATCTACGTTTCTTTGATGAATGTGAATGGCACATAAGCATAGAGATTGGGATACTTTGTCAGGGCAGGCTTTTCAATTCTGAAACTAGAGCATGCTGTTTTGTTTAAGACAAAAACTAAATAACGCTCCCGTGGACAAGTCAGTTTTGTACATGTTTTCTGTAATGAACCATATCTGAAGAACCAAACAAGCTAAACGTGCCATCTTTTCTGGATAATTTCAAAACTTACTGCTGATTAAGACTAAGCAAACAAAAATTATCTGAATCTTTAAATGTGGTTGAAAAATTACTTTGAACTTGGGTCAACTTTTTTTTGAACCACCCGGTATTGCTCACCAATTTAGAATTGATTGAACTATAGTACAAATATTGAAATCCTGTAATTGTTATGGTATTTTTTCCAACATGACTCAATTATGTTAAGTTTCACCCACCAATACCACTGTATACATGACACTAAGAATGGTATAACATATAAAAAGTTACTAGGAAAAAAATGAGATGTCATTGTTTATGTACCAAGTCATTTTTCACTTGTAATAGTTTTCTGCTCTGGGTCTGTTCAGTCATAATGTTCACAAGGTTAACATGTAAGCTTTTGCAGAGTTTTTTAATATAAATGTATAGATGTAGCATTATATATGTCAGTTCATTCATTTCAGTCTCATTGTAACCAAATCTCTATAATCTGCAAAACATGTATATTATTTGATGTACTTAAAGTATCTTTAAAAAATAGTTCTTGGAATACAAGGCGCATGTTCCTGAAATTCTGTGTAAAATTATTTCTGAAATTCTGTGTAAAATTATTTCAGAATGGAATGATGCTTGTGTTGGAGTTAAACAGGGCATCCACCACAACCATCATATTTAATTCTTCCACAGTTTCCATTAATCAATGTTGGAACACTTTGAATAACTGTTGGAAGACATTTGAATTTGTAGACATTGCACTGGGCAAAACTATGGCACTTATTCTCTGTTTCAAGACTTCCCCTTTTGTAGCATACCACCATCAGATAATATGTTGTACCAGATATCAATATAGAATTTGAAGTAGTGTATTAATGATAATTTGATTTAAACCTTGATGGTTTATGGTTCTCTATTGCACATAATTTGTAGGTTGATGTGTTTGGGGTATTGTTTTGTTTGTACAGAGCTCAAAGCTTATTTAAGGTGCACACTACTAAATAGAGACCCATAGGGATATGTACAAAAATACTGATATAAAACTTTGTTTTAGACCAGTAAATTGTGAAATGGGACATTGAAGAGTGAATTTTCCTGAAAGATGATCACTTTTTCTCACAACAAAGTGCAGACAATAGGTAGGATAGCTTGCTTGATTTTCCAAACGACCGCCTGAAGAGACTACATCTCTGATGATCTTGGAAATGTCACCGTAATCACCCATGTATTCTGTAAAAAACACAAATTGGAAAGATCTCTCAAAATTTACCTAGATGATACTCACATTTTAAAGTCAGTCTGCATGAAGGTGATGTCCCATTAATCATAACAGATAAAAAAGTCCTAGGCATTTACACAATTGTTCTTACTAACAAGTCTTTAAAATTTATGATTTTGTCATGCATACTTTGCCATTCTATTTTAGCAACACTTAGGGTAGGGGATATCCTATTTAGTGCAGTGCACTCTAAATGGGCTTAATATTTTGCTGAATGTACTTGGATAGTTACCTTGAATCATTTGAAACATTTTGTGATAATTTTAATGATATTTTCAAGTTGTTATAATTATTTGTGAGTGGAAATTGTCATGTATGGAGGGATACTTGCTATCTACTGAAGATAGCAACATTAACACATAGAAATATATAATGTGTTCAAAAGCCAATTGTATACCAAATAGTCTTTCAGTAAAATGCTTTCCATCTGTATAGAATTAAAAATTGATAGTATCGTTTAATAATTGTACTTAGATAAGCGTCAGGTACGCATTTCCGGGTTTACGCATGCACAACGCGCACATATGCATAAATTATTGGAATTATGTCCATAGCATTATCACGCTGACTATAGTCATCATTACACATTTTTCAGAATGCTTACTCAGTCAAGTTGCTATAGATATATTTCTTTTTAATAAATATTACTTTGTGCATGATGGTGAAAGCTGGCCGGGGAAGGAGAAAGATGAAAAGCACCTGGTTTACAAATAGAAATGACAACCATGGAATGCAAGAGCATCCACTAGCTCTCCTGAGGACAAAGCACTTGCAAAGGCAGAATCAAAGCAATTAAAGATAAGACTTACATGTGATGAATTTTACAGGTCTTTCAATCTCGACCAGGTTGGTGAATGTGTGCCTTTAGGTCGGCCCGGAATGACGTCACATGTCCTTGACCACAAACCAAAGAGGTAAATAAAGGCCTCTTACACAGCATGACGAGATCACTTGGGTTGATCTACTGTATGGTTAGAGCATAAAACTGATAGGTATGTTAAAACGTCTGGTTTGTTGTCAACGGCAAACAGTAAAAAGTACCCAGATGACCCGGCTGACCTATTGCTGCCCAAGTGTTAGATGCTGACTGCCATTCATCTCCAGGAGCAGTGTTGAGACCCGAGCACTCTGAAGAATCACAAGTTGAGTGAATTCTACAAGACACAAGAAAGAGGATGAAGAAATTGTGGTTACACAGAGGTTCATATTCCAACATGTGATTCTGTCATACAGGATTGTGTTCTTGAATACGCTAGGATTAGGTCAACATGCCAGGGCTATCTTGTTATATCAGCTAATATGTTTACAAAATGTGGAGTTACTGCTATTATCAAGTTGAGATGTAATAGTTGTAGTTATGTTTCATCAAATCACAAGCTATTCAGAGAGGTGTTGACTGAAGGCAAAGGCTGAAAGAGTGCAGAGCCAAACAAGAATCTGGCTGTAGGATTTACAACTGTTATGTAGCACAGGAGCTCGGAGATTATTCTCCACAATTAACAAGTCATCTCCCAATACTACTTGCCTACAAAGGCAACTGAATGAAGTTGAAAATAAAATCCGCAAACTTGATGAAACAGACATGGCAAAACAACGCAGCTCACTCAAAGATGTGCTGGAAAACTGTGAATATCTTCGAGACACCCCTATTCCCATGGAAAGTGACAGTCAGTGCAACACCAGCCTTCAAACGTGTCAGCAAAATAATCCATTTGCCCTGCAACCAGACATGAGACATCGTAGCATAGAACCTCACACCTGATAACGGAATCATAGCTTTAATCATGAGAGTAAATTCTGCAAATACGGCATGGCCTGATCCAGGATATATTCTTGGTGTAAGACATTCATAAGTTAGACAAGTGTGAAGACCTCATTACGAAATAAAGCTGTATTACCCTGTAGGTTAATTCCATGCTGTCTTACACCAAGGATGAACCCGATCCAGAGGAGAACATATATCCTGCCCAGGACATGATAGGTGCACAGCTTCAATGCCTGGGAGTGAAAATGTCGGTGATGAGCGAAAAGGGGAACAAGATTAAAGTGTATGTTAATTGATGGGGACGATCCACTGTATGTTGATAAACTTACCACAGATGCAGGTGGCAGATGTAATAAAGACAGACTGCAGTTATTCAACAGAGCATTTCTTGGATGTGGTTCATTTGAACAGGTCAGTGGCGAGTGGAATCTCACTGCCTGGTATTAAGCTTTCAATAGCACCAGTCAGACAGTGGAACATGCAAATATAAGCACAAACAGCAAGCCTGAAGCAGACTAACAGACAGCCTTGCATAGAGAGCAGAGAGCAAAGTCCGCGCTTTGAGAGAAAAATACAAAGGAGAGTGTGAGGAGTTAATAGCGAACGCTGTCGACCAAACTATCCCAGCATTGATTTGGTTTCACAATCCAGAAATCTGAATCGAAAAACCACACATTTACCACAACAAACCCAAAGCGCTCTATGACTTGTTCGAGAAATGGTTTCAACAGGGACCATAGTGCCATCCATATGCTCAACTACCCTGTGGGAGACTCTATCTTGTTCAAAACACATTCATGTGGTGTACCTATAGGACCCAATTCCCCCTGTCTCACCATGCTCAAGAATCTCAACGACCGACAGACGTACTTCCGCCGGCGATCTCGGTCACGGCGATATCGGTTTTGACAAGTAACTCTGCGCAGGAAACAATTTGCAATGTACAACACCATACGGAATGAATTGTATTATATCAAAGGACAATTGAATAAACAGTCAGTGTGTACATTTGCCAGGATATCTGCCATCCCTTTTAAAAGAAGTACTTGCCAGGACAGCTTTCATCCTTTTTAAAGAAATTCTTGTTCAATTGAATGTCTAGGTGTTTGTTTGACTGAAAAGGGGTACATGCACTGTGTTATAATACAAAATGAGTGTAGTGCACTCTTTGGGATTGTTTTAAAATTGTGGTCATGCCTGTGTTCCATTTAAGCAAAGTCCAAAGTGTTCTGCTTTGTAAAGTTGAAATTCTGCTTTGTAAATTTCTTCAGTTTTCAATTTGAGCTAAGCACACCTCCACAAAGGGTAAGCATTTCTTTTATTGTGTATGTTGAGTGTTTAGACCAAGGCAAACATTAATTTACATGAAATTGTTCGCATAACTAGTTGCTTTTGTATATTTTTGATTGAAAATATTGGAAATAACTGCTTTCTAAAAGAGAAAGCGGAAAACTATGGGCTCTTCTTTTAAGAATTGCTTTAAAAAAATATGAAAAGCATGTATATTAGTTGATGTATGTACAACCTTGGATAAAAGTTTGTGGAACACAAGGCATTTTTTTCAATAATTCTATGCAAAATTGTTTGACACTTCTTGTACAAGAGCTAAACAAGACATATTGAGGGCTCATAAACGTAAGGCCTTATCTCCATTTTGAGAAAAAGACTATTGAAGATTTGTAAACACATTGGGGAGATGGCGATGAGGCCTTATGATACTGGCTATAACTTTGAAAGGGGTTGTGTTATGGAGATAAGGCTGTGTTACTGGAAAAAATTCCTTTCTGAACATATTGATACCAAAATCTCATTTTTGAAAAAATTGGAGATGAGGCCTTGTGTTTCTGAGCCCTCGATATAAAACTACATTTTAATCTGTCTGCATTTCCATCAGTCAATATTGGTACACCCTTAGTAATCTGTAGAAGACATTGCATGGTTGGCAATGCTGGAAAATGTCCTTACATATACATAACTTTTCGAAGAGTTTTTTCCCTAGAGTGTAACATTAACTGGAAATAATATTTTGTAAGCAGGCGCAATATAGAGTTAGAGGTGCTATGTTAATAATAACTTAATGCACTTCATGTATTCATCTCTTTTGTATATGATTGGTAGGTTAAAACGTTAAGTATAAGTTACTGTTGTGGTCCAAAAGATAAATAATTTGTAAGTAATGTTATGTCAATTAATCCAGTGTCACTGAAACTAAAACTTGTCAATTCGCAAACCATTTGTAAAACTTGGTGCACTTAAAAACTTGGTAAAAAGTAATTGAAATGCAGGCCACAGTTTTTAAATTCCTGTTTAAAATGGAATGACGCTCATTGTTTTAAAGCAAACAATCAATCAATGTTGGAACACTTTGAAGACAAAAAGTGGTGACTGTTTTCCTCCTTGTAGTCAAATTAAAAGTTAAACTTTTAACTCAAAAACCACCATTGACTTTTGACATATGTGAAAACTTTTCCCCATCCCATGCAAAATACCAACACTATTAAGAAAAACACTCAATCTTATAAGCAATCTTATAAGTTAAGTAGTGAGCTTTAACAATTTTAGCTAGGAACACCTCCCCATCTTTGCCCCTTCACAAAAGAAAAAGGTAAAATCGGATCTGGTTGTCATCAAATAAGTAGTTATAAATGATAGGCTTCAATAGTAAGATTGTCCCCTCCCTTTTTATGCCCCCCCCCCCCCCCAAATGAAAAAGTCCAATTACACCACTGCTATGATGTTGAAAACATAAACCGTTTCCGTATAACTATACCTGTGTGTCTTTAAAGTACAGTCATCAAAATAAGTAACTGACCAGGTAATAAACATGCTGATAACTTTAAAAGTATAACTCCTACATAAACATATTTAATTATAAAGTTGTTAAGAAATTTCTCTTCTTGAATTTGAGATATTACACGCTAAGAATGGTTGATTAATGAGGAGGTTACGATCCCAAACGTTAGGGCAAGTCTGATTTTCATTTTAACATTTTCTTTTCAACACGGGGAGAGTATGACAGGTAAAGCGTGTGTGCCGTATCGATTAACCGTAACAATGCCACCGGCCGACTATCCAACAACCAGGCCATCGACGGGTGAATTGGCACTACCACTACCAGTAATCAATAATTTGCCGGTCTGAGTCCCCGTGTTGAAAATGAAAATGTGAAAATGAGAATCAGACTTGACAGTACATTTAGGATTGCAACTTCCTTAATAATCAGCCATTCTTGGCGTGTGATATCTCAAATTCAAGAAGAGAAATTTCTCAACATGTTTATAATTTAAGATGTTTATGTAGGAGTTATACCTTTAGAGTTATCAACACATTTATTACCTGGTCAGTTACTTATTGTGATGACTGTATATATATTGTGCATTATCGTGCATATAAATAGATCATTCCTTTTGTTAAATATTTTGATGTTCATCTTTCGTATAATTGTTGAAACTCGGTGTTATGCCATTACAAAATTAATAAACCTCTGATGAATGCCTTAGTAAGTATGTTCATGTTGTCCATCATTGATAAAATTAATGGTTGTACTCTTCAACCTAATGTTAATTCTTTTAGAATTGTTGCAATTCAGTGCTTGTTATGTTCCGAATTTAATTTGAATATAGCCTTAATGAATAGCCCTGCCTGGTCATAGATTAGCTGATCAGATACAAAAGTGCCAATCAAGCCGTGGTATGCCCTACAAACTTCCCGTCGTACGTTGTAGACTTGGCGTTGGTGCGACATTCAGAATGTTGAATGATGGTTGTCCCTTGGTTGTACGAGGGACGAGGGTCATTCAATAAGTTCTACCTCCTCACACAAACATTGCTAATATGAATGTCAGCCTCGTGACATTTGTCATGATTTCACTTTTGTCCTGATGCGATCAAAGCCAGAGAGATATTTTGGACAATGGACACAGAAAATTACCCCAAAGATAAGTACATGGTTTTTTTTCATTTTTATCCCCCTGGTTTGTAAAAATGTTGTCATCATGGGGGTGTGTGTGTAGGGGTGGATTGTCCGTGTGTACCTTCTGGTTAGCCTTTTTCCGAATGCAGCATCTTATGGACGGATTGACTTCAAACCTTCAGCGATAGGTAGGCTATAATGGTCAAAAGCTGTGGCTGCTTTTTTTTGTTGGGGGTGTAATTTGCATAGGTCATCTGAGGTCAAAGGTCATCCAAAGGTCAAATCATAAAAGTTGCCCGATTGACATCAAACATGGAGAAAAGAAAAATGAACGCTGGGTGAACATTTTTTGGGTCTAATTTGCATAGGTCATCTGAGGTCAAAGGTCATCCAGGGGTCAAATCGTAAAAGTTACCCGATTGACTTCAAACTTGGAGAAAAGAAACATGAACACCGGGTGAACATGTCTAAAATAAATTAGAAGTCATCCAAGGTCATCTGAGGTCAAAGGTCATCCAGAGGTCAAATCGTAAAAGTTGCCCGATTGATGTCAAACTTTGAGACAAGAAACATGAACACCGGGTGAACATGTCTAAAATTAATAAGAGGTCATCCGAGGACGTCAACGGTCATTAGAGGTCATCCAAGGTCAAAGGTCACCAAGGGTTTAAATCGTGCAATGAACACCAAAGGAACATGTCAAAAAAGAATTAGAGGTCATCTGAGGTCAAAGGTCATCCAGAGGTCAAATCGTTGAAGTTGCCCGATTGACCTCAAACTTGGAGAGAAAGAAACATGAACACCGGGGAACATGACCCCAGTGGCGTAGCCAAGGGGGGGCAGGGGGGGCCCCCTGTGGGGTTCTCTGCCCCCCCTGTTGCCCCCCCTGTGGGAAATGTCAGTTGAAATAATTTGGGACTAACCTATTCACAACACAAGGAAATTCAATCCTCAATTTGGTTGTTGCCCCCCCACCAAAACTCCCGGCCCCCCCTTTGCCCCCCCACTGAGAAAAACCTGGCTACGCCACTGCATGACCCCCATGTGACCTTTGACCTCATGTAGTTGATCTCCCAGCCAGAGGGATTCGCAAGTCGTAACTTGCAGTATTTTCTCTCCATATTGTATGATTAGATATGACAGCCCAATTTGTGTAACTTTTTAAAAACTATAAAGATTGGGGTGATTTTTAGAGGCTATTTTGGAGTGTAAATGCCATTTTTTTCTGTGCTTCGCGCATATTTTCTTAAACCTATTGACTTCAAAAACATTTACTATGAGACGATTTCTGGACAGCAAATCTTTTCTGTGCCTTGGAGGATCTGATGGAAAAACATCTATATAATCATCAACGGTCTAAAAATTAGATCCACAGGGTGTATACAAACATGCTAAAGGCATATTATGTGATCTTTTCCAGGTGGCGCTCTATATTCATGATTTTCTTTTAGAAAGTAGATTTTCTTACAGATTTACATTTCTGATCATAAAGCATTAATATATTCTGGGTTACCGAGCGATACGATTCCTAATTACTTCAAAGTCATGGTTTTAGAGTGAATTCAGAGTGAAAAATAACTGGTCGCGCAGACCTGACAGTTTAAGATTTTCATTCTTTAAACCATGATTTTGAAGTAATTAGGAATCGTATCGCTCTGTAACTCAGAATATATTTATGATCAGAAATGTAAATCTACAAGAAAATCTACTTTCTAAAAAAAATCATGAACAGAGGAAAAATCACATAATTACCGTATGTTACAAAATCCAATTTTTAAAATATTATTGCATGCTTTTCACCTTGTCTCAGCTTTACACCATGTTCACAAAAGTAGAACGTTTCACTGGAGTATACGTTTCTTCCGGAATGTTCTAACTTGTTCGGGTTATAAAGACTCACAAAACCACCCAAAATGTATAAATGACAAATTTTCTGACTCGCTACGCTCACCATTACTAATTTCACACAACAAAAAGAAGGGGCATCATAATCTTATTGGCCGTTCAGATAGGCCACAAACAGAATTTGCCAATGTATCCCTGATCAAAATTTCAAAGGTAAAGACAGTCCCCTTAAGTATGTGACAAGTTGATTTTTTCGGGAAGGTGGGGGGGGGGGGGGGGGGGAGGTCGTGTAAAAAGCTTCTGGTAAGCAGGGGGTCATGTAATTTTCAATTTCAGCTGTAGGGGGGGGGGTTAGGTAATTTTGACTTACGAGTCTCGAATTTGTCCCCCCCCCCCCCCCCCCCCTCCACCATAAATAATGAACAGTCCCTCATGGGTCTCAAAACACACCAAATATTCTAAATATTATGTGGGGACGTTAAAAACGTGGACAATTTTAAGTGTTAGAAATGTCAATGTTTGCGTACATCGCGCATTCGCGCGGATTAGTTTTAATGTTTCATTATTCAAGCTTAACAAGATGGCATTGCAGGACAGTTTCCTATATGACCAATTTAGTTCAAAAACTGAAAAAATATTTTCTTCAGGTTTTAACAATGGCCCTCAAACCATGCCAAATATTCTAAATATTATGTTGGGGACGTTAAAAACATCATACTGGACCAATTTAAGCGTTAGAAATTTAAATTTTTGCGTATTCGCGCATTAGTTTCAATGTTTTCTTATTCAAGCTTGACAAGATGGCTTCAGGACAGTTTTCCATGACCATTCTAGTTCAAAAAGTTAAAAATTTTGCGCGCTCCTCGCGAATATTTTCGCCAGGTTTTAACATTATATTGGCCCTCAGATCAGACCAACCAAATATTCTAAATATGTGGGGGACGTTAAATACATCATACTGGACCAAAGTGTTAATGCAAAAACCACACCAAAAATTCTAAATATTATTTGGGGGACGTTATTATCATACTGGACCGTTAGTGTTAGAAATGCAATTGTTTGCGCGCCTCGCGCGCGTATTAATTTTAATATTTCATTATTTAAGCTTAACAAGGTGACTTCAGGACAGTTTTTCATGACCATTTTAGTTAAAACTCAACAATTTTACGCGCTCCGCGCGCATATTTTCTACAGGTTTTACCGTAATGGCCCTCAAACCATACTAAATATTCTAAATATTATGTGGGGGGCGTTAAAAACATCATACTGGACCATTTAAGTGTTAGAAATGTCAATTTTTGCGCGCTCCGCGCGTATTACTTTTAATATTTCATTATTTAAGCTTTAACAAGGTGGCTTCAGGACAGGTTTCCATGACCAATTTTAGTTCAAAAACTCAAAAATTTTGTGCGCTCCGCGCGAATACAGGTTTTAACATTATAATAACCATCAAACCACACCCCCAAAAAAAAATTATGTGGGGGACGTTATTATCATATTGGACCATTCGTGTTAGAAAATTCGCGCGCGTATTAGTTTCAATATATTATTATCTAATCTTAACAAGATGGCTTCAGGACAGTTTTTCATGACCATTCATAGTTCCGCGCGCATGTTTTTCGAAAGGTTTTTAATATTATCATGCCCCTGAAACCACACCAAATACCGTACTCGAAATATTATGTGAGGGACGTTAAAAACGTCATACTGTACCTTTTTAGTGTTAACTTAAAATCACAATTTCTGCGCGCTTCGCGCGTATTAGGTTCAACGTTTCAATATTTAAGATCAACAAGATGGCTTCAGGTTTATTTTTTGGCCCCCATCAAAACAGTCCTGGGTACGCCATTGGTGCCGCCATACAAATTAAAGCCAAATGTTGAATTAGAATCCAGTTCTCTAAGATCCCAAGTTTGGTGGCGTTTAATGCGCATCACACTCGGGATTACACTACCAAAACTTATGAAAGTTGATACCTCCCTCAGCCCCGCTATGATCCCTTTTGGTTCCCTGCAAAATGTATAGAGTATCTTCATTCCAGTACTTACCTCTAGTCGATGATAGAACTGGCGGTGTAGATATCTGGATACTGACGCTCATCATCATGAAAATGATCACGATCTGCACATCTGTTGACATTTTTTGTTGTTGAAATATCAAAATAAAATTAATCCAGGCTACAATCAAAACTCAGTTGCCACCAAAATCCTTACAAAATATCACAAATGAAAATGAAGATTAGATCGCCATATTCTCGACAAAATGTATTCCTACAAAGATAATTCAAATTTAGCGAGCGTAAAGACATGACATTGTGGATCGCTAATTAGAGAAAAGCTATAATACGGGACTGGTTTTATTCATGCAGCCCTTTTGCCAGACAATCGGCAACATCAATTTAGAAATATGTCAGACATTAAATGCATCAGTTGTATCGTTATTTCGTCTAAAGACATAGTATGACAAATTTCGGTCATAACGTTTAAATATCTAAATTTCTAGGCTAAATGTATTTTCTGAAATAATTGGAAGTTATAGATAGCTGATAACTCATACATATCTTTTTTACAAAATACCTATTGACACGGTTTTTAGACAGATAATTGATCATTGTTTACTGATTAACATCAACTCTGCTCATTTAGATTTTTTTCTAAAAAAGTATGGATCACATTTTTTCGTGATGAAAATTTTAATGGGAACCTATATGTCTATGTCAATTGTCAATATTGATGTTAATTTTGTAGTTATATCTGGGACAAATATCATGTGTTACTCAAAATAATACTGTGACATTATCTGCATTATATTTTCAACAATTGTAAGTTTTACGGTAAACAATTAGATCGTATTATATAGAAACAATCGGTGATTGACAGAGGCAGTGGACGTCATGACTGCATATACAGCCGTCTGTAACTTATACATTTGACTCATATGATGCCTTTAACATGTACGTTTGATATACCGTATACTAGTTTACATATCATAGGCTACTGCATTGTTAGGAACAATCACATTTCACGCTACTAACCATGATACTATGTACACAGTTAAGCCCACAATTATTCATACCCCTTGAAAAATATGTGTTTTTTGCGTTTTTCTCATATCTATACCAGCTGGAGTGGTGGAACTTTTGCTTTACACTAAAGACAATTAGTTTGTAAGTACAAATCAATATATTTGGGCTCAACATTTTTGCATAACAATTGAATTGAACAAGAATCGTGGTTTTATGCCTGTCCAAAATTATTCATACCCCATACCAAGTCTCAGGATTTATGCCATTTTTGTGTGATAATACACATGTTTTTAACATTCCAAACATTCTTTATATTGTGTGATAGGCTTTTATATTGTTATGCAATTATTCCATACAATGTGGATGCATTAAAAATGTGTCTTATTGAATGTACAGTGAGGGATATTATAGGACAACACTCTAGCTCTTTGACAGCATGGCGAAGGAGATCCAATAACTCAGTGAGGACCTTTTTGTGCATTGTGAATGCTCACAAAGAGGGGAAAGGCTACAAAGCTATTTCGAAGCAATTTCAAGTGCCAAATTCCACCATAAAAAGCATAATTAGGCAGAACAAGACAGTTAAAATCAGTTAAAAACCCTGCAGAACACGGTCGGAAGCCAACAGTGTCCCCATGTTTGACAAGAAAAGTATGGTGAAAGGCCAACAACAATCCACATATCACCGTCAATGCTCTCATGAACAACCTTGGTGAGTCTTGGACCAAGATATTAAGGCAGACACTCCAGCAGACATAGTACTCTACTCTTGAAAAGAGACAATGAGAAACTCATCTAGCATTTGCAAGAGCACTTCTGGACAAAGATCCAAGTTTTTGGTCAAGTTTCTCTGTGTCTCTTTTAAGGAGTAGAGTCTTTCTTGGTCGGCCTCCATGAAGACCTCTCATGTGCCATATATGCTGGAGTGTCTGCCATGATATCTTGGTCCAATATTTGCCAGGGTTGTTCAGGAGAGCATTGATGGTGATCTGTGGACTGTTGTTGGCCTTTCGCAATAATTTTTTTGTCTAACAAGGGGACACCGCTGGCTTCCGACTGCATCCTTCAATGTTTTTTAGTGAGTTGAACGTCTTGATCTTCCTAATTATGCTTTGTGTGGTAGATTCTTGCACTTGGACTTGTTTCGAAATAGCTCTGTAGCCTTCCCCTCTTTGTGAGCATTCACAATATGCACAAAAAAGTTATTTGATCTTCTTCGCCATGCTGTCAAAGAGCTAGAGTGTTGTCCTATAATATCCCTCACTGTACATTCAATAGGACACATTTGTAATGCATCCACATTGTATGCACACATCATGGAATAATTACATAACAATCTAAAAGCCTATCACACAATATAAAGAATGTTTGGAATGTCAAAAACATGTGTATTATCACAAAAAGTGGCCTCAATCCTTAGACTTGGTATGGGGTATGAATAATTTTGGACAGGCATAAAAACATAATTCTTGTTCAATTCTATTCTATTGTTATGCAAAAAATGTTGAGCCCAAAGATGTTGATTTGTACTTGCAGACTAATTGTCTTTAGTGAAAAGAGAAAGTTCCACCACTCCAGCTGGTATAGATATGAGAAAAACGCAAAAAACTCATATTATTTTCCAAGGGGTATGAATAATTGTGGGCTTAACTGTATATAGGGGACTATGCTTAATAACCTTTTATTGAAGTATAACAATTAGCAAGCCTTATACACCAAGCCAAGCACAACAAATAACGTTCTCATATTTAATATTACTCTGATACATGAATCTTTGCTCTGATATTTAGGTCATTCAATAAATACACTCTTAGAAAAGAGGGTGCTTCAGGGGTTCTTGGCTGTCCCGTATGGAACCCTCAGGGTGTAAAGGTTCTTTTAGTTTAAAGAACCCAACAAACTTCTGTACAGAACCTTTAAAGGTTCTAAAGACGCATTTGTCGTTCTTTTTTAACCTTTTTTAACTTTTAAAGGTTCTGAAGACGCATTTTCGTTCTTTTTTAACCTTTTTAATAGGTTCTTTTTGGAACCTATAAAAGTTCTATAAAGGGTGCCATAATACGGGACAGCCAAGTGAAAACACTTATTTTGTTTGTTTGTTTGTTTGTTTGTTTACACGGTCTGTCGATGCGGACGCACGCTTGGGTCCTGAAGGGACCAGGCTCAAGTAATGCATGGGCCGGGCTTTAAAAAAAAGAAATTAACTTAAAATGGAATGGGGGGCGGTCTAACTTAGAGAAAGAGGGATGTTTTGGTAGTATGGTAGGGTTTTAAAACTTTTTTGTCAGTTTTTGTTGTTGTTGTTTTCTTTTTTTTCTTTTTTCTTTTTTCTTTTTTCTTTTTTCTTTTTTCATTCTTCTTTTTTTCTTTTTCTTGTAAAGTTTTTTCTTCTTTCTTTTTTCAATCTTCTTTCCTTTTGTTTTCTTTGCTATAATTGAGAAAATCCACTTTTTTTTCTTTTCTATTTTTATCTTTCTTTTCATTTTTCTTTCTTATCGCACTGAATTCATGTTGTTTAGTAGTAATTATTGTCAACGAAACTTGTTTGGGTGTGGAATAGTTATGGAATGTGGCGAAATTCATATTGGTTATTGGCATTTAAGACATTTATGGGCATCTTATACCCAAGGGCGTCCCCAGAGGGGGGTGGGGGGGGGATGTGGGGGTGTGGGGTGTGACACCCCCATTCATCAAATCTGTCGGCAAAATTATGGTGCTGTGGGCAAATCAAAGGAAGGAGGAAGAAAAGGGAGAAAGAAAAAAAGGAAAGAGAAAGGAAAAGGGAAAAAAAGAAGGGGAGAAAAAAGAAAGCAAGAAAGAGAGAAAGAAAGAAAGAGAAACTTAAGGGAAAGGAAAGAGAAAAGAAAGAAAGAAAGAAAAAAGAAAGAAAGGAAAGAGGAAAGAAAGAAAGGAAAAGGGGAAGAAAAAAAGAAAACCCATAACAATTATCGTATGCGCAAATGATAATGTTGTGTCGGCATATATGTTATGTTAACACAAATCAAATCAAAAATGAACAAAGGCAATGTAGGCATATGAATTTGTAGGCATTGTGAACAAGCCCATTTTTATGAGATTTTGTGTCGGCGCACATGAACAGCCTACATGTAGGCCCAAGTTTTTGTTTTGCTCATTGTCAAGACACGCAAAAAAAAATGTGTCGGAATAGTAAAGGCCTAGTCTAGGCCTAACGGGCCGCGTGTGGGACCTTTAATTATACTAACTAGGCCTATTTCATTGTCGTTGTTAATGCAAACCCAAGTCAATAATGTCGCAAATGGCCAATCATGTTGGCACATAGGTTTACGAAATATTAAATAATTCGCCTATAATTATGTAAGTTGATGTAGGCCAATTGCTCTCATTGTACTGATTGTATATAGACTCTGCAAGCCCACTATCAGTCTATCGCAAAAGTAAGTCCAACTCCAACGTTTAGGTGTCAATGCCAAGTAAGAACTTATAAGTAGACTCTGTCCTAACTTCGACTTGAACAATGCAAATTATCATTATAATTAAGACAATAAGCACAACTGTCGTTATTTGCGTGAGACCAGGATTTGTGTGTGCACCAGGGGCACAATCGATATCTCACGTAATGGTATAGGTCTAGGCCTATGTCGATGTCGGACATACAGGCTGTAGGCCTATCATGCCTATACTGAACATTTGACCATGTTTTGTTAGCATTATTCAACAAAAACAAGATGGCTTCAGGAAAGTGTTCCATGATCATTTTAGTTTAAAAACTGAAAATCTTGTGCGCTTCGCGCGCATTCTTTCTACAGGTTCCAACATTATAATGGATCTCGAACCAAACCAAATAGGCCTATTATATGGGTGACGTTAAAAACGTTATACTGGACCCTTTAAGTGTTAGAAATGCAAAATTTTGCGCGCTTCGCGCGTAATAGTTTCAATATTTCATTATTTAAGCTTAATTTATAGTATCTGAAGGCTTCCAACATGTTTTCAATAACCGTTTTAGTTCAAAAACTGAAAAAATTTGCACGCTCTGCGCGCATATTTTCTACAGGTTTTAACATTATAATGGCGCTCAAACCATACGATTTGGATCAGGACTTGATATGTGTAACTATGCAATATCAAACCGTCAAAAACGTCATACTTGACTATTTAAGTGTTAGAAATGACAATTTTTAGTTCAAAAACTGAAAAAATGTGCGCGCTCAGCGCGCATATTTTCTGCAGGTTTTTGCGCGCTTTGTATTAGTTTCAACGTTTCAATATTTAAGATAAACAAGATAGCTTGAGGATGTGTGCCCCTATCAAAACAGTCCTGGATACGCCCTTGGCTCCCCCCCCCCCCCAGAACTATTCAATCAGCGCTATGCGCTGCTTTATTTAACATTTCAATTATCATTATCAAATTTGTGTTCCCCCCCCCCCCCCCCCTTTTGACGGTTCTGACCATACAGTCATACTAAAATAATTATGCGTGTATGAATTCCGGCGAGCGAAACGAGCCGATTTTTTTTCTCAAATGGCTCTGTCGGCAATTGATGACCTTTACACCCCCCCCCCCCCCCCCCCCAATGAAAAGGGTCGGGGACGCCCTTGCTTATACCATCATTTCTGCTTTTGAATAATTCTGATGTGACCTACCGCTTAGCTGCTACCGAGAACACTCAACAATGTCTCAGGTATCTCAATGAATGAAATAAACAGCTATACGCGCGCATGTAATTCAAATACCAATCCAGTTTCTAGACGGATGCAACACAAACATTCATTTATTCTCTAAAAAAGAAAATCACAGTTTAATACGTAGTTCAAAACTTGGACAACATTTCCCTCAAAAAGAGTTTTCCCCCTATAATCAAAATGAATGCGATCGCGCATATGAACAAATGGACAAAATGCCAATTGTTCTAAATTTTGATCTCTCTTAAAATGTCTTTTAATCTACTTAAATGGTCACGTCGTAAAATCGATTTATAGTGGTTAGGGACCTTTAGATATCCAGGGGGGGGGGGGGGGTAGGAAGTTGGGTTCGGGTTTTTTTTTTTTTTAGTGGTCGCCGTAAGGGGGGAATTTTGTTTCTGCGCCGCTGTAGGCGGCGATTTTGTTTTTAATGTATTCATTCATATTGAGTTGGGTGGGGGTAGAATTTTATTTTCGGCATATTTAAAACACTGTTTTAATCAAGTTTTGCTGGGTTTTTTGGTGGACAAGTTAACTTGGCCACCATAGAGACCAGTTGGGTCGTAATAAAACCGAAAATATCTCCAAATTCAGTTATTCAGTGCGAAATTAATATTTTTATTTTATATTATATTAAATGTGTCTATTACCGTAAATAAAATGGTGTTCTAATCGACAATGTAGCTTTAAATAATAAATAAATGTCACTTTTAATTTTAACCTGAGTGAGACCAGTTGGGTCGTAATAAAACCGAAAATATCTCCAAATTCAGTTATTCAGTGCGAAATTAATATTTTTATATTATATTATATTAAATGTGTCTATTACCGTAAATAAAATGGTGTTCTAATCGACAATGTAGCTTTAAATAATAAAAAAATGTCACATTTAATTTTCGATTTAGTTTATTGAGTGAGAGTCTGAATGATGTATATTCATTGTAACTCCATTGAAAGTAATGAGAATGAGTAGTGTAGTGGTTGATATCGTTACCTGTCACGCGGAGAACCCCGGGTCAAATCCGCGTGGAGCCACTTTTTGTGTGTATAAATACATTGGTACTTTTTGATGTTCCATTATATTAATTAATTACAATATCAATAGTTTGTTTTATTAACGAGACTTTTTTGGGGGGTACGATTGAGCACTTTATTTAATGTTATTTTTAACATAAGGTTTATCGTAGATAGAAAAAAAGCCATTGATTATCCTATTCTGATGCATTGTGGGTTCGCAAATGGAGCAGATGTGCACCCACAATACACCCACAATGCATCAGAATAGGATAATCAATGGCTTTTTTTCTATCTACGATAAACCTTATTGGAATTTAAATTAAATTATAAATTATGATATTTTTTATTTTATTTTATTTTTCTCCATAAACTTCACCACATATCGCTCACATAACGTCTCGGTGATTTCCTTCCAGAAACAACACACTAGTGATCCTCTTGCTGACTTCCACAAAATTCAACAGATCCATTCCAAGTCTTCTCATCCTTTTGACACTAAAAACACTTGTCCACCCAGTTTTTTAGAAGACCTTGTTTTAGTAGAAAGAACAATAATGGCAATATATAATGTTCTTGAATTCTGAAATAAATAAATTAAAATTCAAAAACAATTCCTGAGCAAGAACCACAGTGAGCAAGAACCGCAAAACCTAAATCTGAAACTTTGTTAGGCTCGGTTCACTCGGCTCCTCGGCTGTATGCAGTCGGACTTACGGAACCAAAAGTTTAAAATAACAAAAACGCTATGGTTGTTGAAGTAGAGAATTTTTATGGCGTATATTTGCTATACAATGTTAATCCTGACTTTAAAGGTAGAACCTACATAGGGTTTACTGTAAATCCAACAAGACGAATTGGACAACACAATCGTGGTGTAGACTTTGGAGGTGCAAAAAGAACTAGCGGCAAAGGACCATGGCAAGTAAACTTCCGAATTCGGAAACCTTACATAAATAATGTGTGTATGGTTGATGCTCGATTGTGAGTTTATAGGCAGATTGTACTAATGATGAAAATTGTTTAAAATGGGTCATATAAACTCGTATAGGCATAGGTTTTAATTTTACCAAGTTCAAAGGGCATTATCCTCAAATAGGTCTTAGAAAATATCAGACCCCCTAAGTTGCTGAAAAGTGATCATACAAAACGTGTGTGTATAATTTCGTATTTCAATCAATAGTTAGTGAGACGGGTGAACGCACACTAAGCACAGTATTGGTAAAACGTTATGTTGGTCATTAATTGAGTATTCAATAGTTGTCGAGGTAATGTTGACATCCTTATATACTCCTCATATAGGTCTTACGCCTATCCCTTAACTACACAAAAACGTGTGTTTAAGACCTATATGAGGAGTATAATAAGGCTTGATCAAATGTTGACATCCTTATTATACTCCTCATATAGGTCTTACGCCTATACCTTAACTGCACACAAATGTGTATTTAAGACCTATATGAGGAGTATATTACGGCTTGATCAAATTGCATTTCAACAAATCATGAAATATACGAAAATTGTCGACTCGCATCATTCCGGGAATCGTCGTCACCGCTTTCCGGCTATTGTATTTCTAGAATTATTTTGTCATGTTTATCTATATTGTAAACATTTGTATGAAAATTAAATTACATCAACACTGGACAACACTGGTATGAATTATTAATATAAAGGCCGGTTATTTGTTACTATTTGATTGTTATTGTAACTCTACATGATTTCAATATTTTCACTAGACCAGGTTTGAATTGTTTGCCAATTTGTAATTATTAACGAATTTATTAACACCAAATGCAGTGATGGCGCTATATTACACCGATAAGTGAATCAGGTGGGGTCAGACGCATTGACTGAGAAATGAGTATAGGGATTAAATCTGCATTTATGTGACATTATGACCCCTTGGCTGACCCCGGAGCAGATACGGAATAAAGTTATGTGAAATACATATTGCGGTTTATTCCGTAAATAACATGAGCTCCTTTGATATATCCAATTTTGGTTTGGCCTGGCATTGACACTGTTTGTTTGATTTGCAACCCGGTCTCCTTCTAAATCTGTGACTATATACACACAGAATACAACATCTCGCATTCTGTGGGGTTGACCACAGATTAGATTTATTCCGTTAGCGCCCTCAACGGAATAAATCGCAATAGCACTAGTTTAAGATTGTAGGATATCCAATTGTAGGATATCCAATTTATAGTTGACACCTAGTTTAAGATTTATAGTTTTAGCTTGTGCCATCCTTGTCTTTACCTCCCCGACCACCAACCCCCTGAGTGTTTTGGCATACAATTAGGTATCAATATGATTTCCAAGGTGTCATATCTATTTAGTATGACTTATAGCACGAGGCAGCGTAGCTGCCGAGAGCTATCCTATAAGGAATTAAAAGCACTCATCGACAGTAACTATTTTAGTGATGATTTATGTGGCAGAGTTCTACCCTACACATCAGATACACACTACTTGCACAGTAGGACACCTCTCACTCATTCAGACATCCAGACTTAGACAATCAGACCATGAAAGTAACAGACCCCAGACTATACAATCATCTACTGAACACACACACACCAAGTTGGCTAATAATTGCAGCGCTGTAATTAATCAGGTTATTTACGATGTAAAATTATCAGCAGTCTGTCAAATTATCAGCACTCTGGATTGGCTGTGTATGTGCTTTTATTAATCTAAATCTGTGACTATATACACAGAATACAACATCTCGCATTCTGTGGGGTTGACAACAGATAAGATTTATTCCGTAAGCGCCCTCAACGGAATAAATCGCAATAACACTAGTTTAAGATTTATAGTTTTAGCTTGTGCCATCCTTGTGCCATCCTTGTCTTTACCTCCCCGACCACCAACCCCCTGAGTGTTTTGGCATACAATTAGGTATCAATATGATTTCCAAGGTGTCATATCTATTTATATTTTGGATATCCTACAATCTTAAACTAGTGTTATTGCGATTTATTCCGTTGAGGGCGCTAACGGAATAAATCTTAGCATAATGACAGTTTTACCAAATATTGGTCAAGTAAAAGCAAAAGTTGACGAAAATTATTCTGATCTTGTTGCATAATAACCATTCCAGTCGCCCAATTGATATAAATCCAATCACACGTCGTAGTGACACCAACCAATTGGGCGACTGGTAATGCCCTTATGTAATGATTATCAATTAATTCAAATACGCACATTGAGTATAGCATAGGGCAGCAACGACGACCAATACACTATTGTCATGATTGCACAGTTCATATCTCAAAGGCAGTTCACAGCTGCGCTGTGCTTATTTTATTTTATTTGCCATTCATTCACAAGCTGCAGACACGTTATGCCACGAGATAGGAAGAGGAATGTTACAACAAAGTCGAGTGATTGAGTTCGGCAAACCCAGATGTTCAACTGGTCAAGACTTTAAAATACAAACCAAATCGTGTGTGAGATTATAGTGGGAAATCCCAGGGAGTCAATGGAAATCCCGTGGGAAATGTCAATGCTATTTTACGGAATAATATTTTTATATTTTACATTTATTCCGTATAAGTGTGGCTACCACTACCAGGTCAGGGGGGGGAGGGGGTTCGGGCTGGGGATAGACAACACATAGATGGTAAATAAAACGACGGAATAAAACGCAATGTAGTGCTAGGTTTATTTCGTATTAGCATGGGTTGGGCGAGGAACACACGAACAAGGTTAAGGCACATTTGATAGGTCACGGAATAAAGCGCAATATATATTAAGATTAGCTTTATTCCGTTTATTAGCATGGGTCGGACGGGGAAGATAAAAATAACGTCGAGCCCATTCGATAGCTGCAAACGGAATAAAGCGCAATATATGTTTAGATTACCTTCATTTTTATTCCGTATATTAATACCATGGGTTGGGCGGGAAAGATAAAAACAACGTCAAACACATTCGATCGCTATACTCACACAATAAAGCGCAGTATATATATCCATTAGCTTTATTCCGTCAATAATGGTTATCTTAAACACCAACTTCACTGACGAAACATGTATCGCATTCATCATGTAGTATACAACAAAAATGTCAAAGAAATAGTCCTATGAACTCGAAAACGCGCCTTCAATTTTCTGAATGCGCTTCCACCATTACTCCAACAAATAGATCCCCATTGATTTCTTTTCACATATATTTACTGAAAGAAGAGATATGATTTGGACGCCCCCCCCATGTTTGTCACCACCAAAATAACAATATTCCCACATGTACCCCCCCCCCCCCCTCCACACACACACCGCCAAAACAAACCCAAACAACTTCAAACAGACACACCCCACACACCCCACCATTAATTGTATACCCCTCTTTTTGGCCACGCAACTATTCCCCCAACAGAAATCCCCTTGTCTGTCCTCCGGTTTGTCCGCACGCAAACATGAAATATACCATATTGTTTAATAAATTGAAGAAATGCAATTTGATCAAGCCTTATTATACTCCTCATATAGGTCTTATGCCCATACCTTAAGTCATAGACGGTGAAATTTCACCGTCTATGCTTAAGTACACGCAAATTGTCCAATAAGACCTATATGAGGAGTATATTAAGGCTTGATCAAATTGCATTTCTTCAACAACCAAAAAACATTTGAAAATTCAATTCAACGGAAAACATTCGACAAGCTAATATATTTCTCAAAAACATCATAGGTTGTTTTATCATGAATATGTTTAAGTCGACACTCTATAATACTCCTCATATAGGTCTTAAACACACATTTGTGTGTAGTTAACGTATAGGCGTAAGACCTATTTGCGGAGTATATAAAGCTTGTTAGCCGACACTCTATAATACTCCTCAAATAGGTCTTACGCCCATACGTTCACTACACAAAAATGTGTCTTTAAGACCTATATGAGGAGTATACTATGCAGCCGATGAGAGCGGGTGACTGCTGAATAACGTCAGTTACCGTTTGAACACACGGAATAAAGCGTATGTAGATAGGGGTGATCGTGTTGGCTATGTGTTTACACGATACTTGTGTAAACTGTCCGATGCTATCACCGGGGATTTCAACTCGTGGCGTTACAGTCATGACATAATGTACCATTTGGTAATAATTTACATGACAAGGAGAGGATTTCATGCATGGAGCCACGTCATGAACTATGCATTCATTGGTAGCATGGCTGTACAGTGGTTTTCAAATATTTCAATACAATCTAGACAGAACGCAATCCGTCAATTACATGAGAAATAGACAATGTCTTTACCCGGATACACAATTGAACATCTGGAGATTATTTGTTTGGTAAGTTTGATATGGTTATTTTCAACAATTCCGCAATTTGAATACACTTTATAATTACATTTTACGTGGCAAAACGGGCCGGCGTTTCCTGGTAATACAAATGTTTCAGATTCCCGACATAATGATATCTGTAAACTTTATTCCGTAATGATGGGGCCATAAATATCAAAAGGGGCCCATTAATCAATATTGTTGCCACCAAAGATCGACTTGACACGAATTACTCTTATAAAATGTGCCGTTGTTACAGCCAAACAAACTTAGTATTAAAACATGCAAACAAATAGGCCTACATTGTTAACAATTTAATTTCTCGTGTCACATCAAAATGAACCATTTTGCCACATATGTCAGTAAAACAAATAGGTCTCATTCTTGCCAATTTAACCTTCTTCCCCCCAAAAAACTACTAAACCCCTCTTTTTTGCTACGCAATTTCCCCCCAACAGAAATCCCCTTGTCTGTCCTCCGGACGCATAGGCATTTTAGTTTAACCTTGTTGGATATAGTCAACCCCTTATATACTCCTCATATAGGTCTTATACCCATACCTTAACTACACAAAAAATGTCCAATAAGACCTATATGAGGAGTATATTAAGGCTTGATCAAATTGCATTTCTTCAACAACCCAAACACATTTGAAAACTCAATTCAAGTTAAAAAATTGGACAAGCCACATCTTTCTCAAACACATCATAGTTTGTTTTATCATTAATCATGTTGAAGTCGACACTCTATTATACTCCTCATATAGGTCTTAAACACACATTTCTGTGTAGTTAACGTATAGGCGTAAGACCTATTTGAGGAGTATATAAAGCTTGTTTGCCGACACTCTATAATACTCCTCAAATAGGTCTTACGCCCATACGTTAACTACACAAAAATGTGTCTTTAAGACCTATATGAGGAGTATACTAGGCAGCCGATGAGAGCTTGCGACTGCTGAATAACGTTAGCTACTACCGTTTGAACACACGGAATAAAGCGTAACAATATAGTGGTGATCGTGTTGGCTATGTGTTTACACGACATTTGGCTAAACACGCCCGATGCTATCACTGGAGATTTGAACTCGTGGCGCTACATCATGACATTATGTACCATTGGGTCATTTACATGACAAGAAGGGAATTTCAAGAAGCCACATCATACAATAAACTATGAATTCACATTGGTAGCATGGCTATAATACTATACAGTGGTTATTGAAATATTTGAATACAGTCTAGATGGAACGTAATTCATAATTTAAATGAGAAATAGACAATGTCTCTGTCCGATTAAAGAATTAAACACCTGGAGATGATTAATTTGGTAAGTTTCAAATGGTTGTTTTTAAACCCATTCCGCAATTTGAATTCAGAAGTTTGTATAGACTGGGTGGAATATTACCTAAAACAAATATGTCCTATTTGCATTTTTCGGGCTACCACAAAATGAACCATTTTGCCACATATTGAGTGAAACAAATATGTCTCATTCTTTAAAACGTTCTTCCCAAATGGCAAACAAACTTTTAGTATTAAACCATCCAAACAAATACATTGTTACAAATTTAATTTTTCCTGTCACATTAAAATGAACCATATTGCCAAATATTTAGTAAAACAAATAGGTCTCATTCTTCCACATTTAACCTTCTTCCCCCCAAAAAACTACTAAAACCCCTCTTTTTTGCTACGCAATTTCCCCCCAACAGAAATCCCCTTGTCTGTCCTCCGGACGCATAGGCATTTTAGTTTAACCTTGTTGGATATAGTCAACCCCTTATATACTCCTCATATAGGTCTTACGCCTATACCTTAACTACACTAAGAAGTGTCTTTAAGACCTAATTGAGGAGTATATTACGCACGGCATGCTCATAAAAAATGATCCAAAATGGCAAACAAAAGTATTAGAATTAATACATCCACACAAATACAGTCTCAAAAATTGAATTTTTTTCGTGTCACATCAAAATGAACCATTTTGCCACATATGTCAGTAAAACAAATAGGTCTCATCCTTGCCAATTTAACCTTCTTCCCCCCAAAAAACTACTAAACCCCTCTTTTTTGCTACGCAATTTTCCCCCAACAGAAATCCCCTTGTCTGTCTTCCGGACGCATAGGCATTTTAGTTTAACCTTGTTGGATATAGTCAACCCCTTATATACTCCTCATATAGGTCTTACGCCCATACCTTAACTACACTAAGAAGTGTCTTTAAGACCTAATTGAGGAGTATATTACGCACGGCATGACAAATTAATTTGATATTTTGTGACAACATAAGGTCATAAAAATGATCCAAAATGCCAAACAAACTGTTAGTATTAATACATCCAACAAATACAGTCTCAAAACTTGCATTTTTCGTGTCACATCAAAATGGACCATTTTGCCACATAATGTGAGTGAAACAAATAGGTCTCATTCTTGCGAATTTAACCTTCTTCCCCCCAAAAAACTACTAAACCCCTCTTTTTTGCTACGCAATTTCCCCCCAACAGAAATCCCCTTGTCTGTCCTCCGGACGCATAGGCATTTTAGTTTAACCTTGTTGGATACAGTCAACCCTTATATACTCCTCAAATAGGTCTTACGCCCATACCTTAACTGCACAAACATGTGTATTTAAGACCTATATGAGGAGTATATTAAGGCTTGATCAAATTTTTTTCGACAAAATGCATACATTGTCAATCATTAATTATGTTAATTATAGTGGACACTCTATTATACTCCTCATATAGGTCTTAAAGACGCATTTTTGTGTAGTTAAGGTATAGGCGTAAGACCTATTTGAGGAGTATATAAGTATGTCAACTAAATAAATTCATGTAGTTATTGGTGTCTAATAGCACTCCATGCAACATAACATTTTTCTGTGTGTAGTACTGTGCGTTCACCTGTAAAACTACATGGTAAATAATTATTGTACACGTTTGTATTGCATGATGTTTTTTCAGCAACTTAGGGAGTCCGCTATTTCTTAAGACCTATTTGAGGATAATGCCGTTCAAAGAACATTTTGGTATACATAGGGTCATTCCATGTCAAATCACCCAATAATAAAGTGGAATTTTTAATCCTACCCTCTTAGGGCTTAGGCTCTTGCTCTTCAAATTTGCTCAAATTTTGTTTATTAAATTATTAGGGTAACTTTGACTCAACAAGCTCAAATTTAAAATTAAAAAAATACAGCACGCGCTTTTTCGACAATTTCGGTCAAAATTTAGCTCGCCCACCAATATTCAAACGACCATAAATCGGTAACCACAGCACAGGGTCAAATTGGTTGATATTGGTGTTTTTGGAAAGGGAATTGCATAATCAATTCAAGACTACCATATATGTACAAACATGTTAAAGATTGATGACCTCTTGACCAGTGTCCGAATTAATAACAGGGAATCTACATGCACTGGTGCATGCAGAGTCAAATTTCTACATGCACAGCATCAAAGTTACATGCACCAAATTTCCTGGTGT
The DNA here is from genome assembly GCA_035610835.1 of Ophiura sarsii. NCBI lineage: Eukaryota > Metazoa > Echinodermata > Ophiuroidea > Amphilepidida > Ophiuridae > Ophiura > Ophiura sarsii. The sequence goes on along the minus strand of CM069441.1, from coordinate 130,096,772 downwards.
ACAAAAACATAAATGATAAAGACTAAAGTAACAGTAAAACAACTAAGGCTGGGCGTGAGTCCCGGGAAATCGAGTCCCGCCCGAAAATGTCGGGTCCCGGGAACCAGAATCATCTTCCCGAATTCCCCCCCCCCCCCAAAAAAAAAAAAATGAAAATGAAAAAAAAAAAAAACTTACTTAAAAAAACATGTGGTCGGGTAATTCATGATTATTTGATGCAAATGTATAGCGGAGATGTATTTGAAATAGATTTATTTAGTCAAATCTGTGGATTTTAAAATCGCAAAATGTGATTTTCACTTCATTATTGGCCGCGCTGCGCGTCGCCGGCCATCTTTAAACTTTGATTGACAGATCGAGTTTGTTATTGTTATAGCGCCATCTATTGACGAAATTGTGTAATTTTTCAAACACTGCTCTTGACCTTGTGGATCACGTGATTTGGAGTTGACGTTTGGTGAAATTATACCCCCACATGTTTACTACGCAATATCAAAGAATAAGAGATATAATATTTTTTGTTTTCTTTCCATTTCTTCTCAAAGTTGGATAGTTGAGCAAAAATGTGACATTTTTATGCAATGAATAGCTTTAACACATGTATATATATATTGGAAAACTGGCAATTTTGAAATGACCATATCTTAGGCTAATGAAAGTGAATTGTTAGTTTCCCGTTACCCGACCGACTCACATTTTGGTCCCCGCGTGAATATTTCATTATTTGGTAAATATTTCATTATTTGTTTGTTTAGAAGAAATAAGCGAAGTTTGACTACAATTTTACCGTATTTCATCAATAAATAAGTACAAATACGATGTAAATCGAACACTGGACATACCAACCCGTCCACATGACAATTTTTTCTTCTTCATTTTTAGCGATTTCGAGGCACTTTTCACCACAAAGAAATTTAATAATTGCCTCCGCGATCGCTGATTTCCATCAATCCATTTCTACCGAATCGTGATCGCAAGTTCGCAACAGAGCCACTAACCACCATATACATTTAGAATGTGCATATAATTATACCGTATCGTTGAAGTAAAATACACTAAATATGTACAATTAATAAACCCAAACATACGATATTTGCACACACAAAATGTAAAGAAAATATTAAAAAAGGGTAAATTATATATTTAATTACTACGGGTAAATTATTTCCTTTTAAATTTCAACATTTATAAGAAAATACAAGCATATTTTTACCCCGCTATAAAACTGAAAGCATACGTGAACTATACTTTAAAAACTGCAGTGGACGACAGTGTAGTATCTGCTACAACTCTTGATCCTTCGTTCACACCGTTTGATAAAATGATAGCGACGAGTGAACGCAAACCGGTGCGACAGAGGCTATCTTTATAAAAAGACGATGCACGAGTGTACTACTGGTGCAGTTAGCTAGCTATCACATGAATGTTTTTGAGGATTGTTTTTGTTGCATTGACGATGCTTCTCTCGGTGAAGTTCGCTGAAGAAGGAAGAACGATAGTCCAGTGGATGATTGGCCACTTACACCGAGAATTCATTTATTTATTGTAGTAAGGACATATTTATGCCCCTATTCACAATTATACACTATTGGTTATATACGCTACACGTATTTGGGCACATATTATAGAAATAATGAATGTTTTAAAAATAATGAATAATGAAATAGTCGCCTACTCACTGACCCAAAAAAATGTAACGGGAAACTAACCATTCACTTTCATTAGCCTTATATCTAGGTAACCAATTGGTCAAAAATAGTTGATATTGGTGTCTTTGGAAAGGTAATTACACCAACATTTCAAATCTGCCATTATTTTTCATGTAGGAACAATTTGAAGTATGATGACCTCTTGACCTTTGCTTTGACCTTGAATTTGACCATGTGGATCACATGATCTGGAAATGAACTGCAGTGAAAATTATACCCCTGCATGTTTTCTAAATGATGTCATAAAATCAAAGCTATAGTATTATTTGTTTACATCAGCTAGTCTCAAAGTTTGATATATTTGTGCAAAATCATGAAATTCCTATGGAAATGAATATGAATAATAGACTATGTAATTGTATAGGAAAAAGCAAATTTGTTGCAGAAGTATCCAACTTTGAGATGCCCTGGAAAGAAAACAAAAAATATTATCTCTAATTCTTTGATATTATGTAGAAAACATGTGGGGGTTATAATGTCACCAAACGTCATCTCCAAATCACGTGATCCACTACATGTAGGTCTGTGTGTCTCCTCTCTGCTCCATAGTTGAACCAGGAATATGGTGTCAGTCAGATGTGGGATTTGACACTAGTGGAATCCTGATTATTTACAAGATTTAAATGATACTAAATTGCATAACAGGGAGGGCCACGAGGTGTAAATTTTGAAGATCCGAATGTATCAATAAGTATCAAATAATAACTGCTTTCATTTTGAGGTTCTGGTTAGACAACTTCCTGGTTCAACTATGGAGCAGAGAGGTGACACATTGTGTCCTAGTACTGTTTTCCTCCAGCGCTGCTCCCATCAGGAAATAGTACTAAAAAAGGCCTATGTGTGACTGTCACCTCTCTGCCCCATAGTAATGTATTTGTAGGCTATAGTATTCGCATGCACAGTTTAGAGTGGTTGGTTAATGCCGTTGAGGGTGGCTTTACGACATTTAGGGAAAAGTGTGTTCTGTTTTATGCCATTTAGGGTCCATTTCAAAAGTGCTTGGACGCATGTAGTGTACCCGTTGACATCCCCCCCCCCCCCCACCCCACTTCTACGGCGAAACGTCAGGTAGGGTCGGTCAGTCAGGCGTGGCTGCCCAATTAGGAATGTGATATTTGAGAGCAGAAGTGGGGGAGGGGGCATTGTGCCATCTCATCATTAGCTGCGTTCAGACCTGGCTTTTAACTCGAGTTAAATATTTTATGACCCGTGATAAATTACCTGAAATGTTTTCGCTAACTCGACCGATTGTCCACACACAGGCAACACGTCGTTATCACTACCAAATTAACCCGTCGAATTTAACTCGACCGCCTGCCCCTGGAGTTAAGTTCCGGATGTTAAAAAAGAGGTGGTGGTGCACGTGTTACATACATCTATTTAGTGTTGAGTTATCCTGTGTTTTTTCTATTACGTGACACGGGTCATTCTATACGTGCGTGTAACGGGTACCCGTATCCCGTAAGTCTCACTCTCCGTGAATTCCCTCAAACCCACCGGGAGTAGAGTTCAAGCCCAGCAATAACCTGCATAGTGCATTAACCAAATGTAGCATCGCGAAATGCGAAACACTTTAGAAGACTCTGCGATGCTAATGCACATATATTTAGCAAAAGTACAACGCAAAAAGATTCCCTACTTGATCTCTGATCACGTAGCATCAAAGCCAAACCTACAAAGATTGAGTTTCATCTTCAAATAACTAGAAAAAGTATCATAAATCCCGAAGTATTGGCAGTTAATATTTCGTTTTCGTCAGAGTTAAAAAACCCATTGGATTACATGTACCTGCGCAGCATTTTTTCTGTCGGTTTAAAATCGGTACAAAATGGCGGTTTCTGCGCATTTATAATCACTAGCGGCGTACCCTCGCTACGCTCGGGTCCCCGCTAGATGGTTATGCCACATTACCTACCTCTGAAACCACATAAACCCCCTACAACACCCCACCATATATAACCATATCCCTTCTAAAGGCATTGTAAATCCACTACAACCCCCCCCCCCAAAAAAAAAAAATCAGGTTGATTTATAACCATGTCCCTCCTAAACCATTTACCGTGGCTAATTTATTAACCCCTATCTCTCAACCGCATCAAGTTAACCCTCGGTACTTTTAAAACTACATAAACCCCCTACAACCGCCCCCCCCCCCCCCCCCCCCCCCCACACTGCAACTACACCAACCAGGTGGATTTATAATCATAACCCTCCTAACCATTTCCCGCGGCTACTGCATCCGCTAGATGGTTATGCCACATTACTTACCTCTAAAACCACATAAACTCCCTACAACCCCCCCCCCCCCAAATCAGGTTGATTTATAACCATGTCCCTCCTAAACCATTTACCGTGGCTACTTTATTAACCCCTACCTCTCAAACCGCATCAAGTTAACCGTCAGTACTTTTAAAACCACATAAACCCTCTACAATCGCCCCTCCCCTCCACTGCAACTACACCAACCAGGTGGATTTACTTGTATAATCATAACCCTCCTAACCATTTCCCGCGGCTACTTCATTAACTCTTAACCCTATCCTAAAACATTTCCCGTGGTTTTACAGCCCCCCCCCCCCCCCCCCCCCGGCCCATGCACACACCCAAACCAGTTTGATTTATAATCACAACCCTCCCTAAACCATTTCCCGTGGCTACTTCATTAACCCTCGGTCCCTTAGATTGTTTGGCATGCCAACTTAAAAGTAAAGAAATCAGGTTGTTTCATTAACCCCCGCAAAACGCTATCCATTATAACCCTAGGCCTATCCTAAATCATTTCCCGTGGTTTTACACCACCCCCCCCTCCCTCCCCCCCCCCTCCCTCCCCCTCCCTCCCCCTCCCTCCCCAACATGACACCAAATACCCAACCAACACACTGTACAGGCCTATAATAACCATTATCCCGTGTGGCTTCTGCGCCATGTGTAGGAGTGCGTGTGCCGCGCGCGTCAGTGAGCCCTTGCGCAAACATGCACGCGACGTGTTACCACGGTATCATTACGCGGTAGTACGCGCAACGCACAATGTTGTTCAATTCTAGTGGCATTTATGAGCCAAATCTGAGCGGTTTTTTGCTGTTTTTGGAGCCAATTGTTAACCAATTTCACTGAAATAAACTTTAACACCCTTCCCGTTATTTCCTCTATCTTTCATGCGAATTAGGCGCCACTTTGATCACAACTAACGGAGAAATAAGGATAACAAACACACAAATAAACACACAAATAAACACACAAACACACAAACACACACCGTTTCCAGATTTATAGTAAGATGACGTCACTGTTTTGATGCTAGTCTTGTTCTCAAGTCGCCAAAAATGTTACGATTTGGGAATGGCCAAAATTGTAAAATCTAGGTCGTGTTTTCGTATACTGTGTTTTGCTTACGGGCCACGGGTTATACGTGCGTTACACGGTCGAACCGTGACACGGTCGCGTGCCTGATCTATTGATGTTTGTATCATTAAACATATATGGAAACTCACTATTTCCGACATGTTTGGCTCACTTAAACCAAAGCATGCGCAATTCTAAGAAAAGTGAGACGAGTGCAGGTATTAAAATGTTTAAAATACCAATGTTTAAAGTAAAAAGTGAGTCAATCCTAAAAGAAGTATTTGTTCGTTTAAGACATAATACATTATGAATTGCAATGTGTTTTTAGTTAATGTATAAGAAGAGATAGTAGTAGAACGACCGTTTATTTTGGTATGCTAATATGTATAAAATATTATATATTGAAACGGAATACCGTTTCGTTCTGTACAGTCAGGCCTATTCATTTATACAGTGAGGTATAGGGGGAAATAAGCTTATTTAAAAATTGAGTTATTTTGAGAGTTTAGTGTTGAAACATTAGTTGATCGTCGAGAACACGTTTTTCTATATAAATGTGAAGTTTAGAATCATTTGATTGAATACTTTTGTTGATATGAGTCAAGAAATAGGCTCCGATATTAGCGAACGGACGAACGAATTCTGTATCTTCGGCTAATGTTATTGAAATTGTTGACTGTTTATATCGGGTAATTTGCTAATTTAGGCTTTAAATCTCACCTTTTTATATTCACATAGCCATCCCTAGTTGTGTAAAATAGTCAGTATAGCTGTCATTGTCTTGTAATGTTCACATTATGTGTATTTTGTGTGTAAATGTGATTTGTAAGGAAAGATTCTTCCAATAAATTTATATTCTATGATGAACTTTCGTCATATTTTCGGTAACTACGACGGACGGAGTGTTTCTAGATATTAAATTATTAATGTATTCTGGTTTTTCCGGTAAATCACCAAATCGTTTTGTAAACCACTTGAAGTTGTTGCAAATGTTGTGTAGATGTAAATTCATGTGATATTTGTGATATATTTTATACTTTAGATGCATTTTTCAAACTTACACAAATGTCTCAATTCATGCAACACTTTGCTAAGAAACAGAAACATCAGCACAGCTGTTCGGGGCGTGGCTTAGAATTGCGTCTCGCGTTAAAAGTTTGTTCTATTTTTAGAGTTGGCCAATGAGATGATCAAAGTCTTGTGCGTGATTAGATGCGTTTCAAATGTTTTGGAAAGTAAATTTTGGGGTGAATTTTGAGATTCCGGCGGGGTGAAGCGCCAGAGAAGGTTGGCTACCATACCACTTCCTAAAAGCTGCCCTAGCTCTAGCTAAAACAGGCTAAATGAATCAGAGAGATTCCGCCTAGGAAACTGATTCCACTGTTAAGGCATTGACATGACATCATGTCTATTTCCATGGAAGTATGGATGTTATTGTGCTTATGGATCGACATAGGATTCTATAGCAATCGAGCAGAGAATGCTCAACTACCATTGCATTTTCGTATTATAAAGCATGACGTTTTCCAATGTAATTTCCTACACCAGCCGTTCAGGATAATTCTGGTGAAGCAAATGAATTACAGAACGTTCCGCATTCTGCATGCACTAACACGATCAAATCATTGCAAATAGCCAATTATGAAGTCTTGACGTCAGTCTAGCATTATTTACGTCAAAACAAACTATGATTTTGTGCCCGCGTTTGGTCTGCGAAACCAGCTGATTGGTTTTGTTTGTAAACAAACTCTATTGTATGATGAGTCCAAAATTGCGTAAATGAAAGAAACAAGCTAGATTTTTCGTACAAGATACATTGTGATTTTATGTAATTGTTTTAATAATTTTGTGATTACCAAGAATATTGATGAAATGAGAATTGTAATATGATGCTCAAAAGAGAAACCCATTAGACGGGTATGGAAACTTATTAATTTACATTTAAAACTTGTGTCAATACTGTTTATTTGTCTCCATTCTTGTTGTTGTACTCTTAAGATCTATAAGCTGAATTAACTGAATCTAGAAGGCATTCTGACATCTCCTAAGACACGCTACCAAAAATGATATTTAAGAGAATACTCCTATGGTTCAAGTGGATAGTGTCCTGATAAGGAGGTTCCTATCCCAAACTGGGGGACATACACCCCCGGTTCCGTTTCAATATGCATGTCCTATGTACAAACAAGGATAACAATATTAAGCGAGCTATGCGTAAGAACAACGCAGTCTTCAGCAGCAGGTCAATTTTATTGGCGAAAGGTCATATTTACCTGAGCTATCGAACGGCGCTGTCCAGACAGTATGTTAACTCGAGTCAACTGGTCGAGATAAGACTTTACCTCTGACTTTTGCCAGAGGTAAATTGGTCGAGTTAAGGTCGAGTTTTAAGGTCAGGTTAAGTTAACTCGACTCTTGTCCACACAGGCACTAACTCGACCATTTTCGCGAATTTACCTCGACTGGACCTTAACTCGACCTTTAGCTCGAGTTAAATAGCCATGTCTGAACGTGCCTACTATATCAACCAATGTGTATGTGATTTGAAAAAGATATTTTCTTGATAGTGAAATGTAATCCATTTGGTAATTAGTAAAGCATACATGAAAACAATATATTGTAGGCAAAATTTAAGATATTTACATGTTGTACTATAATTTCTTTTAATATTTACAGGGAGATGGTACTGATTGTGTATGGTTTTCCAACAGACATATCAGCCTTAATGGTAAGATGATAATGCAAATGAAAACATATAAAGCAGTAAAGTTCCTTTGTCACGCACAGAACATAATTAGCTAAGGGTTGGGGGAAAAAGAACCCAAGGTTTTGCGCCCCCATATTTGAGATTTTCTAGTGGTTCCTGAAAGCCCCTGGTTTTAAAACCTAGTGCTACCCTTGAATGTTTGTTTCAATCATTTAGACCAAGCATGTGCAACCTTTTCTACCACACGGGCCGCATTGTGATTTTGAGAACTATTCACGGGCCGCAGTGATTGTCAAACATTCCAAAACACATCCGGAGGAGGAGAGGGGAATCCATTGCTCATGGAATACCCGCTTCTCTTCGTGCAATTTCCTCTTTTTACTCGCTGTTGCTGCTGCAGCGCCATTTTAACCAGGGATTTTATCACCAATCACGCCTTGAGTTATATTTACTTAATGCAGCGCGTCACCCTACTAATTCTAGGGGAGCACACCACTAAGTCAATCTGCCATTTGTGTAAAACTAGGAAGTTCCGGTTAAAACGGGCCGCATCAATGGGAATTTTAGGATTGCTTCGCGGGCCGCAGATTAGAGGTCCGCGGGCCGCAGGTTGCACACGCTTGATTTAGACTGACAATATTTCTAAAAATTAAGGGGTAGGTCAATTATCCGTGCAATAAAGGGATTTTGATAATAAAAAGGGCGGGATGAAAATAAAATGTGGGGTTCAGACCCCACTGCACACCGTGTAGAACGATTATAGGTTATGACATTGTCCATGTTAGCAACATGTCAACAAAGTACATGTTGATGAATGATGATCACACTATTGAGCAGGTCTGCATCATGCTGATATATCACATTGTTGGCATACAAATTATGCATTGACATCTAGACTTGCTTTTAACACTGGGGTAAAACTCTTCCAAGCCTTATAGTAGATCCAATTATCCAAACCGTTCCAGAACTTTTACACATCCTTGCCTTTTGTTTTATTGCATTTTATTGCATTTTTTATCAACATTAATTCTTCTTTTTTTTTTTAAACTTTTTTTTCTTAGTTTGAATGGGCATGGCAACACCCCAAGATATCTCGACGTATAAAGCATGTTCCTGGAAAGCGCCGCAACGAGTCCAAGTATGAGTACTGTCTGCGAGTAGTGGCTAACATGTTAAGGACAGGACCATGGTGTCGTTTGCCACTTACATTTCATTGGATACGACAGGAATACAGGAGAGAATTTCCAGTCGATATTACACCACCTATTCATATGGCTATAGGATATGGGCCTATAACTAGCATCAAGGTAGGATTACTAGAATAGAACAGACTATAATAATTGAAGTCTACAGGATCAAATGGACATTCAAATGATACAACATGCTGTAGTAAGGCATTCTAGTTCTTGAAATTGGTTGGTTCATGTATGGATAAGGATGTATGGACACAGTAGTGTGGTCTCAAGAGCCCAAAGACCATTTGAATTTGTCCCCCTGCCTACCCATTCAAAATTAAAATCTCTCTCCAGGTTTCACCACCTTTGAACCATATACTCTAATTAAACCCCTCATCTGAACCTTCCCATAGGTTTCCACCCCAAATATTGATTTTGCAGGAAATGTAAAAATCAACCCTGAACGTGCTTAGAATCACTTGTAACTTTGTAAAATTATATGGAAACAATAAAAAGTCAATTCGTGCTTCCAGGGATAAAATAAAAATTGCCAATATTTTGTACCAAAAATGTAAGTTTTTCATGGTTTTTGCTAAATTGGGAGAATTTGTACTAAAATAAGACTTATTTAAGTCCCATTTCTTCACAGAATCATTTGAATTTTCAGAACTATCGTCATTCAAGTCCTCCGCAAAATCACTATCATCCAACATGTTTGATATCTCACTTGAAGTATATTTCTGTGCCATATTTACATACACTTATGACGTAATCAACACGCAAAACAGCATATGAAGAGCTGTGTTGCAAAAGGGCCTACATCCAATTCTACCTGTTACTCATTTTGCATCATTGAATGGATGGCTATTCATTATGTGGAATGTGGCTTATATTGTTGGTGCCTCAATTGGCGTGCATGGATGCACTAATCCAAGTCAATGAACACAGCCATACAATAATTTGATTAATTCCATGGACTTGTCAATGCAAATTCAATAATGCAAAATGAGTAACATGTTGGAGTGGTCTGGTGGCCCTTTTGCAACAAAGCTCTTCATATACAACAAGTCCTGATAAAAGCCTAGTTTCCCCGCAGTCTGCACAATGTAATCAAACCATTTTAACGCACACAGCACCGAAACACTGGCTCATAGGTTGAAGCCAGTATAGCGGCTCATCAGGTATTTGGTACAAATATAGTCAAGACGAAATACCGGCGCATCCGGTTCAAAGATTATAGATTTTCCATATTCATTGAAATGCACTAGACTTTTTCCAATAAAGTCAGACTTCCCCCCCCCCCCCCCCAAAAAAATAGAAGAAGTTAGAAGTTGATCTTATTATTAGATCTGTAACACACTTAAAAGACTGAGCATTGGAAGTTAGCAATGCAGTTGGCGGGTCTCTGGTACGTATACCAGGACCGTTATGATCTTTGATCTCTTTTAATATAACTGTTTCATATTTTGTATGCTTATCAGATAGGAACAAAGGAAACAAAGAAGAAGAAAAAGTCAAATAAGAAATCAAATAGCCAAGCCTCAACATCTTTGTCTGATGAATCAGATGATGGAATGATTAGTATGTCACAGAATACTCAAACTAGAAGATGTGATGCATGCCACAAAAGAATACAGGTATGTATGTCAGTCCTCAGTGGTGTAAATGATAAGGAATCAAATGATTGATCAATATATTGTAGAAGACTAAACACTTAATCCAATTAATTGACATGTGCAATTAAGTTCACTGGTATATCAGCTTTTATCTGTTCTGTTCTGTGTCTGAATTTGATGCAGCAGATACCTGATTGATATCACTGAATACCTAGATCAGAAAATGTTGTAGGTGCATTACAAGACAACAGATATGTCAACTTTCAACAGTTTTACATCATGAAGAATCAGATGATGGATTGATTAGTATGCCACATAACAGAAACCTTATTATACAGAATACAGTCATCACAATAAGTAACTGACCAGGTAATAAATGTGCTGATAACTCTCAAAGTATAACTCCTACATAAACATGTTAAATTATAAACATGTTGAGAAATTTCACTTCTTGAATTTGAGATATTTGCACGCTAAGAATGGCTGATTATTAAGGAAGTTACAATCCCAAATGTACTGTCAAGTCTGATTTTCATTTTCACATTTTCAATTTCAACACGGGGACTCAGACCGGCAAATTATTGATTACTGGTAGTGGTAGTGCCAATTCACCGTCGATGGCCTGGTTGTTGGATAGTCGGCCAGTGGCATTGTTACGGTTGATCAATACGGCACACATGCTTTACCTGTCATACTCTCCCCGTGTTGAAAAGAAAATGTTAAAATGAAAACCTAACGTTTGGGATCGTAACTTCCTTATTAATCAACCATTCTTAGCGTGTAATATCTCACATTCAAGAAGAGAAATTTCACAACAATTTTATAATAAATATGTTTATGTAGGAGTTATACTTTTAGAGTTATCAGCATGTTTATTACCTGGTCAGTTACTTATTGTGATGACTGTAGTTCCTGTAGCAGAATACAGACCAATCTGTGATTGATGTTTGGTAGGTTGGTACTCTCTTTCCTCTTTTGCTGTTGTAATCACCTTCAGAATTCTTGGCTGGTTGTCAAAGGTGCACATGCTTTAAATACGCAAAGTAAGTGGATGTTAACGATGCGCATCAGACACTCAATAAATACATCCCTAAAATCGGCCAGATTTTAGAGGTGAATATTATATACGGTATAAAGAATAAAGATGGAATTTTTTTGCTTAAATATTTTACTTCCGCTGGTCTGCAGACAACTTGTGGGATAAGTCTAAAAACAAAAGTCTGTCTAACCTACATTTGGGAAAATAGCTTGTGCTAAATGCAGAAATTCTTTTTGTTGTTGTGTTTTTGCCATATTTTCCCCCTTTGGCAGTCATTTTGTTTCATTATTTTTCTGACAACTAGAAAAGCCAAACATTTGGCTCATCGCATAGGGTTATGCAGCAAAAGTGACTACACATACTTATGCATGCAGGTATGTGAGACGACAGATTTACTTTTCTTGGCCTAATCTGCCTAGTGTTAGTAGCATTAAAATGCCTCCTTCACTCTACACACTAAGAAGAAAAAGGTAGACTGAAATTGGGTCATCTTTAAATTACTATAACTGGTTTTTTTAAATATTTTTTTATACCATCATGCTATGCACAGAGTGATGACAACACCCTAGTCTGTATCAAACCAACCTGTACAATGGAATCCCATATGCTGTGTCTGTCAAAGAGGTTCTTGGGACCAAACTCAGATTACATCCTACCAATAGATGGTGCTTGTCCAAATTGTAAACAGACGATGCTGTGGGGAGATCTTATAAGGAAGAAAAGAGGCTGCTATGCAAATTTAGAGGTAAAGTTTTGACTGGAACTATTTGTTTGAGATTATTTATTTGATCATCTCAAAAAATGATGTAATTAATGCACGTAATCACGAGAACCTGTGGCCAAATTCACAAAATCTACTCCTGTCCTACCAGATTTTAACTATGGCCCTCAACTGTACTACACAATAATGCATCACTATTAGCTCCGGAGCAAAGGCCTGAGCCTACTCCAGGCCCTGAAAATGACGTCTTATTTGAAACATCGATTGCTGGCCATTTATCAACCGTAAATGCAAGCCCACATGTGATAAGGTCATTGCTGTCAGATGTTAATATTTGATGTGTAACTAATTTTACTGGATTGTATGTCTCTTTGAAATAGAGGAAATTACTAAGGGATATCAGTTAGTGCTCCGTTGGTTGATGTGTTTGTTTGTTTTTCATTTTTATACTACTATAAAACTACTACTATTTTGTTCAACATTGTTTCTGTACAGGTTGGTGAAGATCTGGATGAAGATCACTGGACTCAAGAACTAAGAGAATCATCCAATGACACGTAACACAGATGCCTAGGTATCAGTTTATCAATAGAATCAGCCATAGGTTTCATTTTCTGTATGTGAAATTGTTTTCTTTGTAATTTATCTAAGGAGGTATGGGTATGCTTTGATGAGTATAGCTGAATGCCGCTATTCAGCTTCTCTTCGCCCTTGTTTATTATGTGTATGCAAACAACTTATCAAACTCTTCAGAAAATCATCCTGTTCTATGGGCCTGACCAACCATTTTGTTTAAAACATATTGTTCGAAAATGTTTGATTTCATTTTGAAATGTTTGATTGTTTTAAAAAATGTCGAATTTCTTTGCAATTTTATTATTTAAAAAAAAAAAAAAAAGGTTGAAATTCACAACCCATCCTCCCCCCCCCAAAAAAAAAAACCCCAACTGACCGACCGACCCTATCTGAGAGGTCCATTTGCCCTTAGAACAGGTTGGTTTTTTCTGTTTCCTTGTAAAACAACATTTTTTTCTCACAGCAAACCATGGGTCATTATAGTTTCAGACATTTACACACTGCATTAATGTTTGCCATTTGTACACTAAAAGCTTGGGCAAGCATAGATTATATTTTTATACTAAAAAAACCCACCTCTGTATGTACATGTAATCTATTCAGTATCAAATAAGTGAGCCTCAGTTCATTGCAAACTAACTGTAACTACTGTACGAGCAGTTGAACTCAAAGTTGTATTAATAGAAACACACACGTTAATAGGTGTTAGAGGTAGTCCCCAACAGTAACATAGTCAGGGGTGTAAAGGGGGGGGGGGGGGGGGGGCAAGTGCCCACCCCCTAAAAAAACAAAAATTGACCAAGAAAATCGGGAAGGCAGCGGAAATTTGGGAAGGGAATGAAAAAGAGAAGAGGAGACAAAAAGGGAAGGAAAAGGGAAAGGAAAGGGACAGAAAGGAGAAAGGAAGACAGGCAAATTAAACTGGGCTCAAAAAAAGAAACTTTTAATTTTTCATATGGTCATATCTTGAAAATCTGTCCATCAAAATGGACCAAAATGACACACAGGATTGCTTCAATATACTCTAATGACATGTCAATATCCAAACCGTTTCCTTACTGACAGAACTGAAAAATGCACTGGCATGGAACCGCTTGCTGTATCACATGTCACAGCCTGGAAATTTCGGCAACATAGAGTTTAATTGATTTAAACATATTGAAATGAAGGTAATGTCAGTTACCCAAACACAGAGCAGAACATTAAACTCTTACCATGGTGCTCTTGTTCCCTGGACCTCAATCCGATTAAGTTTCGTTTTTTCACGCCGGTATGGGACGCAACACCTCTGAGTAACCTTGGATGATAACAAAAATTACGTTTTCAGATAATGGGAAATAATATGTATCTTCTGGGAAAACATTGTATGCTATAGCATATTGTGTGTTAAAGCACACTTGGATTTCTATGACTTGTGCACCAGGCCAAACCATTCTACGGTACCGTCCTCCTCTCTCGTCCTGTGTGTGACTTTCTTTCCCACCAGTGTGTGTGTAGCTCTTCAAATAATTGTGGAAACAATGTCTATTGTTGCTTTGCTTTTAATTGTTTTCTCTTTGTCACAATTCTCTTCATGCAGCTGGCTTTTGCTTTGTTGTATGTTCAATTTTGTTTTCTCTTAGGTATGGTATACAAGGATGACGATGGTACCTACTTGAACATTTTCGGTAGTAATTTTGTTAAGTTCTAAAACTATTTTTACATTTTCAGTCACTTCTTCTGTAAATCTACACCGTGTCTAGATGTATTAAATAATGTGGTGTGTCCTTTCGAGTGCAGAACCTTTATGGTATATCAGTTTTGCAATTACGGCTGCCTTTCTTTTTGCGTAATCCATTTATTCCAATTTCTGTTTGACTTCATCTACTTTTTACATGCCTCCAAATTCAATGATGGCATCAGTTGCTGTGACTTTTGTTTATTCTGCTCCACTGCTCTTGGTGGTCTTGCTTGAGTTTCTCCTTTCAAGGTACTGTGCTCTTATTGATCCATAGCGGTGCTGAGCCATAAGAGAGTGTTCTTCTGTTTTGGGTCCATTTTGTCTAGCCACTCACTAGGTTTGTTGTTGAGCCATAATATATATGTCTCATATGTGTGGCATGATGCAGCTGGCTTTATCTGACCAGAATGTTCAAAATGGCAAATTCTTGTACCAATACTGTGTTGGTGGTTGGTACATGCTTGCTTGATTTTTTCAGTTTGGGGAAGGGTCAAAATACTTGCCACATTCATGAACCAAGTGGACACACGGCATCCTCACCGCCTTTTGCCATCTCTTTTATTCAGGTTGAAGGCATGTCATTGTTGTGCATATATCCACTCTTATACTGGAACCTTCTCGTATTTTACCAGATGACTTGCCTACCCTTTGTTCATTATCCACCGCAATGTGTATCATCACATGGAAACAGGAGGAGGAGGAACAGGTCGATTGATATACTGTTGTACTTTCGTATACGATCCTGCGGGCTCCTGGACCCTGCTAACGAATATTGGACAATATTTCTCTGAAATGCGAATGGAGAAATGGTGAGCAAGTTTCTGGTGTTCAACACTTGTTCTACTGCATGAATTATAAAATGACAGCATCTGACATCGCAGTCCCGATTTGCTCAGTTGGAATAGCTGACAGTTTGGTTTGAAAAGTTCATAATTATTTACCATGTACATCAATTTCTTAACAGTGTTTGTTTTACCATGAATAGAACAAGGAATCTATCTTTGGCTTGGGTTTTCCCTTTTTCCCCCCTTTTTTGTGTTGATTTATAAAAAGATTTGTTAGTGCTTATCGCAATTGTTTGTAAATTAAAAACATTTAAACAAACTGGACACGCAGACCATGGCCAGCCAATATTGTCTGGACTCTTTGCCTGTAGTCCTCATTGATACAAAAACCAGACATTGTACATTTGCGCCATACCTATACTTGCAGAATGATACATTGACAAATATTTAGGTTTTAGTACGGCAAATGAGGCCAGCGTCAAAGACAGCTGCCATTATCGCCGCATGGTCTACTCGATTCTTCTTCGCTCGCATCCTGGCCACTAGAAAATCAAGATTTGCATTTTTGACATGTTCCTTCCCTGCACTAAACATGTCCATGACCTCTTCTGCATCTATGTTGTGGGCTCTTGCTGATAGCTTTTTCTTGTTGAAGCACTTGGGTTATGTCCATTTTGGATTACCTCTTGTATTGTCTTTCCAAGACGTCGATGATCGCATTCAAAGATACCCGCATCATATCTGTGAATGACTCTGAGTTGGCAGGCTGCATCAACAAACTTACAAGGGTCGAATCTTCAAGATCTAACTCCCTTTTAAAAAACAGATCAAAATGTAACCCTTTTTGTACTCCCGTGAAATGTTACCATCGAACAGAATATTTGACAAATTGATTCCTCTACATACTCATGTTATCATATTTACACATAATGCAAGTTTTCACATGTTTTTTACAGGTCAAAGTATGAAAATCGAGTGAAACATTTTACGAATTTCGGAAATATTGCTCATGTAAACAACGGTCGCTTACACAGCTACACATGGTCACTAGGAGCGTTCTTCTGTATGGTCGAGTAGAGCGTAGTATTGATTTTGATGCTTTGTTGTCAACGGCAAATTGAAGGTCCGTGATCACCTAGCTATACCGGAATTTGTTCACCTGAACAACAATATTTCCCACCACACAATCATTTCCGTAGTGTTGTCCTTTGGCCGTTTTGAGGGCTGATCGGCATGCAGTTGAAATGGTATCAAGTGGGTGCAAATGGCAGTCCAACTATTTAGTGTTTTGTCCCATCTTGAGTTCACTTTTTGCACAGTTGCATGGTTAACTGTAGCTCTATCAGTCATTGTGTTTGCAATATTTTTAGTCATTGTTGCCCGACAATATTGGAACTCATCTTCATAAAAAGATTAATGTGTTTTGGCAAGACTGTGGAGAGGAGACTATGTGTTCGAAATAATCCTCTGCTGTTCCTCCAGGAAGCTCGTCTATCACTGCAAATTATGAGCGTTTACTTTTGGACAAACTAAAAGTAAACTCAAAAGTAAACGCAATTCTAAACACAAAACTAAATGTAAAAGTAAACGCAAAACTAAACGTTTTGAAGGTGAAGAAATGCCAAAATTGCTTATAACAAACAGTAAGGCCGTCATTACCTGGCTGGCGATTTGCCGTTTTTCATCATGTGTAGTATTTTAAAACACTTGTCATATGTCAGCAACTATTACTATCCTCGTCTGATAATTTGGGGATATTGTCATTATCAAGAAATGATTTGGCAGCCTCTGTATCAAAATTCACCTCTTTTTTTGAGTACAAGGTAGTGTAAAAATTCTTAATCTCCTTTAATATTCCATTTGAATTATAGATACCTTCCCCATTAGTATTAAGTAGACATCTAATAGTACTCTTAGCTTTATTGATCTTTTCAAGGTTGAGGATAATACTTATTATTCTTTTCACCTTTCTCGACCCACTCAGCTCTTGACCTGACAATATTGCCTTTAGTTATGTGATCATAGTGATCCTCTAACTTTTTCTTAACACTTTCCTACCTGGCTCTTGCCTCATCAGTTGGATGAGTATTCAGATGATCTTCTGCTCTACTAAAATCATCTTGGAGCTTATTCACAGATTCATTTCTTTCTCTAGCCATCTTTTTACTGTACGTTTGTGAAAAGCGTCTTATTTCATACTTCATTAGATCCCATAACACCGTTGAGTCAGACATACCATCAGAATTCTTGATCCACTCTATACTTTCATTGATTAATTGTTTACAAAAAATATCATCGTCACAAAGCGAGTCATTAAATTTCCAGTAAGATGGGCCACTTTTAACAGTTTGGCTATACTCGAGATTTAAGTTGATTAAGGAGTGATCTGTATTGATAGCTGGATAAATGTCAGTATTCCTAATAAATAAATAAAACTTTTTGACTATAATCAGAGGTATGAGTTGGGTGCTACAGTGTGTTGTAATGGGTCCCAAATATTCAAAGTTAATCATCTCAAAATATTTTATTTCACAACAGTCCGTTTCGCCCAAAAGCTCATATTTGTGTGCTCTTAGTTTCGCGATAGCAAAATTTAGTGTGAAAAGCGCAGAAACAAATGTGGTATGAAAATGTCCACTTTTACATCAAGCTAATAAGAAATAAAGCACAACGTTCAAAAGTTAATGAAAGTATGCCTCAGAAGGCAAATAACGTTGGTTAGGTGCGTGATCTCTCTTGTAATGGGACACCGGTGGTTGATAACTCTCAATGTGATGTAGGGCCTATACATGGTAGAAGTGTTTCAGTAGTATAAACATATTGCTGGTTTTGTTTCCTGCATAGGGGTAGGGAATTGAGAAGAGCAAGGTAAGTCCAGTGATCAAATAACGTGTTTCCAATGTTCCTTCTAATCTTTGCCCTATTGCCCCAGTTTCTCTTAACACTCTTATTCTTACCCAACACTTAATATTTTTGTAGCTCCTTTCTCCTTGTCCAACACCTTGATGCTGATGGCCTCCTTTTCTGTCATTGTTTTGTCTGTAGATCCATCAAAAAGGAGTGCATAGTAGAATGGTTTCTTGTCAAATATCAGTTTCAGGTCATCAATAAGGGCTCCTATTGACATTATGACATTCTTGCATTGCGTATCATTTGAATACCGCGATCCCACATCACTTCCGTGCTTTCGTTCAATTGCATCAAGGGTGGGAAACATAGTAAAGGGGAGTTCCTTTTTAGCAACCACATTTGCCCATTCAAAGAGTTTGATCATACGTTGATATGTGGTTCTTGAGCAACTTTGGCTGCCATAGCTTTGCCATGTATTACGCTGGATTGGTGTGAGTTTGCTGTGTCTCTCTTTACATTGGTAGTGCCAATGATGTATGTATCAGTTTCGAAGTGAAATTATATCTTTTGTTTTCATGTCCAGCAAATCCTTCTGTTCACTGATTAAGGAATACAGCGTATTGTCAGCCCGATTTTGTGTTATTGTACTCGACAGTTGTTTTTCAAGATCTTGAATCTTCTCGATGGACTGTTTCATCAGGGGGGCAAGTTCTCTGTTTTTTGCTACTAACTCAGCTTTGTCCTCAACGGAGGAGGCATCCAGTTAAGCCTTTGTCTGATTGTAAATGAAAGGGGAAGGTGATGCCAAGTTACTCCAACAAGATCTTGATACCATCACAAAATGGAAGAAGACCTGGATGTTGGAATTTCACCCGGATAAGTGCGAAATAATTAACATCATTCGCAAAAGAAACATAAGCTAGATCTAAATAGCTGAATGGGTCTTTCTGTAAATCTGGCAACACATGAAGTCTGCGGCCGGTGTTGCTCTCATTAAATACACGCTCTTGGTGAAGTACATCAACTAAGGACAGTACATCATTACTTTCTTGTGTCGCCCTGATGGTTTCTTTGTTGATGAAGGATAGCATCGATGGTTTGGGCTGTCTCACCAACTCTTTTATGGATTTCCCCATGAAAACCAGGGCACTCTTGCTTGACGGCTTTGTTTCTGTGTTCATTTTCCCTGTCTAGTTCTACAGACAGTTCAAAATATGAAGATCGTTTTTAACACGGATTTTGGGGGCATTTATTATTTTTGTAAATTTCTTCTTTCCCTATAATGGATCGTTCATAAAATGTTTATTTTCGAAATTCTTGTGAGTTTGTCTTTATTTTGATATAATAATACTTATACACTTCAGTGGATCTTTAAGGGTACTGTCAACCCTTTTTTATGAAATTTATCAAGCACTGCAACTTTTAAACTAATAATGTAATGTACATAAAAGTATACAATATTTTTAATGAAATGAGTCGGAGAATCCATTTTTGGTATTAAATTCTAGGATCCCATTTTTTTTTTTGGCCCAACATTTTTTTAGTTTTGAAAATATTGACCAAAAAGTGCCAACAATGTGTTTTTTGAGATAAAAAACAAATTGTTGGCACTTTGTGGTCAATATTTTCATAACTAAAATTTTTAAGCCAAAAAAAAAAAGCAATCATAGATAATTGACTTTAAATAGATGATTATGGTGAAATTTTGAATCAAAAACTGATTTGTTACTATATTGTTAAGTTGTCTGAAAAATGTTGGTGCCAAAAAAGTGATTTTTTTTTTGGGCAAAAATGCAAAAATCACTATTTTTAGTGAAATTTGATACCAAGAATGGATTCTCCGACTCATTTCATTAAAAAAATATGTATACTTTTATGTACATCACATTTATAGTTTAAAAGTTACAGTGCTTGATGGGCTTTCTTTGGTTCTCTTAGAATGGATTCTACCAGCAAGTGAAGCCCCCTGCTATCGACTTGAAAGCCAACATCAACATCATGCTATCGACTTGAAAGCCAACATCATGGTACGTGGTATAAAAGAGTTTTTGTAGCAGTCCTTATTTGTGGATATTGTGGAGTAAGCCAGAGAGTGGGAATGTCGTGATTGTCGTTGGGCAGGCTGCAGGAGGTTGTCGATGGGCAGTGACAGATGACTGAGTCTCGCTTGATGGAATATGCTGAGGCGTCTGGTTTTTCTTCTGACGTTGAGTGGTTCTAGTTTGAGGTCCTTGACCATTTGAGTTGCACAACCAGGTGTGCGTGACTTGTAATCATTTGTAATCATTTGTCATGACAAATGATTCAACTTAGATAGAGCACACATATCTGTTTTTTTAAATGCCCCAACCATGGTATTGATTTGGGTCATGTCTACACTTTTCACAGATGCGACTTTCGGCATTGACAAACTTACACACACAGTTAATGTATGTTTTTCCTCCCTCACCTGTTTTCTTCTGAGATATAGCAATGTCTATAATCTGACTCTTCATTTACATCCTGAATGAGTTCTTCTATGAAATCTTGTCTGTATCGGCGAAATATATGCATATACATGTATTTACTGTCTTCACGTTCTATATTGTGTCTCTTTCTCGCAATGCTCCTGGGTTTAGTTCACTTTTTCCTGAAGGTTGCTCCTTGTTTAGATTGAAGGCATGTCATTGTTGTGCATATATCCAATCTTATACTGGAACCTTCTCATATTCTGCCGGATGACTTGCCTACCCTTTGTTCATTATCCACTACAATGTGTATCATCACTGGTAACCAGTGTTCGATTTCCAGCAATTTTTTGTGTAGCAAAAAGTTTTGTGTAGCGATTCACACATTTTGTATAGCACCTTTTTTACATAATAAAATTAATATTTCATAAACTTTGCACGTTCTAGATTTGTACGAAAATTGGGTAAATAAACAAGACATTGACAACTCAGTTGTAGAATGTATCAACTCACTTTTCTTAACATATCATCCTAAAACTGAGGAGCTAGTCATGCTCAGAGCCAGGTCAGCTCTCGGAGCCAGGTCTGCTCCTGGAGATCGGAGCCAGTCGTGCTCGTTAGGACTTTGAGCGCCGGAAAAGACCTCTTCAAGCTCAAATATTTGTATTGCAGCTATGAAGGTGAGTATTTATCATGTTTACTCTGCTATTATTATCATAATGCATTGTTATTATCATTCGTTATACTTAGTTGAACTTGTTTTGCTCAAAACATCTCATATATATAGTTTTCACATTTCATCACATTCATCAACAAATTGTCATTACGCTGTTCCTAAATATAAATGTCTAAATTACTGAAATTCCGAGGCACATCCGATACTCGGACATGGTCTATAAAAATCACAGTTAAGTAAGCACCGACTGGTGGTACTGGGGATCTTGACGGTCCACGGCCCGAATTCGTTGCCGGCCGGGGTGATTTTGGCTTCTGGTTTTCATGCTTGGTCAAATGAAAATCCCAACTGGCCTTCATGTCCGTCGTGTAAGGACATTTCTTACAAGCATACTTGGGTTTTTTCGTCTGCTGTGGGATAGTAAATCCCTTTAGCTTGTCATCTCTGGCCTTCGGCTTATACTGCGGCTTAGATCGCTCCAGGCAAACCTTCTCATGTCTACGACGATTGCCCCCTTTGGAAAATTCCCGGTCGCAGTACTGGCATTTGGTTGAGATGTGGGATTCTTTAAAGTGACGCCCAAAAGCGGTCATGCCAAAGCTCCGGCTGCATTTCGGGCATGGGATGAGGGCGGACAAATTGTGAGAATATCATATAAAAATCATGGTAGCGTGACAGTCCTTCTGAGCCAGGTTAATAAACTCATCATGTAACTCGGTGTATAGTTATCATGTTGGCTTAAACAAATGTCGGACGAGGCTCATCAATTTGAGGTACAAACTCACAGGGGAAAACATACTCAATAAATGACTCAGACATGAACGAAATACAGGTTTTTGGTCACGTGTGTGAGGGCGTTTCAGAGGCTTATATAAGGGGGGCACCGGACAACCGTCTGCATTCTTCTTATTTTGCTCGTTCGGAGAAACCAGTTTTAACCTCCTCAGTTAAGCTGGTAATTACCAAATTTCCTTGTTTTAAACAATAATATCAGGCCGAGATTTTCAGATCTCTAATACATAATGTCTGAACACCTTTAGTAGTTATCAGATTTTTCATAATGTGTATATTTACACTTATAATCCAGTTTCAATGTAATAGTATAGTAATACACGAAATGGCATTTCGTTACAATAGTCAACTCTTTTGATGTTTTTATTTAAATCACTGTTCTGATCCTGAACTGAAGTGGTTGGTGTTTGTTGTACTGTAAACACTTGTACTGTAATTTTGTTAAAAGTGTTATTTTGCAGTAGCATCAGCATCATTGTTGTTGTACGGCTGAGTGTTTGGTCTGCGGTGAGTGCTGGTAAAAAAACGACTAGCTGCCTCGCCACTGTTGTACTCCTCTGGAGCCGGCCCATCCAAACTAATCCTCATTAGGTGGTCCAGACGTTGACTGCTGAGTTTATTTCTACAGTCACTCTTACCTATCCCATTGCCAAAAACCCTCTTTCCACCACTGCATTCGATACTGCAAAGGAAAACATAACAAAGAAAGGTAGGTGAACAAATATACTAAATTACTAAGTAACTTAAGTAAAAGTAAGTATACTATGATTTAATAATTAATAGAATTATATTTCTTGGTTTTAAAAATTGATGACAATAAATCATGAAATTAACTTTTAGTTTCAATAACCAATACTTACCCGGAACAAGAAGCAAGATGGAGATCATGTGATGAAGATTTGGGTACTCCTCCTTACTAAACTGCTTGAGTAGAGCCTCCCATGTGTCAGTGCTGTTGAGATGAGTCATCGACCTTAGCCACAACATTTTTGTAAGCCCTCCATTCAGTCTGCAGCTCCTCGGGCTTGCAACCTTAACAATAGAAAATTTAAAAAAAGTATGAATGAGCAATTCAAATTCCTGGCTGAATCAGCCTCAGCTCAGGCTTCCTTTAATCCTCTTTGGATAATTTATGGAATTAATTTAAAATATTTAAATGTGTTATTGTTTATCAAGCTAAATTCAATTCATAATCATACCTTGAGTTTCTAATCGTGACAATGTGGTCGGTGTGGTCCGCTGCGGTAATGGGAACACCATCCCCCGTGGCTAAGTTAGGTCGTTGGCACCAGTGAAGTTCCTCTCATATTAGGTCCGACATGGGAACTATCTTGGACGCTGGATGATCACACTTGGTTTGTAATGAGCCAGCAGATGTATTTGAATAATCCTCATCACCAGTTCACCTCCCCGAAAAATGTGTCTTTCAATATTCACCCCTTTTAAAAATTAATTAAGTAAAAGTTTACATTATGCAGGCAAAGATAGGCCTCTAGTGTGCGTCTATTGGTAACTACCTTGAGGGACACGTACAAGATTCACTTGATAGGTGCATTAGCCAAAAGAATAACTAAAATGTCGATACAAATTCTTGAAAATCTTCTTTTTAGAAATGTTCTCGATTCCATTCTTCATCCATGTGTGCACATGAGCTAGTTCTAAATAGCTGAATGGGTCTTTCTGGAAATCTGGCAATACATGAAGTCCGCGGCCGGTGTTGTTCTTATCAAATACATGCTGGTACTAAGGACGGTACATCATTCCTTGTATCAACTTTCTTGTGATCGACTTGATGGTTTCTTTGTTGATGAAGGATAGCATCGATGGTTTGGGCTGCCTCACCAACTCTTTTTGTAGATTTTCCCATGAAAACCACGGCACTCTTGCTTGACGGCTTTGTTTCTGTGTTCATTTTCCCTGTCTAGTTCTACTTGACCCTTGTTGTTTACAAATCTGTTCCATATCAGCTGATGGGCTCGTCGAGGTGTAAGTAAACACTGCAACTGTAGGGCATACTAATATGTTTGCGCTCTTAAAATGGAGTGTGAAAAACTTGTATAGACGAATAACTCTATCACCATCTCCATGCCTTCTTGCATCAGTAAAGTTGTAAGCCAACAAACACATGCCTAGCGCAGTGCGTCAATAGCCGGACCGGAGATGGTTGCTTTCTGTCCATGTAGTGTTACATCTAGTTCTGAATGTTTCTGTTTTATGCGGTTTTGCAGGCCCTTTGATGTCTTGTATGTTTTCTTGCATGCTCGAGCTGCTGGGCACTGTCTAATAGTGCCCAGCACTTAAGTCGGTCACGCCAGGTTTGAAAAGTTGCAGCTCTTGATGAAACATTTGTATTTTGTTTCAGAGTTTAACCGCAGCCCTATCATACCTGGCTTACTTTGCTTAAGTTGATCCGTTTCTGTACTGAGCTGATTGTTTTATTGCTGCTTGTCAACTGTTCCTCCAAAGAACATAAGTGCCCATACAATTCTTGCCATTGCTGCTGGTACTCTTGCCGTATATCTGAAATGCTTTTGTTAAGTGCAATTATTTCTTTTGCCTTCATGTCCAGCAAATCCTTCTGCTCACTGATTAACGAATTTAGTTTTTCAGCTCTCCATTTCAGAGTCTTCTGATTGGTGTTGATGCTTCTCTTTGTTGGCCGGTCTATCTTGATGAAACATTTGTATTTTGTTTCAGAGTTTAACCGCAGCCCTATCATACCTGGCTTACTTTGCTTAGGGTTCTTCTTAAGCAAGACTTGCTGTTCCGTAGTAAGCTCATGTACTTCTTGCTTAAGTTGATCCGTTTCTGTACTGAGCTGATTGTTTTCTTGCTGCTTGTTAACTGTTCTGTCAAAGTAAGCGTTTTACCTAGCAATGCCATAACAAAAACACTATCTTCGTTTATTGTGCTGCAGAATTATTATTGCTTGCATTTTGCAACTGATGACAAAATATGGGTTCCTATACAAAATCACGGATTCACGGTTCGTCAAATGGAATACTATATATAACAATGGTATTCTGTATTCTGGCTTATTATCCAATATTCACATACTAGCTGATAGAACTGCCTGTTTATAGGGTAATATTCCATAATGTGACACCAAGCAATTGCTACACTCGTCTTGTCCGTCACTATTTGGAACAATCTGTCATTCGTAAAATAGTCCTAGTTCACATACTCACGCAGAAGCATAAGGAATAGCATATGGTGTATGTGCGATCGGCATCCTTGGCCAAAATGGTGGTGCTGGTATGGTTGTTGATGTGGAGTTGAAGTGGCACGTGGTGTGAAGGCTTGTTGTGGGAACGTTTGCTGTTTTCGCGGATACCTGTTATCTGTAGTAAATGGTATGATTGCTCCCACAGAAGTTCTAGGTTCAAAGGAAGGTGATCCCAAAGTGCTGTAACTCAAAGCCTACGGTGGACGTCTGTCTCTGGAAGGCCGGTTATGTAACTCTGCTGTCGTCGAAGTAGGAGTGGCAAATGATGAGTCATTGGATGTGTCACTTTCATCTGTATTAGGGCCATCTCCTGAATCAAGCGTAGATTTAGCCTCAGTTACCTCACCGCTCTCCCCAGTTGGGATGTTTTCTTCTGCTATTTCATTCTGTAGTACTTGGTTCGAATCTTTATCGGTGAGGGGGTTAATGATTTGCTCATCGACATCATACATAGAGGTGGTGGTAACACATTCATCTTCTCCTCCTGAATCAGAGTCCTTGTAGATAATGTCACATGGATTGGATATAGGGACTTTGATTGAAGCAGTCTTTCTCTCAGCTAACCATCGACGGAATCGTTCCTTGTCACGTTTAATCGTGGCTGGGGATTTCCTTTTCTTCTTGGTCTTGGCTGAGCACTGAGAATTCTCTTGCTCCTCTTCTTTTTTTGGCCCGAAACTGGTCCTTGCTCATTGGAGGAGGTGTCAATGATGGGAGTCTTCCAACATATATCTAAATAGATCTCTCCACTCACATTTCTCAAATTCCATATGAGAGGGGTCGGCTCCTGGACCCCCAGTGCCTGAAGCACCCGCTGCAAGTGCTGCCCACCCGATCAGAGAAGATTGGAGATTCCATATTTTCTCGGGGCGACACCACTCACAGCCTAATACTCCAGGTCTGGTTCTTGTCCGAAGTTACATAGGTAGTGTCTGTCCTGGCATCTCCTGATTCTCAGTTATACCCATAGGTCCTGGCAAGATCGCCAAAATGTTACGGGGCCAGGGTCTCTGTTTAAGGAAAATAGACATGAGAAGATCATAAGTTTTACACACATATCTCGACTGTAGTAAAGCCAGAAGTTATTTAATATCTTCATGACCTCAGATTAAGATGTTTGTGGATAACTTACTGATGCAATATCATAATCTGTTTTAGAGATATGTCAAAGTTTTTAAAAATATAGGGCGGCGACATTTTCATATCAAGAATAACCTTTTGGGTGTGTTGTTGTGGGTATAACATATGGGTACGCGGTCCCACACCCAAAATAAAACGGACAATTTTGTTCTGCATGGTTTGAAAACAGTTTTTTGAATTTTTGAGAAATAGCTGAATACCAGGACGAGCATGCATAATAGAAGTATAACCAATGCATTTGCGTATTTGGTTTCTCACAAAATCCTTTATGTTCCTCCAAAAAAAGCGGGTTCTGCTTTGAACAGCATGTCAATGGCCAGCTTTCCCGGAAGTTTTTTACTTCTTAGGTACTGCCCAAGGTGCCTTCCTACTGCCATCATTTCTTGTATGGTCCAGACCTTTCTCTGTTTCTGTGTGTTTCCTCGCATGCAAAACTCAGCTGGGATGGGAGGTCCATGGTATGGTAAAACAGGGAGACAGAGTTTCCGTACACAGAGTTAAAGTTGAGGAAGAGCTTCAACAACAGTTGATTGATCTCTACAATCAAGACTTCACAGAACGATCAATAGACGACACTCCCCAGAAATCCTGTGAAGATCGGCGTTTCCTGAGCATGGCGGAGAAATCCCTAAAGTTTGTTGATGGTCATTACGAGATCAAGTTGCCTCTCAGAAACGCAGAAGTAACATTTCCAGATAATGCACCTTTGGCTTCCCCAATTGTTATTTCGGTTTCAATTTCTAGTAACTGTTTTTGTTGTTCCAGTTGCCTTGCCCTCAGTTGTATTTTCATCTCTTCTTCCTCTATTGTCATTTTCTTCTTTAAAGCGTCTGCACGGCATTGCAGCTCTATTTGTTTAGTTGCTGCTTGAATTCTGGACTTTTCAGTACCTAAGCTGGTACTCTTAGAATCACTTCCTTTGTGTGATTTACTTTCTGTTGTTTTAATACTGCTTTTATAGCTAGAGCTCATCTTGATGCTATTTACTGAATTATCAGTGAAAAAAGATGTAGGCTGTTTGGTTACAACACTCTTTACTGCTCTTTTGTCCGGGGACTTACCTTGGTGTTTCTCTTCTTCATGTTTCCTCTTCTTCATGTTTCCTCATGTACCGGTGGTACGAAGTCCGATAGGTGCAATGGCGGCAGTAGAAGAATTTGTTCTTGTCCCCCCTGGTGGTCCCTGCCGACTGTGATAATTGATAATGTGTTGAGTAAGCCCCTCGATTGTTTGGAAAGACTCATCGCACCCGGTACACCGAAACCGTTCATGGTGGTATGGACCTGGCATCTATATAAAACACACAAAAGAACCAGAAAGAACAATTCTGATTAATTCGATATCCCATAAAAGCGTGCGGTTGTCGTAATTCTGGTCCCATACCAAGTATAAAGTTGAGAGTGAATTCTGTTAGACTAGGTTCTATTCTGAGTAGCGGCCTCATAAGGAGGGAGAAGCATCTCTACTTTGTTGGAAGAATAAAACCTCTATTAGTCTGTAGGGAATTCTTGTTTCCAATGATGAAAACAAATTACAGTTGCCATAATTCTGAATTGTTTTAACAGAAAAATTGAGTAAAATTACGGTGGTCGTAATTCTGGTTAATTCGATATCCCATACCATTGTGGCTGCTTACTACATCTACCGGAACCAGTCATTTTTGTTTGGGAATTGTTCGTTTCCGAAGTCAGATGCTCCATAGATTCTAGATTTTTGATACTTTGGTTTGCTACGGAATGCTGGCCTTGGAAAACCTGAAGTTTATCAACATGCACTACCACCGTTTTGGAATGTTTACCCCTTGATGCTTTTGAATCTTAAATAATATGTCGGTAATGCGCTTCACCACTTTGTAAGGCCCAATCCATTTTGGTTGCAATTTTAGGGGTCTTTTTCCTCGGGCAATAGTACCACACCAAATCCTTCTCCTGGATTCCAACCTCTTTCGATCGGTGATCGTATTGTTTCTTCTGTCTGTCACTAGCTCTTTCCAGGTTCGCTCTGGCTGACTCATGCACTACTTCTAAGTGTCGCTGTAATTCGTGCACATATTCGCTTTTGCTATACATTGTACCGGGGGGAGTTCCATATATTAAATCGATTGGTAATTTAATATTCCTGCCTAACATCATTTCATTCGGTGAAAAACTTGAACTAGTTTGAGTCGAAGAGCGATATGCTCTCATAACAAAAGGTAACCCAGCGCATGTAACGCATGGACATGCAAGACAAGAAAACCGACCCAGCGCATGTAACGCATGGACACGCAAGACAATTGAATCCTCATGCATGACACACTGTGAGAACCATACACCAACTAGTCTGCTGCTGATGACTGTAGCCTCTTGCTGGTATACATCCAATGCATTTTGAGGGTGTCCTGCCACTCAAACTCTGAAGTTTGCCTGCTGTTGTGAATGTTGAACCAACGAGAATCCTTGTTGGCCCTTTCATTGCATGAGCTGTTTAACTTGCCAATAGACTCGGTCTCGGTCAATGAGATCGGACACATGAGCTACCATCTTGTGGAAGTAGTTGGTGTATGGCTTCAAATACCCAAAGTGGTCGTTCACAAGTCTGGTCAGTACCAAAGCATTTTGTGAATACTTTGCACAATACTCTAAATACTTTTCCTGTGGTTTAGCCGAACTGAAAACTGGCTTCATCTCCTGGTAAATAGAAATAAACAATCCGATGTTCTCCCGACGTGCCTCTGGAACCCGACTCAAAACTAACTCAACTGTCTTGGGTTCGGTAAGACGCCTAACATAGTAACCATTAGTCATAAGTGGAGTAAAAATGTGAAGTCCATTCCGAATCGCTGCATCCAGACGTTGCTTCTCCATGGAAGTCATTGTAACAACCCCTGCACACTCATAAACATACAACTTCTTGATGACCTCAGCACCAACATTGATCAAACAGTGCAACGAATCAATTGTGGGGAGCAAGTGAGCATCGTCATAGGGTTTCCCCATCTGATCCTTGACGGCAACATGCAATTCCTTGGTTGTCAACTTGTTGGGATTATGTTTACGCTCCTGGTATCTCTCCAAATGCTGCTGGTAATTCCGAGTGATGATTGAATCAAATGGAGAGTCCGTGGCAACCGACCTTGTTGAATCACATAAAGTACATAAGAAACACTGCCTGCGCCACCTAAACCCTGCAAATGTCTAACCCGCTTCTCATCAAACATGCAGCCAACCAAATGAGATAAAAACTGCCTACTACAAGTCCCAACCTGAAGATCCATCACACTAGAGGAAATATCAGCCATCTATTGGCTGCAGTAGTGTACAGGACGTCAGATGGCTTCCCTCATTTCCTCTTGCCACAAGAAGGGGGTGACAATTAAGAGAAGAGATGTTAAGGTCCTCCCAACCAAAACATCCTAACCATCAATCTCAACAGAAATACCATAAATAACAAAAGAACACCTGATAACCGTATCCGGAACATAACATGTGGTCCCCTTCTTCAACCGAACATCACCCATCCCATCATGTACACTTTTTCTGTGACAAATGTTACAAAAATGTGTAAGTGTCTTGCCATATGTACAAAGTTCCAAATTTAAAAATATTTATAGATGGCCAAATTATTGAACTTGTTTCAAAATATTTCACCATATAATATTTTGAATTCAAACTTTGAACTTCATCCCTGTCAATAGATGTGAAAAGATATTGTTAAATATCGATTCACATCTATTAGATATTGTTAAATATAAAATGAAATAATATGGACAGTGAAACCTGTTGACAAATTATGATTGTATTTAGTATGCATTTTATTCAATGGACAATTAATTACCTTATCTGCAAATTTTGAATCTTGCGCCAATTCAAGTATTGACCGATAATCATCGCTATCGTAAATAGAATCTGAATCACTGGGCTCGAAACGCAAACGTATTATCTGTAATAAAGAGTAAATAAAGACAAAGTGCATCACATACATAATTTCAGCCATTTCCCTTTATCCTAAAGACAGCACCAAATCCTTGATTGAGGGATTACAGGATTATACAGCTTTATTCCGCAGTAGGTCTTTACACTTGTCTGACTTTTGAACATCTTACACCAAAGGATACACCAATTGTCTGAAATAGAATGAATCATTGACATATACATGGATGGAATATGCTGCTATCCAAGAACTTACCTCGGAATCTTCCTCAGAATACTGGGTCTCTGGTACTACCAGACTGTACTCATCATCTGTTGTTTGGCTTTGGGTTTGAGTTTCGGGTATGCACATCTCATCCTCATCCTCATCATCTGAAGACTGATGAAACAAGAAATCAAACACATTAAAAAGCTAAAAATGATTATTTACGGTGATTACAAAACATGTTTAAATTAGACATCTCATGGTTCAAAATTTAAATTAAACTTTCAAACAAATAGGATAATAATGTATTTATGACAGATTAGATATACAATATTGAAAAAAAGTATCTTAGTGCAGGTTTTTCCCGATCATCTTAATTAGGTACTGCCATTGCATACATTTATGTTCAGTAATGTTTATTTAATTGTTCCATTTTATCCTAACCAGCTCTGGTCTCTCTGACAATCTTTTTTGGAGGTTGCTTGTGTTGCGCCTTTAGTAGTTCTGCTGCTACTTTTTCGGCATATCTTTTGCGCTTTCTTCGCACTCTTATCTTAGACATTTCACGATTCCTTTCCTTGGTTTCCTCTGTAGCAGTATCTCTCTCTCCTACATGTAGTTTTGCTCATTTCACGCTCATCTTCCTTTTTCAGTTTGTACAATTATTTGTTGGCTTTTATTTGGCTCCTTCGCTTCATCATTGCTATGGCCCCCTTACTCACAGACTTTTCTTCTTCATTTGGATCACCTGTGTCTCCATCAGCGTGAAGAGTGTTACTTTTGTTTCTCTTTGAAGAACGCGAACAACGGCATCTTTGTCAATCTGGGAAAAAAAAGCAAATTAAAAATAAAAACAGTTTAGTCTCAAATTTATATTAAAATTAAAGCTAAAAATGATTATTTACGGTGATTACAAAACATGTTTAAATTAGACATCTCATGGTTTAAAATTTAAATTAAACTTTCAAACAAATAGGATAATAATGTATTTATGACAGATTAGATATACAGTTAAGTTAAGCCCACAATTATTCATACCCCTTGAAAAATATGAGTTTTTTGCATTTTTCTCATATCTATACCAGCTGGAGTGGTGGAACTTTTGCTTTACTCTAAAGACAATTAGTTTGCAAGTACAAATCAATATATCTGGGCTCAACATGTTTTGCATAACAATAGATTGAACAAGAATTGTGTTTTTATGCCTGTCCAAAATTATTCATACCCCATACCAAGTCTCAGGATTGAGGCCACTTTTTGTGATAACACACATGTTTTTGACATTCCAAACATTCTTTATATTGTGTGATAGGCTTTTATATTATTATGCAATTATTCCATGATGTGCGCATACGATGTAGATGCATTACAGATATGTCCTGTTGAATGTACAATGAGGGATATTATAGGACAACACTCTAGCTCTTTGACAGCATGGCAAAGAAGATCAAATAACTTTTTAGTGCATATTGTGAATGCTCACAAAAAGGGGAAAGGCTACAGAGCTATTTCGAAACAATTCCAAGTGCCAGAATCCACCATATAAAGCATAATTAGGAAGAACAAGACGTTCAACTCACTAAGAAACATTGAAGGATGCAGTCGGAAGCCAGCGGTGTCCCCTTGTTTGGCAAGAAAAGTATTGCGAAAGTCCCACAACAAGCCACAGATCACCATCAATGCTCTCCTGAACAACCTTGGCAATTATTGGACCAAGATATAATGGCAGACACTCAAGCATATATTGCACATGAGAGGTCTCCATGGAGGCCGACCAATAAAGACTCTACTCCTTAAAAGAGACACAGAGAAACTTGTCTTGCACCTTAGACAACCCCAACACTGAATACCAAAAAACTTGGATCTTTGTCCAGAAGGGCTCTTGCAAATGCTAGATGAGTTTCTCTTTGTCTCTTTTCAGGAGTAGAGTCTTTCATGGTCGGAGTCCATGGAGCACTCTTGTGTACTATGTCTGCTGGAGTGTCTGCCTTAATATATTGGTCCAAGACTCACCAAGGTGTTCAGGAGAGCATTGACGGTGATATGTGGATTGTTGTTGGCCTTTCACCATACTTTTCTTGTCAAACAATGGGACACTGTTGGCTTCCGACCGTATTCTTCAAGGTTTTTAACTGATTTGAACTGAATTTAACTGTCTTGTTCTTCGTAATTATGCTTTATATTGTGGAATTTGGCACTTAAAATTGCTTCGAAATAGCTTTGTAGCCTTTCCCCTCTTTGTGAGCATTCACAATGCACAAAGAAAGGTCCTCACTGAGTTATTTGATCTCCTTTGCCATGCTGTCAAAGAGCTAGAGTGTAGTCCTATAATATCCCTCACTGTACCTTCAATAGGACACATTTGCAATGCATTATCATTGTATACACACATCATGGAATAATTGCATAACAATATAAAAGCCTGACACACAATATAAAGAATGTTTGGAATGTCAAAAACATGTCTATTATCACAAAAAGTGGCGTCAATCCTGAGAATTGGTATGGGGTATGAATAATTTTGGATAGGCATAAAAACACAATTCTTGTTCAATTCTATTGTTATGCAAAATATGTTGAGCCCAAATATATTGATTTGTACTTGCAAACTAATTATCTTGAGTGTAAAGTGAAGGTTCCACAACTTCAGCTGGTATAGATATGAGAAAATCGCAAAAAACCCATATTTTTCAAGGGGTATGAATAATTGTGGGCTTAACTGTATATACAATATTGAAAAAAAGTATCTTAGTGCAGGTATGAATGTTTTAAATTGGTTGTCTTGTCAAATATAGTTATGACCTGTGAATTGCTTTGATGGCAGCTTGTTTCAAAATCCATCCAACACAATCTTGGCGGTTTTAAAAGAGACCAGGGGGTGAAAAGTGGTGTCCCATCCCAACAAATTGGTGCATGCAACATTGAGCTCGATAACCGACAATATGAACAATTTCAACAATTTCTGAAAAAATGGGAAAATTCCCCAAAAATGGGTTGTCAGCCAAACTGAACATGGTGGGTTTTTTTTGCCTAAGTTGATCTATTTATCGAAACAAAATGAGTATATACATACTCTGCAACTACAACCAGTTTGTTGTAGAATTGATCAATTTGATCATAGTAGCACCATGGCGTCTGTTTCCTAAATCCATCGCCAGAATTTGACAGCTTTTAGCTTCCGGTGTCTACTAGCCTTGTAGGAATCTCTCAGGTTCCTCCACTTCTCAGAGCACATATGTCCAGCTGTAGGGAAAGATCATAGAATTTAGTAAATTCTACTTATTGCTTACAAAAGTATCTTAGTGCAGGTATGAATGAATGTTTTAATCAAGCATGGCTTATAATACTTAACCTGTATTGTATTTAAGTTTCAAATGTAACTATCATAATAATTAACCATTTTTGTTATGGCAAACAAAAAATGATCGCAAACAAATTTAAATCAAACTTATTTAATTTTTAACTGCAATTCATTTGATTAAGAACCTACCTGTTTGACCCTCTGCAAAGGGGTGTTGGGTAGTTTCAGGCCTGGGCATAGTATCCAGTAAGACAAGACAAGAATAAGTGGAAAGTGAAATTATATATTTTATGAATAACATAGGTAGTAAAATTAATGTATCAAGTAAAGAGGGCTGTCATTTTATTCGGAAGAAGGGGGGGGGGGGGGGGGGGGGGGGGGGGCATTGTTACTTTTTATGATACCCATCTGAAGTTAGATTTTGTTTATGACCCCCCCCCCCCCCCTCCCCCATTTTATCATCATCGTCATCAGGAAGAGCGTCCAAAGCTTCCTGACTCAATCCAGGCGTGGAGGTGTAAATACCTTTACATTTGGGGCATGGCGCGCGACCTGGGTCCATCTCATAGTTTGCCAATTTTCTCCACGTCCTCCATCTCGATATCCAGCTCCACGTCCTCCACCGCGATTGCCAGCTCCTCGTCCTCTACTGCGATTCGAAACAGTATTAGGTATATTTTGGTGGCATTATGTTCCATGAAGTACTGCATCTAAACTGCTCACAAAAAGTATCGAAACACTTAGAAATGATCCAATATATAACGGCTCGAAAGGGTATGCATTATTTGAAGCAAATAACCAAGTGTATAATTTTGTTCTGCGTATTTTGACACCTCGATCGATGATATACGATGTTGCGGAGCGGAGTTATTGTCATTTTAATGATCGTGGGTCCAGTTTCAAAAGTGACAATCATCCTATAGAAAGAGGTTTGCATTACTGTTTAGAATGATCAGTTTCTTGATTTTCAATAGGAATGAGTGTCACTTTTGAAACTGAACCCACGACCATTGAAATGATAATAACTCAGCTCCGCTACATCGTATCTCATCGATCGAGGTGTCAAAATACGCAGAACAAAATTATGCACTTGGTTATTTGCTTTGATTAATGCATACCCTTTCGAGCCGTTATATATTGGATCATTTCTAAGTGTTTCGATACTTTTTGTGAGCAGTATACATCCATAGTACACTAATGATACTGTGTTTTGAATAGAGTGATGCCAGTGAACAAATTACTGATCTACTTAAATGTTTAAAGTAGTTTAAAATAATTGAAAAATTATAATTTACCTATTTTACCACCGGTAAAATATGGTGCGGTTAATTATCCTGGTTAAATTGCGATTAATTAACCGACCATCAATATGCCTCATTCTCATGATCATCCAGCCATGACAACAGAGGGAGTTGTGTCATTTCTCTCTGGTAGTAGTCTAACTGCCGTTAACCATCTTTTCTTGTGCTGTTTTTTCTAGTTAGTGTCACACTTTTGTTGTGTTTTCAATTTGATATTTTTCCTGAAAGTTTATGATGTTTTTGATCATTTAATCACAAAAACTAAATACGATGACCCTGAAAGTTGTGAGAAATAAGCTCCTGAATAAGGAGAGCTGTGGTGTACCGCCTCAAACAACAGAAGAATTTTAGAAATGAGGTAACTCTACAAAATCTACAAAATGCATTGAAAATGGTTTTTTTTTGGTGACAATGATATAATAATAAAGAGGCTGATCAGTTTGTCACGGATGGACATTTTTGCAGGAAATGGATTATTAACACAAACTACTTGCACTTATTCAAATGTTTTATGTATTATGTTGAAGAGTGTCATCAACTTCATTGACATTTATTAAAATGTTGGTGGGTGTGGTTTGTTACTAAAAGAGACACAGTTAAATATTTGCGTCACGGATGGACAATATGTTAACCTTAAACTGATCAGCCTCTAAATAACATTTATACCGCGCCTTTGCCTAGGGATACAATTTGTCCAGGTCTTCACTGATCTTTGTAAAATACCCCTTCTTGTATATAAACATCTTCCTATCTACGTTGTTGCTTTATTTTGAAGGATGCCATAAGGATTTCTGCAAACAATATCGGGATCTGATGGTAGAACGTTAATATTCTGAACAAGGGATGGAACATTGGTGAAGAAAAATTGTGGTCGGTGTGGTCCGCGACGGGAATGGGAACACCATCCTCGAGGCTAAGTAAGGTTGTTGGCACCACCAGTGAAGTTCCTATCATATTAGGTCCGACATGGGAACTATCTTGGACGCTAGATGAACACACTTGGTTTGTAATGAGCCAGCACATGTATTTGAATAATCCTCATCACCAGTTCACCTCCCCGAAAAATGTGTCTTTCAATATTCACCCCTTTTAAAAATTAATTAAGGAAAAGTTTACAATAGGCATCTGGCATCTATTGGTATACCTTGAGGGACACATGCAAGATTCACTTGATTGGTGCATTAGCCAAAAGAGTCACTAAAATGTCAATACAAATTCTGTAAAATCTTTTTAGAAATGTTCTCAATTCCATCCTTCATCCATCCATGTGTGCATATGAGCTAGATCTAAATAGCTGAATGGGTCTTTCTGGAAATCTGGCAACACATGAAGTCTGCGGCCGGTGTTGCTTTCATCAAATACATGCTCTTGGTGAAGAACATCAACTAAGGACAGTACATCATTACTTGTATCAAGTATCAACTTTCTTGTGTCGCCCTGATGGTTTTTTTGTTGATGAAGGATAGCATCGATGGTTTGGGCTGCCTCACCAACTCTTTTTATGGATTTCTTCATGAAAACCACGGCACTCTTGCTTGATGGCTTTGTTTCTGTGTTAATTTTCCCTGTCTAGTTCTACATTTGTATCTACTTGACCCTTGTTGTTTATAAATACTGTTCCATATCAGCTGATGGGCTAGTCGAGGTGTAAACACTGCAACTGTACTTGTAAGTGAAGGCAATGATGGGTATACTTATGTTTGTTTGCGCTCTTAAAATGGAGTGTGAAAAACTTGTACAGACGAATGACTCTATCACCATCTCCATGCCTTCTTGCATCAATAAAGAATGTTCAATGTTTGATGAGCTGGTTATTGTTCAATTGTCATTTATTTGGTGATGTCCTTTTTGGTGTGCCTAATGGCAAAACAATCCTTGTTTGGGGCATCGCTTCCGGGGCACAAATGGCAAGGATTGATGCTGAGTCCTGGATTTGTCTTCCTGCGGACATGTTTGGGACATGTGGCGCAAACAATGCATACAGATTTGCGATGTCCTCTCGCTCTGCATACTCTGCAGATCAAAAGAGTGGAAGATGCAGCTTAGTATAGAGGTGCATCCGATCTTCATCACCTGGAATGGCTGGCCCTTGAGCTCCACACCACGCTCTCACTATCTCCTTTGCAAACCACCGTAGGTTCTGCTTTCGCGTGACTGGCACAGTCTTCCGGTACAACTTGTGCACATTCAGGATCATCTGTAAAATCAGTCGAATGGCGACCTTGGTACCACTTCAATGTTTTACGCATTGAGCAGATACTCTGTAAACCTAGCTGCTGGTCGGTCAAATCCACGCCACCCATATGTTTATTGTAATCAGACACAGCTTTAGGTTTGATGATGGCCAGGTTGCGTCTGGTCATCCTGCCTGTGTTGATGGTGGCACAGCTGTGCATTGACAACAACATGTGGACGATTTTGGGTTGGCCATTTGCGCAATTTCTTGCTTCGTGGTACTTGATTGCGAGGAGAAGGGATCCATCCGTGTCGTGTATGATATCGCTGCGATCCATGTTGTGTCGTTCATTTGTTGGTTTGGGAAGTCGCGCCTGTTGCTGCGGACAGGTCCACACAGATGGGTATCACGTGTCATAAGATAGTTGCCAGCTATGGACTTGTGTAGTATGTAGTTGTCTGTGTACACATGGTACCCTTGGTCTAGATACTCTGCAATCAAGTTCCTCACAATCTGCTCACTTGTGAGGAAGTTGATACCGGCAGCATTGTCATCAAACGGAATCCCAGTCGCTGTGTAGATGGGGAATCCTAGAGTGATGCCATCTGATGTACACACAGGGTACATTTCGACACCTACCCTTGCTCTTTTTTTCTTATTATTATTTTGCTTGAAGAGCAAGCGGCCACGGAATAAGATCAAACTCTCGTCCACAGTTATCCATTTTGGTGGGATGAATACCACACTGCAGCGGTTGTTGAAGCCGGTCTTGATCGTCGGCTTGCGCATCATATCCTGCAGCTTCATTGTCATTGAAATGCCAACATCTCTTCAAGATTGTGAACCGGTCGCGAGACATGATGGCAGCAAATTCAGGTGTGTATGTGAGACGATCAGTCAACCAATATTCCGCGTACGATCCTGTCAGAACAAGCACTCCGATGAATTTTTTCACCTCTGACAGATCAGTGGGCACCCACTGATGCAGATGCATCTTCCGGCGTAGCGTGCCATCAGCCTCCTTATCGTGGATAAGTTGCCTCGCGTCTTGGTTTGTTTCTTCAACAACGCTTTCCAGGATATCGTCTGTCAGATATAGGCTGAGGAAAGCCGCCTGCATTTTATCATCATCGTCATCAGGAAGAGCGTCCAAAGCTTCCTGACTCAATCCAGGTGTGGAGGTGTAAATGCCTTTACATTTGGTGCATGGCGCGCGACCTGGGTCCATCTCATAGATTGCCGATTTCCTCCACGTCCTCCATCTCGATATCCAGCTCCACGTCCTCCACCGCGATTGCCAGCTCCTCGTCCTCCACTGCTATTCGAAACAGTATTAGGTATATTTTGGTGGCATTATATTCCATGAAGTACTGCATCTACATCCATAGTACACTAATAATACTGTGTTTTGCATAGAGTGATGCCAGTGAACAAATTACTGATCTACTTAAAATGTTTAAAAGTGTCAAAATAATTGAAAAATTATAATTTACCTATTTTACCACCGGTAAAATATGGTGCGGTTAATTATCCTGGTTAAATTGCGATTAATTAACCGACCATCAATATGCCTCATCTCATGTTCATCAAGCCATGACAACAGAGGGAGTTGTGTCATTTCTCTCTGGTAGTAGTCTAACTGCCGTTAACCATCTTTTCTTGTGCTGTTTTTCCTAGTTAGTGTCACACTTTTGTTGTGTTTTCAATTTGATATTTTCCTGAAAGTTTATGATGTTTTTGATCATTTCATCACAAAAATTATATACGATGACCCTGAAAGTTGAGAGAAATAAGCTCCTGAATTAGGAGAGCTGTGGTGTACCGCCTCAATCAACAGAAGAATTTTACTACAAAATCTACAAAATGCATTGAAAATGGTGTTTTTTTGGTGACAATGATATGATAATAAATAACATTTATACCACGCCTTTGCCTAGGGATACAATTTGTCCAGGTATTCACTGATCTTTGTAAAATTCCCCTTCTTGTATATAAACATCTTCCTACGTTGTTGCTTTATTTTGAAGGATGACATAAGGATTTCTGCAAACAATATCGTGATCTGAGATACATGGCAGAACGTTAATATTCTGAACAAGGGATGGAACATTGGTGAAGAATAATTGATGTGGTCGGTGTGGTCCGCGGCGGGAATGGGAACACCATCCCTGAGGCTAAGTAAGGTTGTTGGCACCACCAGTGAAGTTCCTATCATATTAGGTCCGATATCGGAACTATCTTGGACGCTGGATAAACACACTTGGTTTGTAATGAGCCAGCACATGTATTTGAATAATCCTCATCACCAGTTCACCTCCCCGAAAAATGTGTCTTTCACTATTGACCCCTTTTAAAAATTAGTTAAGAAAAGTTTACATTGTGCAAGCAAAATAGGCGTCTGGTGTGCGTCTATTGGTAACTACCTTGAGGGACATGTACAAGATTCACTTGATTGGTGCATTAACCAAAAGAATCAAAATGTCAATACAAATTCTTGAAAATCTTCTTTTTAGAAATGTTCTCAATTCCATCTTTCATCCATGTGTGCACATGAGCTAGATTTAAATAGTTGAATGGGTCTTTCTGGAAATCTGGCCACACATGAAGTCTGCGGCCGGTGTTGCTCTCATCAAATACATGCTCTTGGTGAAGTACATCAACTAAGGACAGTACATCATTACTTGTATCAACTTTCATGTGTCGCCCTGATGTGGGTTTTTTTGTTGATGAAGGATAGCATCGATGGTTTGGGCTGCCTCACCAACTCTTTTTATGGATTTTCCCATGAAAACCATGGCACTCTTGCTTGTCGGCTTTGTTTCTGTGTTCATTTTCCCTGTCTAGTTCTACTTGACCCTTGTTGTTTACAAATCTGTTCCATATCAGCTGATGGGCTAGTCGAGGTGTAAGTAAACACTTCAACTGTACTTGTAAGCGAAGGTAATGATGGGTATACTTATGTTTGTTTGCGCTCTTAAAATGGAGTGTGAAAAACTTGTATAGACGAATGACTCTATCACCATCTCCATGCCTTCTTGCATCAGTTAAGTTGTAAGCCAACAAGCACATGCCTAGCGCAGTGCGGCAATAGTCGGAGATGGTTGCTTTCTGTCCATGTAGTGTTACATCTAGTTCTGAGTGTTTCTGTTTTATTTGGTTTGCAGGCCCTTTGATGTCTTGTATGTTTTCTTGCATGCTGGAGCTGCTGGGCACTGCCTAATAGTTGCCTGTTCCACGGATACTGGATCTGGATCATGCTAAATGGTATAGTTATCCACCAACTGTCCCAGTACATCGCGTATGTATTCCAGTTCTGTCTGTTCGTCACAATTGAATAGGTGACGGGTTGGCTGAGCATTTACATTCTCCATCTGGAAGAAATTAAGGCACGCTGTGAGGACAAGCGCTTAACATACTTGTGTATGAGATCTTCTACAGCAGAGATGTTGTCCAAGGGCATATTTTTGGCTTTCCAAAAGATCTTTGCAGCTATCATCTCATTATGATTGATTATGGCCATATTAATAATAATGATAATAATAATAATAATAATAATTATAAATATTTTAAACAGGTTCGCCGTCGGGGTAGAAAAGAGACAATAATGGGAAAACGATCTCGCCCGGGAATCGAACCCAGGATCTTG
The DNA here is from genome assembly GCA_035610835.1 of Ophiura sarsii. Lineage (NCBI taxonomy): Eukaryota > Metazoa > Echinodermata > Ophiuroidea > Amphilepidida > Ophiuridae > Ophiura > Ophiura sarsii. The sequence goes on along the minus strand of CM069441.1, from coordinate 130,055,711 downwards.
ACAAGCAATCAATAGATCCTGGGTTCGATTCCCGGGCGAGATCGTTTTCCCATTATTGTCTCTTTTCTACCCCGACGGCGATCCTGTTTAAAATATTTATAATTTGTTTAATACCCGTCGTATATGCCTATTATTTCTAAATAATAATAATGTTGTACATTATTGCCTTTCTGCCTCAAAAATGTTGTACATAATAGTATGTAAATTAAGCCTGTAAGTTCTAAACGTTTAACCGTTTAAACACTCAATAGGGTGTTTAAACGTTTACAGAATTCGCTAAACGGCTAAACGTGAGCCCTAATAAAATTTTAAAAGTCCGACTAAATTTTTAGGTAAACAAGTAAGCTTACTCATAATTCTCATTCCATACAACCATCACAGTCTTGTTGTACCAAATATAAATGTCACAATTATTACGATAACGTTTCTAGAAATAAATTCCCCCAAAACCCAATAGAAACGGCCTTGTTGTACCAAGTATACATGTCAACATTATTACGATAACGTTTCTAGAAATAAAAACACTGTAGAAATCAAGGCCTATCATACATGCATTATATCGATATTGTTAAACGACTGATGAGGATTTAGACTAAGAATAAAAATAAATAAAAATGGCGACTAACGAAATGTGACGATCGCGATCGCAATGAAATAAAATGAATACAGTGAATGCCATAGAAACATTTTACAGCGTTTAAACGGTTAAACACATGTTTCATTCAACGTTTAAACGGTCAGAGCATTAAACGGAAATTTACAGGCTTAATGTAAATAAATAATTAGGTATTCATTTCACCAAAAGCTTAAAACAGTTAAAAATCGACCCCTGCTTTGTTACTTACTGGACTTTGCAAATTTATGCTAGCCCAAAACGGGATCTATGATGTGAAACGACTGTTTCCTTCAATACTGCCTCTGTTTCCTTCCTACATTAAAATTGTGGTCCAGAGCAGCCAACCTTGTACGTACGACCATAGATTCTAACTGGTAATGACACCATTTAGGGGCATATTTGGTCATCATGCCATTGCAGTTTTCAGCTGCTCCAGTGTGGCAGAATTTGCTGATGCGACTGATTCCCTCTAGGATTCTCTTGTCCTCTATTACCGAAACCAGGGCTTCATGTGCTAGAGAACCCTCTTCTAACCACTTCTTCTTCCTTTCTTGTTGCTCTGTTAAAGGATCGTGCCCACATTGATGTACTTTCTGGAATCCTCCCCATTCATGTTTGTTTGTCACATGGTGAAGAATTGACTTCCACTTCTCTAACTGTCACGTGCATGATGTAATGAGCACAGTATGGCATGTTAAATAGGCCGTTACGTTGAATTCATATTCAAGAAGATAAAAAGACAAGTAAATATATTTCACAATTTATTTATCATGATTATATTTCATGAACTAATAAATGACAGTAACAGTAATATACATATATAACAATACACAATGATTCAAATGACCAGAATAAAAATACATATGTAAGCCCCATGTATGAGTATGATTATTGTTATTAGCAAATAGATCAAATAAATACACCCAGTTATACAATAATGTTTCCCAATTAATTATACACCCAGAGCTCTTGCTATTGCGTTTGTATAGTCCGTTGTGTTGTATACATTTAAACTCACGGTACCGTATTGATTGCCTGTATTGATTACAACTTTGTTGCCATCGCACGTTGAGGAAGCATACCAAAGGTGATTTAGGATTGATGGGATCCAGGGTTGCAAGTCTCTGCAGTCCGCTTTCTTTGCCTTGGCACTCAGTTTTATACCGATATTCTTTTGAAGATGCCACACATCCACTTGATGATCAACTTCTGGGTAGTCCTTGGATAGCATGGCCTTTATCCCAACATGTCTATCAGTACAGAGAACGTCAATGTCAATGCTGGCTTTGTCATCTTGGCCATGGAGCACTCGCATGCAAGCCTTTCCATGGCGTTGCTGCTAGTTGTCTCAGCCACATGGACAGTCTCTATGTCTACCACCTTTCTGTCCGCCATATCCCACATAGAATATGTACAAAACTTTGCCGAATATCCAGGGCTGTCGCATGGACCATCTCCACTTGACTTAACCTTCATACCTTCTAACTACCCCTACACCGCTGTTGTTCATTGAACCATGCCTCATGTATTACTGGAAATGTGTACATACTCTGGATACGATTATGCGTAGTAGCACTTATAGGCCCAAAAAATCAGCAAATTGCTTTAACTTAGTGAATATTACACCACTAAATAACAGGGAAAAAGAAAATTGCCAGCAGCCATATATAGCAGACCTACCCATATCTGACAGTGGTTGTGACCACCAGGTCCAGTTGTGCCCATTCATACATTCTAAATTTACCCTCAGTAAGGATAGATCCCAATTGGATGTCCTCGTCATGGATATACACTTGGTTACATTCTTTGCACGGTGTTTGGGCGATGAGTTTGCGCAGACTAGATTCAAATACCATGTATTTCCTCTCCACAACACATATTTCAGCAATCTCGTTTTCTGGTGGGCTGTCTTATCAATCTCCTCCTCCTCTGAAAGGTCTGGTATATACGTTGGATCTTTAGCTTCATCATCAATCTCCAAGTCGCAACTTTCTATCTCTTCATCCTTGTATTGATGTTTTTGTGGCGACTTGCGGGGGCTGATTTGGGCTGAAGTCTGTGTGCATGATTTTATATGTTATTATTCTAACTGTCTGCGTACATGATGATGAAATTGGAGGCGCTATTTGTGTGCTGGCCTCTTTAGTTTAGTTAATAAACACAAAAAGATATTGCTTTCTTGTAAATTAATCCGTAATTTGTTTTTAGTATATTCTAAAACTGTGTTTGATCAGTTTTACATTGTAGACCTATTTTATCCGCTTGGTGCCAGTTGTAATGATTGCGGCATTTGTTAAAGATGCTATTGGTTTTAAAGGGCCTCAAATAGTTAGAATACCCTAAACCGAACTGTTCAGATTTGTGTTGCAGCGGATGGATTCCAGTATTTTCCTCCTGGGAGTTTGTTCAGGCACTGTCTTTCTAAAATCAGCAGGAGAGCGCAGCATATTAATTGGAGTGCTTGTACACATATATGCCATGCATTTGAACATTCTCCAATGGTGCCATCACACATTCGTATATTTCGTCTTTCTTCAGTGATACACCTGGGATGACAGCCTCTCCATTCATTAGTCCCGCAGGATCATCTTTTCAGAGTTCCAATTTATGTTGCAAGGAGTGCAGAGTTGTGTTGAGCGTCAGGATATTTGGGGTTGATTTGATGGCTTCCCAAAGTGGTTCTGTTACAATCTTGTGAATTATCCCTCGTGCCTTCAGCTCAGCGTCATGGACCATCTCCTCTGTATCCTCGCATACTGCCAGTAGCAAATTATTGGGACTGGGATGGCTCTGTATGAAAGATGTCATGTGGTGTAAATGATACAATGTGGAAGCTACGCCCTCGAATAAGATATTCGTGCGATTCCCATGTAATAAACCAGTTGTTTTTACTCTCCCCAAATTTCCGGTCCAAGTATTCGGTGAATTCATCTTCTACTCCAGATTTATCCGACCCTCTATGATGGAATGCCTTGCTGCCTGTTCTTATCAGGCGAGTGACTCCAGCTTCACTTGTTATGAATGTGTGAGCATTTTTGCCACTGGTGGCAATATCTTCATACGCTTTCAGAGTCTTGTTCACTTCTTCAGTAAAATTGATCAGGGGATGCATTTTGCAATAAATTGTTCCAAATTCATTAACAGTATCTCTGACATCGCTCGTCATATCCTTGTAATACACTTATCAGCAGTACGATTTTACAGCAATTTTAAACTTTTATCTGACACAAGAATTTTCATTTATACTAATTACAATCACCTACCCTACATATTCCTAAACCTCTAAAGATTATTCGTATACAAAATTATTCATATCTGTCACTTTAGATTCTAATTGATTTCAATATGCAGGACAAAATTAGCAAATTGGGTCATAGGGGTTGTTGTCTTCAGGAGCACATGTCAACAGCATTCTTCTGCCAACGATTGGTCTCTTATAGAAGTGATGCTACCTATTAATGAAACATGGGTGTGGTCACCAATGGGCTTGCCATTGATGCTGAAGGTCCTTGAGTTGGTAGAGGCTCAGGTGTTGGTGTGGCTGGGGTGATGTCGTCAACACCAGGGAGGGCTGACCGATAGCTATACGATTTTCCAGTTGAACTGGTAATGACACCGTTTAGGGGCATATTTGGTCATCATGCCATTGAAGTTTTCAGCTGCTCCAGTGTGGCAGAACTTGCTGATGCGACTGATTCCCTCTAGGATTCTCTTGTCCTCTACCACCGAAACCGGGGCTTCATGTCCTGGAGAACCCACTTCCAACCACTTCTTCTTCCTTTCTTGTTGCTCTGTTAAAGGATCGTGCCCACATTGATGTACTTTCTGGAATCCTCCCCATTCATGTTTGTTTATCACATGGTGAAGAATTGACTTCCACTTCTCTAACATTACAACTTTGTCGCCGTCACACGTTGAGGAAGCATATCAAAGGTGATTGAGGATTGAGGGGATCCAGGATTGCAAGTCTCTGCAGTCCACTTTCTTTGCCTTGGCACTCAGTTTTTTCCCGATATTCTTTTGAAGATGCCACACATCCACTTAATGATCCACTTCTGGGTAGTCCTTGGATAACATGGCCTTTATCCCAACATGTCTATCAGTACAGAGAACGTCAATGTCAATGCTGGCTTTTGTCATCTTGGCCATGGAGCACTCGCATGCAAGCCTTTCCATGGCGTTGCTGCTAGTTGTCTCAGCCACATGGACAGTCCCTAATCCCTATGTCTACCACCTTTCCGTCCACCAGATCCAACATTGTTCGAAACTTTGCCGAATATCCAGGGCTGTCGCATCGACCATCTCCACTTAACTTAACCTTCATACCTTCTGACTTCCCCCCCCCCCCCCCCCCACATGCGCTGTTGTTCATTGAACCATGCCTCATGTATTACTGGAAATGTGTACATACTCTGGATATGATTATGCGTAGTAGCACTTATAAATTCAAGGCCCAAAAAATCAGCAAATTGCTTTAACTTAGTGAATGTTACACCACTAAATAACAAGGAAGAGGACAAAAGAATATTGCCAGCAGCCATAGCAGACCTACCCATACCTAACAGTGGTTGTGACTACCAGGTCCAGTTGTGCCCATTCATACATTCTAAATTTACCCTCAGTAAGGAACCAGTTGTAGATCCCAATGGGATGCCCTCGTCTTGAATATACACTTGGTTACATTGTTTGCATGTATTTCCTCTCCACAACACACATTTCAGCAATCTCGTTTTCTGGTGGGGCTGTCTTATCAATCTCCTCCTCTGAAAGGTCTGGTATACGTTGGATCTTTAGCTTCATCATCAATCTCCAAGTTGCAACTTTCTATCTCTTCATCCTTGTATTGATGTTTTTGTGGCAACTTGCGGGGGCTGATTTGGGCTGAAGTCTGCGTGCATGAATTTTGGTATGTTCTTCCAACTGTCTGTGTACATGATGATGAAATTGGAGGCGCTATTTGTGTGCTGGCCTCTCTAGTTGCAAATATTGGTGGCATGACACTTGGCTAGTTGATAAACACAAAAAGATATTGCTTTCTTGTAAATTAATACGTAATTTGTTTTTAGTATTGAAGAGCTTTGTTGCAAAAGGGCTATGGTGCATTTTTTTTCAAAAATGAGTTAGATATAGAAATGTATAGGGAAAAATCATGTGTTTCAAGGATACAAAGTCATTTTTTTCAAAAAGACCTACATCTCATTGTAAACAGCCATTGAAATTGTTGTTTTGTTGCAAAAAGGCCTGTATCCAGAATTAAATCGGGATACAGGCCCTTTTGCAACAAAACAACAACTTCAATGGCTGTTTACAATGAGATGTAGTTCTTTTTGTAAAAAATGACTTTATTTCCTTGAAACATGATTGTGACCTATACATTTCTATATCAAACTTATTTTTTTTAAATGATTAAAATAAATGATTTTTTTTGTGTTGTATTTTTTCTCTATGTACAAACAGATGGAGTTTTGTTGCAAAAGGGCCTACATCAAAATTTTCACAAAATGTAAACATGATTTAAAAAAAATTGAAAACTAGCACATTTTAAATTTATTTCAATTTCAATTAGTACGAGGGTCGTTCAATAAATAATGAAAGTGATCATGGTATGGGATGCATGGGTGATTCTATTGAGGGATAATGTGATCAATATAAAGTATGAACCTTTATCTTTCAAACAATACAGTTTTGGATTTATAAGTGTGAACTATGACGTCATAGCATTGTCTCAAAGTAAGTACACTTGGGACACTGCTAAGTCAGTTATTTGGCAGGAAATTTGAATTGTTTTTATAAAACATGTGGTAAGAAGATTGCATAACATGACACCAGAAGCAAGTAAATCCCATTTTTTCGCGTAAGTATGATAAAAAAGACAATAACTTTAATCCCTGTGTAATTTGATATATGTAGTATAAGAGGAAAATGTAAGGAGAGGCAATCAAATAAAATGTATACAAATATCAGTATTTCAAATAGCCAATTTTCATTTAAAAATGCTCAGTCAGGAATCACTAATATTTTGGAAAATTCAATCAATTTAGGAAAAATCCAAGCAATTAACCAGTTTGGAAGATTCCATATGATAGCTAACTAATTATCTGAACTTATTCGCATGGAACCTGCAGAAAATATGCGCATGCGCAGACGGCAGATAATTTTGAACAGGGCCACAAATGGCTAAAATCATGAAATTTACCAGATAAAAGCTTGCTGGGCCTTTAAATTCTAATCAGAAATAATGAAAAATGCCTAAATCAATTTGATTAAATATTGTAATAGTCAAAATAAAGTTATACATGAATGTATCAATCAAAGATGGCTGCCACCACCTCTCTCATTACTGCTATCTTTAGAGCTACTAGATATGTATTGTTAAAGTAATCGTCGCATAATTTCAATGGTTTGAGGAAATTTTATGAACAGCTCCTCTTGAAATCCCCACTATCATTGCTTTATATCCCACAACAATTTACTAAATTATAATCCCTCCATTGTTCTTTATCCTTTGTTGTTTTCTAAGGTATATTATTGCGGATTTTGCTAAATAAAAGCGCATTTGAGATGGTCCCTTCTTGTTTGTATCAAGGGATTCAGATCTAGAAAAGAGTGTCAAGCAGAGATAAGTGTGTGTTCTAACTATGTGCCAAGTGTTATCTGTTTTTATGCTTGCATTGCCGAGATATACGGAAATGTATCAATCAACCCATTTTCAACATATTACATATCCAGCCAAATAATTGACAGATTTCAGTCAGTGTCTGAAACCTATTGTGTTTATGTTAATGACATTACATAACCAAAGGTATCTAACAATCCAAAAGTGTATTGTTTGAAAGACAAAGGTTCATACTTTGTATTGATCACATTATCCTTCAATAGAATCACTCATGCATCCCATACCATGATCACTTTCATTAATTATTGAACGACCCTCGTATGTAGTGTACCTCTTTCATAATCCATTCAGTTTTTCAATTGCTCAACTTGAATATTTAGAAACAGTTTTTTGATTTTTTCTCAATAAGAGCCAAAGTGGATGTAGGCCCTTTTGCAAAAAACCTCTTCAATTATTCTAAAACTGTGTGTTTGATCAGTTTGACATGTAGACCTATTTTATCCACTTGGTGCCAGTTGTAATGATTGCAGTATTGTTAAAGATGCTATTGGTTTTAAAGACCTGCGGGCACGGTTTTTGCACCCCTACCTGCAAGGGCCTCAAATAGTTTGAATACCCTAAACCGAACTATTCAGACTTGTGTTGCAGCGGATGGATTCCAGTATTTTCCTCCTGGGAGATTGTCCTGGCACTGTCTTTCTAAAATCAGCCGGAGAGCGCAGCATATTAATTGGAGTGCTTGTACACATATGCCATGCATTTGGATATTCTCCAATGGTGCCATCACACATTCATATATTTTGTCTTTCTTTAGTGACACACCTGGGATGACAGCCTCTCCATTCATTAGTCCTGCAGGATGGTCTTTTCAGAGTTCAAATTTTTGTTGCAAGGAGTGCAGAGTTGTGTTGAGCGTCAGGATATTTGGGGTTGATTTGATGGCTTCCCAAAGTGAATTATCCCTAATGCCTTCAGCTCAGTGTCATGGACCATCTACTCTGCATCCTCGCGTACTGCCAATAGCAAATTATTGGGACTGGCACTGTCTTTCTAAAATCAGCCTGTGTGAAAGATGTCATGTGGTGTAAATGATACAATGTGGAAGCTGCGCCCTCGAATAAGATATTCGTGCGATTCCCAATGTAATAAACCAGTTGGTTTTTACTCTCCCCAAATTGCCGGTCCAAGTATTCGGTGAATTCATCTTCCACTCCAGATTTATCCGACCCTCTATGATGGAATGCCTTACTGGCTGTTCTCACCAGTCGAGTGACTTCAGCTTCACTTGTTATGAATGTGTCAGCATTTTTGCCACTGGTGGCAATCTTCAGGGCTTTGATCGGTTTGTCCGTCATAGCTGATACCCGATGGTACCACATATCCACTTCTCCTTCTGCGGTAAAGATGATCACAGTTGACATCAGATGCATATTTATCCACAAGTGTGTGCAACCGAATCAGCTGTTGACGTGAGAGCCTCGGAGAACTCTTGAAGGACTCTTCAGATGGAAGTAAGCACATGAACCTGTTGAAGAGAGTCTTATGGCTTAACAGCCTTTCATGGAGTTCACTTATAAAATGGTACACAAACGGTACCGTACAAACAGCGATATGGATGTGCTCTTCTGGTGAACTACATCACACATTGTATTGCTGTGTTTGTCTTTCAACAAGGCGAGGAAGATTAATAGTTACCCCAACTGCCTCCAAGTGTTGTTAGCCTGTAGAAATAAGTCATGAAATTCAGTTTCTGCGTGGCTTCTTAACTCCATCATTGCTTCTTCAAGTTCAGTTGCTATTTTGGTAGCAAGATCAGTTGCCTCTTTTTGTAGGGATCTCTGCAAAGAGACAGGCTCTTTGAAAACACTTTGGCTATAACATGAAGGGAAATGATGAATTCCATATGCCGTATTGCGCAGAGGATGGGAAGCATTTGTAGCGGAGTCTCTGTCTTGCCACTCTGAAATTCACTCCAATGAATCTACTATGACAGGTATTAGTAATGCTAGAAATGTTGTTACCGTACTGAATTAATATGTTCGCTATCCATCTCGTAGGACACAGTTGTTTTAGTTTTTTGACAAATTCTTTAGGTCCTGTCATTGTTTCCACAGTTTTCTGCAGTACAGCTTGATGCTTTGCTGTGTTCAGAAAATTATGGACGCTGGCTTTGGTTCCTTAAACAATATTTAATCGGTTGTCATTACAAGCGCCTGATACTGCCAGGTTTAGACTGTGTGCTGCACAGTGTACATACGGAGCATTGAGAAACTCCCGTAAAATATGACTTTTTACCCAGTTAAAACAGCCGCTCATTGCTGCTGCCCCCATCTTATCCCTGACCACGAAGATATTGTAGATCTACTCCATACTTCTCTAGACTTTCTTTTATGACCTTAGCCAGATTCCTTCCTGTGAGGTCATACACAGGAACAAATTGAAGAAAGTCTTCCCGAATATTCAGGTTTTTTCAATATAACAAGCACACAGAGAAAACTGCTTGATGGTTAGGTTGATATGTCTGTTGTTTCATCTGCCTGATGCCTGAATGGTAAAGCATTTAGCATGGTTTATTCGCTTTAGTAACTGGTCACTGATGTACGTATTACAGGAATTCACTATCTTGTTTTGAATTCCTGGACTTGTTTAGGAGGCATTTTTACTACAACTCTGTAAATGGGCCTGGACTCGATACCGGAGTAGTTCCCCTCATTAAATAGGGGTTGTTCGTCCACATTTATCATTCCATACACTTCTAGAGCTCATTCCATTGTTCATTATCCATTGTTGTTAACGTCGATTATATCTACGAATGCACTGCCGGAAGTCTCAACAGTGCAAGGTCAACATAATCGCTACCCTTTCTAATGTTGACCCATGCAATATCTATAAGCTTTGTCATATAATGCACGTTGCGAGGGGCAACCGATTATGTTGACCTTGCACGCTTGAGACTTCCGGTAGTGCTTTCGTAGATATCGACGTTAACAAACAATGGACATTGATATGACCATTTAAGCTGTGGAAATAGAAACACTGATTCACATAGTTAAGGAGTTAACAGTTTAAAATTGATGAATGCTAAGGATTAACGAATCAGTTACTGTTGTCAAGTAGTACTGTAATGGTAGTCGTTCAATTGCATTTTAATCGGTTAACTTATACGATTAAATTACACTATGAATGATCATGGCATCTAACACCTCAATGGAATGACAGATTATCAATCTCTTTTACAAAAATGTAAGTACATGACAATGATACGATGTTTTGTGTTCTGTATGATTGTATTACACACGATTTAAACATATTATAATAGTACATCAAACTCGAACCATTTATAGTAATTATTATTTAAATACATTTAGTTAGGCCAAGTGAAAAAATAGAGTTGTTTATCGTCATCCCTTTTCAGGAAATATGTAATGTTCCTTCATTTTCGTTATTGCATCCATAACTTTTTTTAAAAATATTTAAACAGCTGACATCTTGGCAATAGATTTACGTTAATCCAATGAGCATTTAAAGCAGGTTTTGTGTTAAAGCTATGAATTTTTTTTTTACAAAGGCCTCGTCCTCAAGTTACGCAACCAATCAGGAAATACCATGCCCGGTAATGGAGATTTCGCATTGTTTTTGTTACAAAAGTGCCCTCATCCTTCTTATTTTCAAAAGATAGGACGAGAAACTAGGTATTTTTTATTTGGCTTTATACCATGAGAAAGACATATCTTTCTATTAATTCACAAACCGTGCCAAAATTATCGTCATCTTAAAATTCTTAATTTTAACATTTTGAAACAAACAGATATTTTATAAACCTTTTTTACTTTTTCAAAACCACTGGACCATGACCAATTTACCGTCAGTGCAAAGCCCAATTTATATTGATCACATTCTGAAAATCTGAGATTAATCCAATGAAGAATAAGACCGCTAGCATAATTTGCGCAAACCCTGTCATTTACTAGTATGTACAATGGGATTTACACATACAAACCAAAAAATAACATGGTTTACATTTGAATACTTTACATTCAAATATATTGTAAATTATCTGTCTATAAACAATAGCAAAGATTAGTTTGGTATTCCCCTTAATTCTGGCATAAATCATTAATATCTACATAATTCATTAATTTGATGCATGAATATTTCTGTGCAATGTTCATGTTGCTTATTGTTCTCATGAAAAAGCCTCGGCATGTTTGAAAGTTTAGGAAAGCACCAATTATGTCAGTAGTGTGTGTATACCAATCATTGACAGAGAAGGACATATATTATATACTTGTGGGACTTGTAAAGTCAACTTCAATTTCTACCATATATGTATGATAAAAAAATAATTTAGTATGATAAGAATACGAAAAATGTCCCTTTTTAAAAAAGTCTTCCACTGTCATGTTACTCTAATTTACTGTGTGAATTAACATTGAACATACATGTACTACAAAAATTTGATTGACTTGCCTAGTTGGACACACTTTTCGTAATTGATGGATTTCACCCCCCCCCCCCCCCCCCCCTCTTTTCAGGATTTTAACTGTATTAGTTGTACTTGACAAGTAAATCAAATGGGTCATGGTTCAGTGGTTTTAATAAGGAATAAATTAATCCATGCTGAAAGAGAGTCCTAGTTTTTTCTTTGATACACCCTGCATATTCAAATTAAATTCCTTTAAATTACACATAAACAGTGCAGACTGTACTGGTTTCCATTCTTTACTTTTATTTCTAGAATTGCATTGAAGAGATCCGACACTAATACATAGTGGTATGCAGCAATGTTAAATGTGGCTATATTTAATACACAGTCGTGAATTCATTTTCTTTATTAAAATGGTGTGCGTGTGCCTTTAATTATGGGTCTACACTTTATCAGTATTATTACATGAGAGTTATATGAACGGTAAAATTGTGATACTTCTGCTGAAGAGGTACTTGCCCTCCTTGCTGCTGCGGAATCACTCCCCTCTGTGGTTTTGGCTGAGCTGCTCTTGGATGCTGTTGTATGTTGGTATTTGGTAGCTTTTGGTCATTGATGTGACGTTGGTTCCTAAATTTTACGTCTTGCTGATCATGCTGATGCCGATGACACGGAACTTTGCTGTAGATTACGTTGCCGATGCCGTTTTCAAACGTTTTGTCGAGCCTGAAATGGAAAGATTTGTGATATTAAACTACATATCTTATGACAATATTGTGGAGTACTTCGTTAAATTTGAATAAAAAATGACACCGGTTCGTTAATGATATACAAAGTAGAACTTTGCAATTTTGAGAGATAAATTGAAAATACTAGTTCAAATGAACATAAAGTTAAATGTTTTTGTAAGGTGGCATTAAGCCTCCTTCCTATTAGCCGTGTCAACTAAATTAATTTACCTTTTTCCTTTATTAAGTATTAAACACGTACTACGGTAATAGTAAGACATCTATCACAGTGAAATCATTCTGTAAATATGTTAATCTAGCATTCAAAATACCCCCCCCCCCCAAAAAAAAAACACCCCAAATAACCAGTGCACAAACATTAATATACTAACTAGTGCACACACATTAATATACTAACAAACAGACCAATAAACAACAAAAAACTAACAAACAAACAAACACACAATCAAACAATAAAATTCATGCTCACCTTGAATTACATTACGTTGGACACATTGGCTTTCTGTTTGGTGCTTGTATTAACCTTATACTGATCGGAGTTACTGCGACAACCGCTAACTTCTTTAATGATCTTCTCTGGTACGTCTTCTCGGAACATTAAGTTGTGAGAGTTGTTCTTCTCAAACTGTGTACGGTATAGCAGCCTGACGCGCCAGCACACAACCTCTTTGTCACGTTAGCAATGGTATTCTCCCCCAACAAGTCTCTTACTGTACCACACTTGATCGGTAATGTTGTTATTAACTTTTTACTAGAGTTCGATCTAAAAACGCATGAGTAGGCTTGTTTTTTACACAAACCTATACTCAATGGATTACATTCACAGGCCCTACTTAATACCAGTTGTATCCGTGGTCATGCAAATCCAACTTTCAATTCAAGTTTGTCGATATGTTTTCCATTGATCCCAGTTTTGACAGCTACAACCTAAATCGTATACAGGCTAGTTGAAACCTTTCCATGCGTATTCAACAGTATCTTGAGTGCTACACATCATAAGCGGTGTTTCTAACAGAGGGAAATTTAACTAATATTTTCGTTGGAAATTATTTTTTTAATCACAATTTTACCATTTTTAAGCAGGTTCTGGTACGCGTCGCGAAGTGTATGATAGATAATTCATTCGCAAACAGTGCATTCGTACTTGATAATCGCTCTCGGCCTTGCATTCGTGCACCCGCCCTCTCGCGCCTATCGGCGCTCGAGGGCTGGTGCACTCATGCAAGGCCTCGAGCGATTATCAAGACGAATGCACAGTAGCTCATCAATTATCCTTATCAGAATCTCTGTACCCTCTAATTGCTATACCTTGCCTGCTACAAAATACAATCGTCTCAATGATGGGACAAACTTTTCTCCTGTTGTCTTCCACTTTCTCCTTGGCTACCCTATCCAATTGATCAACTGCATGTGGACAAAGAAGAAGCTCAAAAAATCATCAACTATCTTTCCTAAAAAGATATTGAACATGTGAACATACGTGCTTGTATATTTAAGTTGCAAAGAAAATTTTGAAATAAATCACATTCAACACAAGGTGCAGTGCATTATGGGATTCTGAAGTTTGCCATAACCCCTCATTGACGATGGTATCCATTTTTTTTAAAACACATTTGCGCGTTTTTGTTGTTCTTGGCTCGCACATTTTTGGTTTTTGAACAAGATGAGCCTGCAATATAACATTTTCCCGTTCTTTATACTGCTGAACAATTTCAGGGGTGCGTTTTTTTACTGATGTTATGAGCGCCTCCAATTCTGATTCAGATTTTGAGCTGAGGAATTCGCTGGTGTGATTGTAAATGAACATCAGTATTGCCTCGTTTGACATTGTTGTAGAATTTGGCCTATGCCGACACAAGTAGTCGAGGAGACCGAACACACGTTCTGGATTCTTATTATGCCTTGGGGCACTGGTAGTAGCCTCTCTGACATCTTCCCTCATATCCCAATATTTGCCTCTTGGCAAATGTTCAGCGACAGTCTTTTTTATATATAAATTCAGTGCAATAAAGCATGTCTGTAGCATGCCACAGACCAGTGTGTCATTGTCATCCGGCATAATTAGGGTGTCCAAAATATTATCGTGTTCAATTAAATTAGAGCTAAGGGGGAATTCACCACGCATGAATTTAAACATATTTGTTGTATTTTCTTCACCAGTGCAGGTATCAATAAATTGTGTAAGTTTGTGATAATGTTGATTCATGTCAAGTATGTGTCCCTTTTCATCTGTTACTCTCCATAGAGGCATCATTATAAATTTACGGAGAAGTCCTAGAGCTTTACAACCAGCTATGTTAAGGTTATTTTTGATCAAATGTATGCACTCCCGTATGAGTTTATTTTTTGGCTCTGGGACTTCCATTAAACATTGCATAATTTCCTTGTGCAAAAAATACATATTACCTCCTAAAAGAAAAATTATGTTAAACCTATTCCCTTTGCATGTTTGTAGCATGACCAATTGATGAGCAGTGAACACTCCACTCCCTATGTTTGCCACTTTTGGGGTCAGCTCCCCTTGCTAGGGCTTTGCAAATAGTACGAACACAGCATACAATGACAGATTCTGACGATTTTTTTGTCATCCTCTGTTTCCGCGTCATCCTGCCCTTCAACGGTGTCATGATGCAACTTTTCAAATTTTGCCATGGTGGCATTGACAGTGTCGGCCATACCTACCATAAGGTGAAGGCCGCAAAAAAACTGATACCACTTAAGTAAGTTACTTTGTGCATCTTCACTCAAAGTTGCCCACTGGTCATGGTACATTGGTAAAATTTCTCGACGATATTCGTCTATAAGACAGTGAAATTTTGTCTCCGTCACTGCTCTGTCTGACATTGTAGATGTAATTTTGGTGAGGATCTTATATCCAACATGGTTTTTTCCAATAGTTTGACACATACTATTAATGTCGTCGTCGTTGAGGATTTCTTTCAACGTATCCAAGCAGGTCTGAGTGGACTTGTCAACCATATGACGCATGCCCAATAAGTATGAGTTCCCATCATTATCATTCGCAAAAAATGACTCATAAGATTCTCCAAACTTGTAATGAAAATTATTTGCGTTATCTTAAAGCTTCAAGTTGCATTTGTGACAACACAACCATATCTTTATTCATATTTCTTACTGATGATGCGCTGGGTACACAATCTACCTTTTTTCTTGCCAAATTCATGACGGACTCAATGACATGTGGTATTTTGTCTTGGGCCACATGGGATCCCAGCAACTCGACACCTACGTGTGTTGCTGGTAAAAGACCCTTTTTTCAAGTATGAGTTCTTCTTGATCTACTGCAGCTAATTTTGTACGCCTATCTATGGCAGCATCAAGCAAAATGGCATTAACCTTTTTGCACTGATTGAGTTCTTCTTCCAAGGTTTTAACCTTCTGTGTGAGTTCAACATTTTCATTCTCCAATCCAAAAGTGTATGCATCTTGTTCGCGCTTCTGATTGCTCTTTAATCTAGAGTGTTTGGTGGTCAAATTTTTGAAATCTGTCGTTATTTTTCTTTTTGTTACTGACACGGTTTCCATTTTGTTCGCCAATTTTGTTTCTTCTTTGGTTAAAGTTTTCACTTTGGATCGTTCGGCGGCGATAGTGTTTACATGCCTTGATTCGCGTCTGTTATCCACATCTTGCCTGCGAAGGTCGTAATTGACCCTGACAATGGCATAACAGCTAAATCCGCAGCTACCCGCTCGAAAGGCCTGGAAGAATTGACAGGATGTAGTTGGGCTCTCATAAGAGGAACAGGAGATCGGCGAGACTGACATACTGTACAAACTCTGCAAAATTCTCTGATATCTAGCTCCATGTATGACCAATAGCAGACCTGTTGCGCTTTCTTGATAGTCCTTGTTGCAGAGGCATGACCACTTACTGGCGTGTCGTGTCGTGGAGTTGTTGAAGCACTTATGCATGAAGTTGTTGAGGAAATATCACAACTATGTGACCAGATGCGTGTTTGCGACAAAGTAATCCGTTGTGGATTATTAAATGTTCCAACATTCGACACATCTTTCGCAATGTCTGCAGTAGATGGGGGTTTCTTGCCCTGCACCCACGACTTCACTTGTACAATCAACGGATCCTTTTGTTGATGTCCTGGAAGATCAAGGAGAGCACTCAGATGATTCATGCTGTCAATTGTCGCGGTACTACGTGACTGGTGCAGAACATACAACGCACTTCAACCGCTGGGGTTTGCCCCAAACCTGAACAGAATTCAATGAGTCAAAATGTCTTTCATCTATATATATAGTCGTCTTTGGCGCCCAGTGCCCATAATAAATGTTCTAATTTCCCATAGACTTGGGCATGAGACACGACTATAAGGATAAAAACAAACTGTCTTTAATGTGCCACCGCCCGGAGGGCAGAAAAGGGGATTTCTTTTGGGGAAATTTGCGTCAGCAAAAAGAGGGGATTTGTATGTTTGTTTGTTTTTTGGGGGAGGGGGGGGGGGAAAGAAGCTTTATTATACTAAAATCATGGGCATGTAAAATCGCCGACATGTTCAATTTTACATGCCCATAAATCGTTTGTCACATGAAAATGGACCAAAATGCCATGGCTATGTGCAGGCCTATGCCTAATTTACACGTTCTATTTCGGGTAGTGTTTAGGGTTCAAGCCGGCCTTCGTGCGGAGACAATTTGCACGGCCTGGCGCATCGATCGCAGATCACACGGCTGGCAAGCAACCCCTTGCCCATCATCCACTGGAGTAGGATAGATATTGGCGCCATCAGTAATGCATAAAAAAGTAAATGGATTGTTAAAATCCTTAAAAGTGGTTGAAATAAACTCAGACTCCTGTAGGTGCCGTTTTCGAAACCAGCCACCACCACCACGCTTTCTTTGGGGGTCGCGCCCGCCGTCGTCAGACATCATTTCTTGCTCGCGATCGCATGCTTTCAGACAATTCACACAAAAATCCGGAGATAAATTTGGCACTTCTCGTCTTTGGGAATCCAAAAACAAGAATGAAATAAATTTGAATACAAATTACTTACCTATACAACAATTAGTACGCCATGCAGCAATATTCAACAGGTGTGGCTATTCTATAGCACCAAACAGATAGAATAGATGTTTTTTCCGTGGATATGTGCGATCGAAACATTCAGGTGATAATAATCTGATACAATTTGACTGACGTGACATAATCTAGACATCATCCATTGTTTGTCGCGTGCCGGGGTTTAATCCCGGGTTTAATACAGGTCATAACTTCAATTCAACAATACACAATTTATTGACTTCAGCCATGTCTTGTCGCTTGCCGGGGGTTTGATTGACAGGCAATCCAGATAATCAGCCTACATCGGTGCAGCGAAGCAGATCATGTCGAAGCTTCCAAACTGCCAAATTCGTCATGTTTGTAAAATGATGGTTTATGTTTCACGCGAATCCACGCTGTACTGATTTTACGCGAATCGATTCGCGGATTCGCGTCAAATTTCTAGGCCTGGTTCTACAGGTAGCATATGTTTAGAAATGATGGACAGCAACCAGACTAAATAATGTTTTACAACTGAGCATAAGACTTGCATTTTGTAAATTTGACTTAGATAAGGTTCGTATTGAAATTTGAATTTAAGCGTTTCAAATAGTCTGTACAGAATCAAAATAATACTTGCCCAAAGACAGGTAATGAACACCTCTAGCGAGATGACCTATAGAAGAGGCTCTTGTCCGGCTCCGGGAGTCAAACACTGAATCTTCAAAATAATACTTGCCCAAAGACAGGTAATGAACACCTCTAGCGAGATGACCTATAGAAGAGGCTCTTGTCCGGCTCCGGGAGTCAAACACTGAATCTTCAAAATAATATTTACCCAAAGACAGGTAATGAACACCTCTAGCGAGATGACCTATAGAAGAGGCTCTTGTCCGGCTCCGGGAGTCAAACACTGAATCTTAGTGTATAAAGATTGATGTCCTTCCAGGCTATTTGCGATAACAATATCTCTTCCAATCGTTTGAGCTGTGGCCTCCACAACCCATTGCTCCACAAATGTTGCATATTTCTTCTTTCTGTCTACCTCTCCTGGTAAAGATACGCCTGGAATATTTAAACTGAGCACCAGTGGGTTTGTATGATCCTAAAATGATAAGACAATTATGTTTTTAATTTAATGTTTTTTTAAAAAAAAGCTTTTGCCAACAAATATTCCATTTTTGGGACACACGAGCGTGCAACGCGGGATTTTTCTCTTTTTTTGTACTTTTGACCAACATAATTCTATGATTCCTCTTGTCAAATGAACAGACAGTGCCAGTCTCAACTGACATGACAGTCAATATTGGAAGCGATCGCCCCCACCCCCTCTGGTTACGCCACTGTAACTGCACCACATGACATGAGTAAATATTCAAATTTCTTTACGATACCGACCAGAGATTTCTCTTTATACCCTCACATTAAGTCGGCCTATTTTGCAGTTCATCGTTATTTTGCTACACATGACATCTCTCGAAGTCTCTTCGATAAAAATATTATATTAAATCGCTAAACTAAGTTATAAACATTAATACATCAAAATATTAAAGCAAAAATCTTCGTTTCGTAAACTTACCGCACTTTCAAAATACCTCAGCACTTGTTTTCTGAGATTTGACGCCCTTGCTCGTTTGTTGACAGAGTAATACCTTAAAGGTACTACTTGAAGACGATCCGCTTGGTCTATAATTGCATGGAAGAAACATAATCCGTCTCCTGGTGGGTTGTATTTGATTTGGAGCTCCAGGTCTTTCAAGTTATCAGAGAATATATCTTGTTCAGGACAGCGCACTCTTATTTTTATTTTGCATAATATTTAATATTGAATCACACCGAAGATCAAACAATCATAAGGCTTTTAGCGGTGTTAAAAAAATCTCCACGGTTAGACGGAGTGTTGGCAAGTATAGAGGTTGTCATTCAATGTCCATTTTGCAGACCAGACCACCATACTGGACTTTAGTTTCAGGACACAGTCTCCAAGTGCAAGCCACCGGGTTTCGGCTGGATTAGGGACTTTACCAGTCTCTGCAAGTGATTCACGAAGCAGGTTTTGTATAGCTTCCAGGCCAGCCCCCCTTACTGCACTGCGTGAGTAAAATGCGTAGTGTTTTTATATTCTTTTTAAAGCGTTGGATAACAGGGAAAGCAGCGCCATATTGTTTTGCTGCAAGGTTCAGCTTGTGAGCCGTGCAGTGCTGACCCAGTGCTTTGGTGATTGGTTTCTCTGGTAACTTTTCATCTCTCTGTTTCTCAACTTGACGTTCTATTATTATTTTTACAGCGCCATTGTGTTTTCCCGTCATGACTACGGCCCCGTCTGTGCCTATTCCATGTAGTTTCTCATAGCTAAGGCCATTACTTTCTATATACGATGTTACTTTGCTGCTTATCTGTTGTGCATTTAGAGTTATTACGCAGTTGTCCAACTCATTCATATCAGTTCCATTTTCAGAAGCGAGAGCATCCACAATTTTCAGGTAGCGAATGCAGATATTCCCACTGGAGTCAACAAACCTTGCGTGAATCACCATCTGTTCTATCACTGATACATCAGTTGTTTCATCAAAGGTTAGGGAAAAACTTTCGCTCTCCTTCCATTCACTTAAAATGTCAGATTCTATTATTTCGCTGATACATTCTAAAAACTCTTTAATGCTTGTTGTTGATGTGTATGTAGCATTTTTCCCCTTGCAAATATTTTTCTTGATATCGAGTCCCAAAAGTTCTACAAGTTCCAAGAGTTTTGGGAAATTAGTAGTATGTGATATATCATTCTTACACAGCCAATACAAACACTGGAATGCTTGAACCATCGCATCTTTGTTTATTTTGCTTGGCCCAGCTAATTTTTCAGCGACATCACCACATTTCTTTAAACTTACTAACAGTTCTGCAGACACAGAATCCCTATGTTCTTTTGATCCTCCATGCTCTTTCACCGTCCCCAATCGTATTCTTTGTGATGGCGTTGTATTCCATGTAGTACGACCAAACGGGGTTTTGTTGTACTTTTGGCAGTAGGTACAATACATTCCTTCGTTAGCTACATAATAAAGCCACGGCCTACCCTCCTTCCATGCTTCATTGAATCCTGTTGCGAGTTTTTGTGCTGCCCGTTTTTGTTTTTTCATCAATCCCGATGTGCTGGATGTAAGCTTTGATGAGGCTGAGCTTGAAGTTGAATTAGTTGATGCACACGCTGCAGCGTCAGCAATTCCATCGTCTGCCACATTATCAGCAGAATTTTCATTTTTCTGTCGATCCTGTGTCTCTCCAGAGGCCAAATTAGAATCGCTTTCCTCCGCCTTTCGCTTCTTACCTTTCGGTGCAAAAAAACTCGGAATAGATGACTGAGACATTTCGGAAATAGCGGTCTAATGTCAGCTACAATAACACAAAATTTTCCCACAAAATTTTCTCTTTGGAGCGAGTCGGGGCCTGATAGTACACATGTGCTTCATCTGTCAAAAATCGGGGTAAAAGGTCATGGCTGCTAGACGTACCAAAGTCATGAAAATATTTGTCCGTAGTGACTCCGTACCCAATGCGATCAATGTAGCATGTAGCCGAGACTAGCAATCAGGGGTAGCACTGGCTCAAAAATATGAGGAGTCCCATTAAATTTTTCAGGACCCTTTAAGGACTACAAAAACTAAATTTAAGGGGTCCCCCAGAAGTATAAGGGGTCCTGAAGTTTGAGCCTTTAAAAATGGTCAAAAACCGATTTAGAGAAATTAGAGGTTCAGTTGGAAATTACTGCAGCCTTTTTGTTTAAGGAACGCATTTTCCCCGTTTGATTTGAATCCACTCGATGCTGCCTGTGTGCAAGATGTGCACCACATCTTCTCCCCATCTAGGCCTAACTCTAACCATTTAAATCGGTTCTTCCATCTAGGTGTGTATGCTCTTATTTTCCTAGATGGAGCCATTGTTTACCTCGAATGGTCATGGAATAAAGGTGTGCAGCAGCAACGATGCATACGAAAATCGATTTAACGGCATGCATGTTTCGCTGTTATTCAGTAGGCTGATACATTGTAGCTTACACATTGTTCACGCTCGGTCTTTTACAGAGATCGTTGAATTTGAACTGTGAGTCTGTGACTCTCATTGCAAACAGTCGCTAACGCAGATACGCACACTAGCGTAAGCACGTGTAACTCATACCTCTGTTGAGTCCATGTTATAATCAGTAGAAGATACTTATAGAATGTTTTGGAAATCGCTTGAAACTTTTGCGGAAGCAATTCAGAAGCGATTTAATGTGTTTAAAATCTTTTAAAAATACAGGATTTGCATTGTATTTATCTTTTAAGTCGTGTCAGTGATTAGTCTCGGACCAATCTAAATAAGACGATTTATTGTGCCCACTGTCTATTTCGTTAACCCGACTTTTGGAGACTGCGTAATTTGCGTGAATGCAACTTTAATATATGCAAGCCAGTATTGCTAGCAGGGCTCGCGTTCTTGCGCGTCCTCGCGTCCTAGGACCCCTTATTTTCTTGTGGGACGCGTAAGTTTACATATTGAACTTCACTAACGGGTCCCAATCGAAAATGAAGGGACCCCTTAAATCTGACGATGTATGGATGTGGAAACCTTAAGACATTCTGAAAATTATCAATCTCCTACATTGTAAATTTGTTAATGTGTCCCTTTTCCTCAGTGACTCGCCAAAGTGGCATCATGAGAAATTCTCGAAGGATCCCTAGGGCTTTGCAGCCAGCTATGTTGAGTTTATTTTTGAGTACATTTATGCAGCCCTTTTTTCGCAATTTAGCCTCTCCTGTCCCCACTTTTTGGACAAAATCCCCCACCTTTTTCAAAAACCTGGATCCACCCCTGTATGCGCTCGTCACTTTGAATCAAATTAGAATGAATACGGTACTCTTAAATGTGTTTTTTAATGGCAAAAGGTTTCCGATTACTTATTTTTGACGCATTGCTGTATTCTTAACCATACCGCAAACTATCATACAAAATAATACATTTTGAAACATGTGCTCTTGCAGAGTTTATGCAAAACTATTTTTCAGACAGTTAAACTTACGTTGAATACTTTGATATAGCCTCATATAGGTAATTGATCATTTATCAGCCATCGGATTTAACCATATTTGGAAACAAATTCTTCAATTGATGAATGATTATAATTACAGGTCACCTGAGAGTTTAATCAATGTAAGCGTTTATTTCATGGTTTTACAAGACAAGCATTTGGTGTCTTGTGATGCTATTTTTCCATGTAGAAAAGGTACGTGTTTAGAAATTATGGTGAGAATCCAAAAATTTGGTTTAAAATCCAGAAATTTGGTTACCAATTGTCTTTTTGTTTTCACATAATTGTGTAATAATATGTGTACCAACAACTTAAGTTATGTTCATTATGATATATCAAAAGACAAGTGCAACACTGATAAAATACTGATTGATCTGTTTTGTAGTTGTTCATCATGGATGAACAGCAAAATATTCATCCACTGCTTGTTTAAAAATATATGTGGGAATTGTATAATGGTGCATGGAATAGGTGAATAATTTGTGAACATGAGCAACACAGTTCGGAATTTCTAATTGTAAGAAACTTTGGACTTCTTCACTCGTATAATAAAAAACTGAAGCTTTTTTACATTTGAAGATTCCATTGCCCTAAGTGCGTGATTAAACCTAATGGCTACTTTTTATCATTCTTCCATGTGAAATGCCAATTTATTAATAAAGCCTATTGGAAAAAACCTTAGAAATTGACATAAATCAGCCATCAGATTTAACCACATTTGGAAACAAATTCTTCAATTAATGAATGATTATTACAGTTCACCTTAGAGTTTAATCAATGTAAGCCTTTATTTCATGGTTTTACAAGACAAGCATTTGGTGTCTTGTGATGCTATTTTTCCATGTAGAAATGGTACATACATGTGTTTAGAAATTATGGTGAGAATCCAAAAATTTGGTTTAAAATCCAGAAATTTGGTTACCAATTGTCTTTTTGTTTTCACATAATTGTGGAAATAATGTGGAGGAAAGATGTGCTGTATCTTGTATGGTGTTGCACTTGAACGATAAGTTGTTTGTGAATTGTGTAATCAAAAAATTGTAAAATTGTAGCATAATTTGTACTGTATAATGAATGTTATAACATTTCTATAATGAACTTATGATGTGTTAATGATAATGAGATGGTGTGCATTCGCAGGACGAGTGTAATAATATGTGTACCAACAACTTAAGTCATGTTCATTATGATATATCAAAAGACAAGTGCAATACTGATAAAATACTGATTGATCTGTTTTGTAGTTGTTCATCATGGATGAACAGCAAAATATTTATCCACTGCTTGTTTAAAAATATATGTGGGAATTGTATAATGGTGCATGGAATAGGTGAATAATTTGTGAACATGAGCAACACAGTTCGGAATTTCTAATTGTAAGAAACTTTAGACTTCTTCACTCGTATAATAAAAAAACTGAAGCTTTTTTACATTTGAAGATTCCATTGCCCTAAGTGCGTGATTAAACCTAATGGCTACTTTTTATCATTCTTCCATGTGAAATGCCAATTTATTCATAAAGCCTATTGGAAAAAACCCTTAGAATTTGACATAAATCAGCCATCGGATTTAACCACATTTGGAACCAAATTCTTCAATATTGATGAACGATTATTGCAGGTCACCTGAGAGTTTAATCAATGTAAGCGTTTATTTCATGGTTTTACAAGACAAGCATTTGATGTCTTGTGATGCTATTTTTTTCATGTAGAAAAGGAACATTTACATGTTTTTAGAAATTATGGTGAGAATCCAAAAATTGGTTTAAATCTAATGTTGGGGTTTAAAATCCAGAAATTTGGTTACCAACTGTCTTTTTGTTTTCACATAATTGTGGAAATAATGTGGAGGAAAGATGTGTTGTATCTTGTATGGTGAATGATAAGTTGTTTGTGAATTGTGTAATAAAAAATTGTAAAATTGTAGCATAATTTGTACTGTATAATGAATGTTATAACATTTCTATAATGAACTTCATGATGTGTTAATGAGATGGTGTGCATTACTATTTTGTTGAATAAATTATTTGCTACCTTTGTAGGTAAGCTTGTATAAGATTTGTGTTTGTCGTCATCGATTCTAGTATGTCTACTGTTCAGCAGGAAACAATTTAATTCAAATGTCCTTTAGGCAACGACAAAAGCCCTGTTCTACAGGCAAACGGACCTGTCAGGTCAGGTCTGTCCGTCCGTCAGGCGTGGAGGTCCAAACATTTTGAATTTTGAATTTTTCTTTTTAAAAAAATCAAATTTCTAAGAATATGGTTCGGTCTGGTCTATAGAACAGTGGAGTTTTTTGTCATTTTACCACAGGAGAAACGCATTACCCAAATTACCTATTGTAATTGAAAGAGAAGGCAACATGGGAAAACAATTTTATATTAGCAATATGGTATCTTTGCCAATTTCATACAAAACCAAAAAACCTTAAATATCATCACAAGAAAGTTATGTTAACAAAAATGTGACTAAAAGTACTTTTAGACATTGCATTTTTAAAGAAAATGTGATGTTCTATCTAAGCATTACTATACAGCTTTCTACTGAAAATAGCATATTAGTCAATATGGTCTGTACTGAAGATGGGCAAAAAATGTTTCCTGTTGATTGCCTGAAAATCCTAAAATGCAAAATGTTGTTTGTTCAAGTCCTCTATTGATAGTAAGGTATTGCAAATTATGTTTTTACCAATAATTACAAAATCATAGACAATAAAAACAAATTTGATGTTTTTAAAAACATGTTACTTTTGGTTAGAAAACTGGCTTGTTTTTTTGTCCAAAAATAAAATGTTTGAGGTTTTTTCTAGGATCGCTATTGTTGACAAATTGCTCAAAACCAAAATATGCATGTAGCCTACAGGAAACAATTATTTTCCCTTGGCAAACATGGTATGTACTGAAATTAGCCACATGCCATCTCAGGCCCGTAAGAAGGGGGGGGGGGGGGCGATGGTGGCGATCGCCCCCCCTTTGAAAATCTTCCCCGGAAAATTTGTACACAGATGAAAAAATTTCGCGCGCATTTGTCTTCCCAAAATGCAATATTCTTTGCTACAAGCTTGTTTAGAGCCAAAATGTACCTCGATCGTGCAAAAATTAGGTGCAAATTCAAACTGCTAAGGTTGTCGCCATCATATGACAATACTACAAAACAAAAGCATTTCAAAATTGTGGCGTCAAAAGAGGCGTTTCCATGAAGGTTACCCACTGCACGCTGAACCCAAGGTATTCCGTAAAGAGAAAAGTAGGATATGGGAGGCTGAAACGAGGAGAAAAGTAACTTAGGACATGCGCTTTAGGAGTACCGTAAAACGGGGTGAATAGGGACATGGCCCCATGTCCCTATTCACCCCGTTTTACGGACAAAAACTGGCCGGGTGACATTTAAAAAACTTTCCATTTTTGTCCCTATTCACCCCGTTTTAGGGTAGTTTTGTCAGTACTCACCAGTGCTCCTCATATATCATAGTCATTATACACTGAGCCAAAAAAGAAACTTATAAAACTTTAACAGATCACCATATAGGGTCAGTGCTCATTTCTCTTGTGTCATTGAAGCAAACAATTGGTTATTGACTGCCATTTGAAGCAATACATTGCAGTAATATTGTATCCAAATTTGGTACATTTTCATGCACAGAATTTTATTTGGTGATCTGTTAAAATTTGATAAGTTTCTTTTTTTATAAGTTTCTTTTTTTGCTCAGTGTATTTATTAAAAGAAATGGGTAAATAGGTTGGAATCTTGTGTCAATCTTAAGAATTAAATGTGTTTGTTCACTTTAGGTTCTCAATTGAGGCATTGAAAAGAGCCTTTGGATCTTGAAATCACCTACATTTTGAAGTTTCAGAAATGGAGGGTATGATAATCAAGAAAATCCGTTCTTTAAAAAAAAAGAGATGGGTAATATAAAGGACTGTTCAGTATTTATGAGACTTGTATAACAAAACTACCTAGCCCGCAACCCCTGCTAACCAGAAGCTTTTTACATAGACCCCACCACCACCACCAAGAAATTCTTTGTTCCACTTAGGACTGTCCCAAATTAAAGTTCAATCTGGCAACTGTTTTGCGCCCCTCCTGACTGATGGCGTGACCCTTTCTTTCATCGTGTGAAATTACTTATGGATAGCGAGTTGAAAAATTTGGTATATTTAGACATTTTTGCGCGGTTTGTGACCCTTTTTACCCAAAAAGTTAGAAAATATCTTTACATTTTTTTATTAAAGTTATCCTCAAAAAGCCACATTGGGTATTGGGAAACCTTTTAATCTCAAAAATAAAGATAAATGCTGTGTTATGTTCACTTTAGGTTTTCATCTGCAGCACTGAAAAGTGACTTTGGATCTTGAATTCACCAACATTTTAAGTTTCACAAATGAACATAACACAACACTGATCTTTTTTTAGAGATTGAAAGCTTCCAACCTATTTATCCATCTCATTTTATAGCAAAGCTTTTAATTTAACACCCATTAAGAACAGACTTGATTATCTTACCCTCCAATTTTGAAACATAAAAATGTACTGGTATTTCAAGAACCAAAGGCTTTTCAGAATCACCATTGAGAACTTAAAGTGAACATACACAACATTTATCTTTCTTTTGAAATTGAAAGAAGGTTCTAACCTATTTACCTATCTATTTTTTATAATAAAATAGCTGTGCATATTTTGTTTTTCAGAGTTATAGCACAAAAAAGTAGAAGAAGGTAGGGTTTTCTGGCAAAAAAAGTAGGATAAGTAGGAGCATGAAGAGGTTTTTTGCAAAAGGGCCTTTATCCACTTTGGCTCTTATTGAGAAAAAGTCAAAAAACTGTTTCTAAATATTCAAGTTGAGCAATTGAAAAACTGAATGGATTATGAAAGAGGTACACTACATACTAATTGAAATTGAAATAAATTTAAAATGTGCTAGTTTTCAATTTTTTTTAAATCATGTTTACATTTTGTGAAAATTTGGATGTAGGCCCTTTTGCAACAAAACTCCATCTGTTTGTACATAGAGAAAAAATACCACACAAAAAAAATCATTTATTTTAATCATTTAAAAAAAATAAGTTTGATATAGAAATGTATAGGTCACAATCATATGTTTCAAGGAAATAAAGTCATTTTTTACAAAAAGACCTACATCTCATTGTAAACAGCCATTGAAGTTGTTGTTTTGTTGCAAAAGGGCCTCCTGTATCCCGATTTAATTCTGGATACAGGCCTTTTTTTTGCAAAAGGGCCTTTATCCACTTTGGCTCTTATTGAGAAAAAGTCAAAAAACTGTTTCTAAATATTCAAGTTGAGCAATTGAAAAACTGAATGGATTATGAAAGAGGTACACTACATACTAATTGAAATTGAAATAAATTTAAAATGTGCTAGTTTTCAAATTTTTTTAAATCATGTTTACATTTTGTGAAAATTTGGATGTAGGCCCTTTTGCAACAAAACTCCATCTGTTTGTACATAGAGAAAAAATACCACACAAAAAAAATCATTTATTTTAATCATTTAAAAAAAATAAGTTTGATATAGAAATGTATAGGTCACAATCATGTTTCAAGGAAATAAAGTCATTTTTTACAAAAAGACCTACATCTCATTGTAAACAGCCATTGAAGTTGTTGTTTTGTTGCAAAAGGGCCTGTATCCCGATTTAATTCTGGATACAGGCCTTTTTGCAACAAAACAACAATTTCAATGGCTGTTTACAGTGAGATGTAGGTCTTTTTGAAAAAAATGACTTTGTTTCCTTGAAACATGATTTTTCCCTATACATTTCTATATCTAACTCATTTTTGAAAAAAATGCACCATAGCCCTTTTGCAACAAAGCTCTTCATATGTCAAAAATTAGGAGCGTATGAAAGCCTGCATACCTACTGAAGATAGCATATAGCAATATATACTATCTACTGAAGATTACAACATACTATCTACTGAAGATAGCAACATACTATCTTCTGAAGATAGCAACATACTATCTTCTGAAGATAGCAACATACTATCTTCTGAAGATAACAACGATCTGCTGAAGATAACATTCTATCTACTGAAGATAACAACATATACTATCTACTGAAGATATCAACATTCTATCTACTGAAGATAGCAACATACTATGGTATCTACTGAAAATAGAGACATACTATCTACTGAAGATAGCAATACTAACATATACTATACTGAAAATAGCAATATACTATCTACTAAAGATAGCAACATACTATCTACTGAAGATCGCAACATACTATCTACTGAACATAGCAACATACTATCTACTGAAGATAGCAACATACTATCTACTGAACATAGCAACATACTATCTACTGAAGATAGCAATATGAGGGGGTATCAAAAAGTTCTTGACATCACCAAGAAATAAAGGAGCCAGAAACCTTTTTTTGATATGTGACCCTTCAGACATCTTTAAAAAGTCACTGTGCAAAGTCACACATTTCTCCCACTTTTGATTACCTGTCCACTGACCGCCATTGTAGAGATCCTTAGATTGACCGCCATTGATTGATCCTCAGATTGCCACAGATTGCGTTATTCCCAAAACAGCAATAAATGGTTTAAAGTGTTGACAGAAAGGGGTCAAAGGTCATGTAGGGTCATTAGAGGTCAATCTGTGTACCCCACGTTACCCATAAGATTATTGTCACCAAGCTGGTTTGTAATGACCTTTGACCCCTTTTTGTCAAAACTTTAAAACTATTTATTGCTGTTTTGGTGAATAACGCAATCTGAGGATCAATCAATGGAGGTCAATCTGAGGATCTCTACAATGGCGGTCTGTGGACGGGTAATAAAAAGTGGGAGAAATGTGTGACTTTGCACAGTGACTTTTTAAAGATGTCTGAAGGGTCACATATCAAAAAAAAGGTTTCTGGCTCCTTTACTTCCTGGTGATGTCAAGAATTTTTTGATACCCCCTCGTACTAACATATAATATCTACTGAAGATAGCAACATTCTATTTCTATTGTAGATAGTATACAAATATTTACTGTTCATGAGGAA
The DNA here is from genome assembly GCA_035610835.1 of Ophiura sarsii. NCBI lineage: Eukaryota > Metazoa > Echinodermata > Ophiuroidea > Amphilepidida > Ophiuridae > Ophiura > Ophiura sarsii. Next base: position 130,026,205 of record CM069441.1, on the reverse strand, counting down.
AATGGTGCCAAATAGCTCCCGAGGTGACTGGAGGGCTGTGGGCCTACTATTTCCCCCGATACCAAAGGGTCGAGGGACACGGTCCCTCTACCTTTGGTCTCGGGGAAAATAGTAGGCCCACAATCCTCCAGTCACCAAGGGGGTCCTGTTTTGTACCATTTCCCGAATATAGAGCAGTAAATATTTGTTTTATATAACATATAAATATATTTCTGTCATTTGAAATACTCCAATAAACAACAGATACTCAATGTGAAGGTCAGTCGCTAAGATACCTCCATCAATTACCGCGATCGTGAGCAGGGAAAAAATTTCCCATACAAATGTACTAAACACCACACAAAAAGAAACCCAACTTTTTCCCCTCCTGTGAAATAGCGGTGAAATAGTCCAAAAATGTGATGTAGTATCCACCAATCAAATGACAGGAATATTTGTATGCGATATATAACAACATATTATATTTTATATAATACATGAAAATATTCCTGTCATTTGATTGCTGGATACTACATCATGTGGCATGAATTATTTGGACTATTTCCCCACTTTTTCACTGGAGGGAAAAAAGTTCCCTGTGATGAGGAGCTGAGAGGGAAATAGTCCAATCGCGGTAATTGACCTTGACTCGATTGATACATTGAGTAGGCCAAGGTTCATTATCTTTTGTTTATCAAGTATTTCAAATGACAGACATATTTTTATATGTTATATAAAACAAATATTTACTGCTCTATATTCAGGAAATGGTGGAACCGTGGGCCTACTATATTTAAAATAGTAGGTCCACGGTCTCCAGTCACCTCGGGGAGCTGTTTTGCACCATTCTCCTCATGAACAGTAAATATTTGTATAATATGACACATACAAATATTCCTGTCATTTGATTGGTGGATACTAGTGTTACAAATATGGACTAATTCCCCACTATTTCACTGGAGGTGAAAAAATCCGCATAAAAAAGTACTATTTCCCTGTGATGAGGAGCTGCGAGGAAAATAGTACCTTTTTATGGGAACTTTTTTCTCTGCCTGTGATCGCGGTAATTAACCATGACATGATTGATACATTGAGAAGGCCTAGCAAGTATTTCAAATGAAAGAAATATTTGTGTGTGTTATATAAAACAAATATTTACTGCTCTGTATGCGGGAAATGGTGTAAAATAGGTCCCCTCGGTAACTGGAGACTGTGGGCCTACTATTTTCATACTGAAGATAGTGGGCCTACTGAAGATAGCAACATACTATCTACTGAAGATAGCAACATACTATCTACTGAAGGTACCAATATACTAACATCTACTGAAAATAGCAATATACCATATACTAAAGAAAGCAACATACTATCTACTGAAGATAGCAACATACTATCTACTGAAGATAGCAACACTATCTACTGAAGATAGCAATAGCAAAACATATCATGATAGGCTTGATTTCAACCATTGTGATCATTATGGCTGGAAAAGAATAATGCGACATGATATAAAACAAATATTGAATGTTGGATATCAACATACTATCTACTGAAGATAGCAACATATTATATCTACTGGAGATAGCAACATTCTATTTACTGAATATCATACTATCTACTGAAGATAGCAAAATATTATATCTACTGAAGATAGCAACATTCTATTTACTGAATATAGCAACGTATACTATTTACTGAAGATAACAGCATACTATCTACTAAAGATAGCAACATACTATCTACTGAAGATAGCAATACATATTATATCATGATAGGCTTGATTTCAACCATTGTGATCATTATGGCTGGAAAAGAATAATGTGACATGATATAAAACAAATATTGAATGTTGGATATCAACATACTATCTACTGAAGATAGCAAAATATTCTATCCACTGAAGATAGCAAAATATTCTATCTACTGAAGATAGCAAAATATTCTATCTACTGAAGATAGCAACATTCTATTTACTGCAGATAGCAACGATAGCAACATATACTATCTACTGCAGATAGCAACACATACTATCTACTGAAGATAGCAACATATACTATCTACTGAAGATAGCAATATACTAGCTACTGAAGATAGCAACATATAGTATCTACTGAAGATAGCAACATACTATCTACTGAAGATAACATCATACTATATTCTGAAGATACTATCTTCTGAAGATAACATTCTATCTACTGAAGATAACAACATTCTATCTACTGAATATAGCAACATATACTATCTACTGAAGATGGCAACATACTATCTACTGAAGATAACATCATACTATCTTCTGAAGATAACATCATACTATCTTCTGAAGATAACAACATTGTATCTACTGAAGATAACATTCTATCTACTGAAGATAGCAACATATACTATCTACTGAAGATGGCAACATACTATCTACTGAAGATAACATCATACTATCTTCTGAAGATAACAACATTGTATCTACTGAAGATAACATTCTATCTACTGAAGATAACAACATTCTATCTACTGAAGATAGCAACAAACTATCTACATCTTAGCTATCACTTTCTCTGAAGATAGTGATGTTGACCAAAGGGGGCTTGGTACATTCAGGGCATAGTACTCTGTATGAAAGGGTTGGTACAGTACTGCTGATATCGGTCAAAGCTCACTTCTTTGCAAAGTAGAACATTGTCAACACAAAGTCAAGTGGTTTTAATTTGGGTTTATCTGAAATTGTGTTTCTTTTGTCCATGGGATGTGAAAGTAACTGAGTAATCAGAAATTTTGAGTTAACAAGTTTCCAATGTCACTGTGTGAGACTGTTTTGCTTTTAGTCTACTAACACTAGGCTATGAAAAGGGGTTTATTTGAAGTTATTTTGATCAGAAAACTATACAAATGAGTCAATATTTTTGAGCCAACTGTTGTAATGGATCAATATGTTATATCCAACTATGGAAATGGGTCAATATTTCACGCCAACAGGTCATATTTTCTTAAAATTTGATGGTAGTAACATAGGTCCATTTTTTGACCCGCTGGCGGCACACCCCTACCTAATTTTAAGTCAGGTACAACCAAATGATTTGGCAATATTTTAAAATGATTGGTGATTTGCATATATGGAACCTTGTTGACACAACGTTACGCTGGCCTCCCCTTTTGGGTTGTGTTAACAATTATTTGTGTTGTCAAGTGTTATTACAATGTAAACTAAAAGCTTGGGACTTGAAAATAACTTTATCAGGAATCTTTTTTTTGTGTGAGAGTTTTGTTAACATGGTTGCACTGTACATTGAACAATGACCACAATTTAACACAAATAAACACATGGTTAAGTTAGAACATTTTATTTCACACTGTGTTCATGCACATAAAATGACAGTCCTGGCATATTATTTTTTCTGACCTGAAGTGCAATGTGACATTATGATACACAGTACACACAAGAAAAATTACCATTACTTATATTAACCCAACACTTATTATTACACAATGTTGAATGGTGGTTCAATTATGTGATGTAACTTTTGACAATCAAATTAGATATTGAATAGATTGGAATGTCGTAACTCTGAGTTTCATGCTTTCGCAATCGTCAAATGACAATTGCGAAAGCATGAAACTCAGAGTTACGACTTCTATCCCAGGTCTATACATTGAATTTTTATATTATCAATTATGTGACCAATCTTATGACTTTATTAAAAATCCTTCACACACTTTACTGCACATTCATTTAGCAACCACTTCAATCTGAGAGACTTCTTTATTTAAAATTACCTAAATAAACCAGTCACACACTACAATTGCGAGATACATGAAGGCTCTAACGACTGGTATTTCATAATAAAGGCCCTACACAAATTCATCAGTCGATTTTACAGAAAGTAATCAACCATGCATCATTCGGAATCATGGCATGTTACAGTCCATTTGGTTATTCTTTGATTTGCCGCGGGATTTTTGAAACTGAGGTTAAGAGTCTAACGGGTTCACGGTCGGACAAGTTTAGAATTGTCCAGTTAAAACAAGTTCTAAACTTGTCCAATGGTGACCTGTTACACTCTTTAACTCTTTGCATTGTTGTTTATAACAGTTGTCTCAAATGTGTACATCCCTCCTGTTAAAATCAATCTTCAACTTTTACAACAAAAAAGATCCATATATCACTCAACATAGGAATGAAGCAACTTCATAGTTATTAAGGTTGATTTGTTTGACAGCCATCAGAACAAGGTTTCAAATACACTCTGCTACCAATACAAAGTGTGCAAGAACTGACCCATGTGTTTCTGGACTGTGGGTAAAATACTGATGGTATAACTAAAATTGTTAAGACTACAAAGGCTATTCAAATAAGTGGGTCACTTCACAAAAATGTATTCAACAACTGTTGAGATGAAAAATACCATTAAAAAGAATTAATCAAACAATCAATTAAAATAACCTGTTTAGTGTAGAATGAATGGAGCTCGACTATGGCCAACTTGTAAAGCTTTTTAAATGCAAATTGGTCATAGTCATGCTCCATTATCCACTTATAATAAGAACCCCTCACAGACCATTACAAATAACTGGGTTTGAGAAATCTTGGGTTAGCATAACAATAAAATTATGTTGGAACTCAAGGTTCCTATTCTAAAATTCCTCAGGTATGACCAAAGTTTGAGTACAATGTAACCACAACTGTAAATTTTCACAAGGAACAGTGTTAGTGAAGTCATACGGTAATGTTCAACACTTTGTACACTATTATTGAAAGTTGAAGAGTCAAGTAGATGTGTAATATTCATGACTTCATGTGAATTTGATCCATTCCAAGATTATAATGTTGAGTGTTCCTGTTGACAATTGATGAGTCATTGAAGAGTCAAATGTTAGTGTACATGTAGGTATCATGTTTTCAATCAGTAACATGTTTTCAATCCGGAGTTGACACTCACACTCTTTCCCTCATTAATCAAAGATTGCTATGTGGTGGTGTGCAATGCACATGATATTTGGTGCAAATATACTAATGAGTCAACAGCAATGCCACCAACTCCGACCATTTATGATCATGGCATCAGTTGTCAGTTATGTAGATTCTAAAGATGCCAGAATGGAGTTGGAAAATTCAAGTTACTGTCATTTTATTCAATCCCAGGGATGGGGGTAAAACTGGTTGTTGCTGCTGCACTCTGCAGAACAGGTTTAAAACAAGTCTATTCATTCTGTAATTAATTTTCATGGTATTTACAAATAATGTTGGAAGAATGACCATGTGATGGTAGTCAACTCCAACGTACAGGGCCATCATCAGTCAACCTCCTCAGCACTTTCCACATATTTGTGTTTGATGTCTTTCCATTGTTTCTGTGAGCAGAAAGTGAAATAAAAAATATAACAATTAGGCAGTGATCATGACCCGGAAATATGTTTCATGTCCTGTGTTGAATTTCAACCTTGTGTTGATTTCAACTTACCGTGATCAGGCGTGATGAACATGTTGCCATAAAGGTAAGAAAATCGGACTTAAACTAAGCTTAGGCTATTTGGATAGAATTCAAGGAGTGATATTTAGGGGTGGTCCAGTCCAAGCCAGGTATAAAACAAACAAAAACCAAAAAAACCACAGTTGCACAAAATTATGCCACACATTTAGTCACTTTAAGGGGGGACTCAAGGAAGTCACTTTATAAATGTTGTGAGTGCTATAATTATGATGTAAAGACACTAACTTAGGGACTAATTTCTCATTTTTTAACCTCATCTAATATTTTTTGAAATTTTGACTAAAAAGTGCCACAAAAAATGTTTCCAATTTGTTCCCACTTTATTGGCACTTTTTGGTCAAAATTTCAAAAAATATTAGACTAGGTTAAAAAATGTTAAGTTAGTGTCTTTACATCATAATCAAGCAATTTGGGCATTTTATACACACAAATATTTTTGTAAGCTTTGTTTAACCCTAACTCCCGCGGCTATGTTTTTGTGCGTGGGAGAGGGGGACCCGAAAAATCACCCAGCATTCTCCGGGATTTGATCGCTGGATCATTCGCACCAAAGTCTGTACCCCTACCAACTGAACTGGAAGGAAATGGATATGGGGAGTGGGGACTGCACTCTTGGTTAATGTAACACTAATGGACTCCCTTTTTCCACCAGGGGCCTACCATATCTTCAATAGTTGTACGAATTACAGGGTCCCCCCCCCCCCCCCCACCACATCACAGGGATCCCTCTTCAACAATAGTTGTACCATGGACTTATCAGTCTGATCAGTGGCGTATCCAGCTTTTGGAAACTAGGGGGGGGGGAGGGGCACATCCATAGTCGTACCGACGAAAGGCATGATGTACCACTCCAAAAAAAAAATCGTAAAACTTGCACAATTTTTTCCCCGTCAACAGCTGAAATCTTGATAAGTGGGGGGGGGGGGGGGGGGGGGGGTAGCGATGAAGTTGTGCGCATAACCGGGCAAAAAAAATTGCATGGTCAAAATCGCAAATCTACCGACGGAGGGTCGTTTTTACCGACGGGGATATTTCAGGGGGGTCGGTTGACCCCCCCCCCCCCCTGGGTACACCACTGAGTCTGATAAGTCCATGGTTGTACAAATTACAGGGACTGTATTTTTACAATGACTGAGAAGGGACTCCCCCTTTAGTTGTACGAATTACAGAGACTCCCTATTTCTTACAAAATTTATACAATATAATTGTATGAATACAATATAATTGTATGAATAACAGGGATTTCCCCAGAGGGGCCCCGTCCCGTCGAATTATTACAATAGTTGTAAGAATATTACACTTAGAGACTCCCTTTTTATACAATTGCAATAGTTGTGCGAATCGCGGGGACTCCCCCGTACCCAGGGGATCCAGTGCCCCCCCCTGAAATAACCCCGTCAGTAAAATCGAGTATCCGTCGGTAGATTTGCAATTTTGACCATGCAATTTTTTTCGACCGGATTTGTGGAAAACCTCATCGCTACCCCCCACTTATCAAAATTTCAGCTGCTGGCGGAAACAAAATTGTGCCAGTTTTACGATATTTTTCGGAGTCTGTAAAAAAAAATTGTCGGTAAATCATGCCTTTCGTCGGTACAAAAGCTGGGTACGCCACTGCCCCACATCTAACAACAGTTGTACGAATAATACTAATAGGGAGATCCCCCATATTTTTACAATAGACTGAAAGTTATACGAATAACAGCTCTAGACTCTCCTCATACAACTGTTTTTAGTAATTGCATGCAAGAACTTCGCTGGAACTTATTCAATATTCGGCTGAGTAAAAACGTCTATTTTACAACATCTTTATTCTAAACAGACTAATAAAATGAGGCCAGATTACTAACTCTTCAAGTCTTACAATCACTTCCATTTCATTGCACACCATAACTCGGACCAAATTTGGTGGCCCCGTTTTCTGTCCCCGTCTTCCAGATTACCCGGGGGCTATCTAGAAAACGGGGCCCAATCGATTCTTTTTAGTAATTGCATGCAAGAACTTCGCTGGAACTTCTTCAATATTTAGCGGAGTAAAAACATCTATTTTACAACATCTTTATTCTAAATAGACTAATATAAATGAGGCCAGATTACTTACTCTAAAGTCTAACAATCACTTCCATTTTGTTTTTGTATAAAGAGCAAATGTGAACAATAGCCCAACAGACATTAACAAAGTTAATGAACTGAGTGATTACAAATCAAACGGGTAACTCTCAACAGAGAGCTCTGATGGGCCATTTCATTGCACACCGTAAACTCAGACCAAATTTGGTGGCCCCGTTTTCTAGATAACCCCGGGGTATCTGGAAAACGGGGCCGAAAAACGGGGACTCTTACTTCCAATCCATTGCACACCGTAAACTTGGACCAAAGATGGTGGCCCTGTTTTCTGTCCCCGTTTTCCAGATTACCCGGGGGCTATGATCTAGAAAACGGGCCCTATCGTCTTTATCGACTCTTTTTATTAATTGCATGCAAGAACTTCGCTGGAACTTATTAAATATTTGGCTGACTAAAAACATCTATTTTCCAACATCTTTATTCTAAACAGACTAATAAAATGAGGCCAGATTACTAACTCTCTTCAAGCAAGTTAGTATTACAATCACTTCTAAATCTAACTATAGACTAGTTCTACTATTTCATTGCACACCGTAAGGCCTCTTGCAATTAAATGTGAGTTTACTGTTGCGTTTTTGAAAAGCAGGACGAGGTGACTATTTAATATTAATATTGTAATATTTTGGGGTAAAGTCACCTGATTTAATATTGTCGGCGTTGTTAACTATTATCCAAGATACGAATACAATTCAAATGCTGTTATAATTATGTCCTACCACCACCTACTGCCTTGGCTTTGCATTTTGCTTCTTTTATAAAGGAGTCAACTCATATTTGCATCCCTATTTTGAATATTAATGAGATATCAGTGGCGTAGCTAGGTTATTCATATTGGGGGGGGGGGGGGGGAGGGATTTTCGACTGTACACCTATCCCCCCTCTGGCTACGCCACTGTGAGATATTCGATGTTTGTAATTTTTTTCTCGTTACGCTAACTCGGAAGAATTTTAAAGATGGCGATCGTAAACAAATATGAAATATTACCCAGAATGCACTAAAAAAGCTAAAAATAACTCGGCAATGTTTTGATGTGATGTCATGCGCAGAAGCGATTCAAGCGATTGCGCAGTAATTAATTGCCGTGCCTACGAATATGCTTCAAATGCACACATATCAATACAAAGCGACAGTTCCATGTTTCGTGCAGAGTTTTTTACTTCCCAGAAATGTTTTCTCAACCCGGAAGTATTGAAATGCGGCTCATCGGCTAATTTTATTGCCAGAAAAGTGTTAAAAAGCTTATGAAAAAGCTTTAAACAATGAAATAATTAAATATTTTTAAAATATTACATATATCACGCGGGTGACTTTTGGACGCGCGCGGGCAACAGTAAACTCACATTTAATTGCAAGGGGCCTAAACTAGGACCAAATTTGGTGACCCCGTTTTCTGACCCCGTTTTACAGATTACCCCGGGGTAATCTGGAAAACGGGGACGCGACCCCGTTTTCGTGTGTCCCTGTTTTCTGTCCCCGTTTTTCGTCCCCATTCAGGCCCGTAAGTAGGGGGGGGGCGATGGTGGCGATCGCCCCCCTTGGAAAATCTTCCTTGGAAAATTTGTACACAGATGAAAAAATTTCGCGGGCTATGCGCGCATTTGTCTTCCCAAAATGCAATATTCTTTGCTACAATACAAGCTTATTTAGAGCCAAAATGTACATCGATCGTGCAAAAAATAGGTGCAAATTCGAAAATTTTCGCGCGCTACGCGCGCATATTTGACTCACAATTTGTTGGGTTTAAAAACGCCCCCCCTTTGAAAAAAGTGTCTTACGGCCCTGCCATTTTCCAGACACCCCTAATTTAGGTATGATTTATTAGATAACGGTTCCAAATTCTGCAACTTTAGTCTTCTCGATGATTAACATAATCACTACTTACGCCTCTATTTATCTTATCGTAGATTGCATCACCCCCTACATCAAAAACTCTTTCGAAGAATACTGCAGCTACCACTATAGATAAGGCGAACGTGGAAGTTCTTCGCATTAAAGAAGTATAAACAGTTCTAACGAACGACATCTTGCTTGCGCTTTCAGGGAGCTTACAGTACCGGATATCAATCAATTTGCGTAACTTTTCTATATCACTCCGCAGGAATGAATCAAAAACACACCACCATGTCAGTTCTTATTTAAGTGATAAAAGCATATTCACATTCAATAATATCTTTTCTTATTTTTAATATTTTATTCTAGTGAATTAGGCCATCCGTTTCAAATATATTTCGGTCAAAAGTTGGACCTATATCCTCATGGAATAGTAAAACGGCTTAAGGTCAAATTTGGGTCGAATCTACATGTCAAAGGTCAGTTGAAGCAGAAGTCAGGAGCACGAAAATTAAAATGGGCAAGAAATATTACTGCGATTATTGTGATAAATCAGTTGCGGACAATAAACAGAGCCGTGAAAAGCATACAAGAGGAGGGCATCACCAACGTCTTATTAAATTACATTACTACTATTTCAAAGGTACTGATTTTACTGAACTGTGACTGTGAGTGTGTGGCTGGTTGCTGAGCCAACAATCAAGTTGGAAGTTGAATTCATTCCTTGCACTTGTAGGTGGCCACATTGTCCCACCGATTTACTTGGCAAATTCGGCCACTAAGACAAAATGCGTAATAAATTCACCATTTTTCATGTTTGAATCCCAAAATAATTGTGTGTGGCTGGATGCTGAGCTAACAATGTTGCTAGTTTAGTTGGAAGTTGAATTCATTCCTTGCAGGTGGCCACATTGTCCCACCGATTTACTTGGCAAATTCGGCCACCAAGACAAAATGCGCAATAAATCTGTTGGGGTAAGGTTTTGTTTATGCAAAATCCGAGCATGTTAAAACTTAAAAGGTCACAGAATCCATCCTTCGTAAAGAGTAGGGGATCATCATGGTCTGTGTGGCTGTACACACATCAGCCCTAGGTTACAGGGCAGGGGTTGCACAGTTAACACGTCCTGTGTATTTAAGCCCCCTTCGTGTTTGATTCCGAAAAGGAATGTTGCAAAGTATTCATTCAGATTCAGATGTTTGAATTAAGCAAATTCTGATACTTGTTGAAGAGATGAAGATCATTTTGTGATTATGGGTTTGAGACAGTAGCGTAGCCAGACAGGGGCAATGGAGGCAGAGTGAATGACCGGGAAATCGGGAAGGCAAAGGAAAATCGGGAAGGCAAAGGAAGGGAAAGAAAGGGAGAAGAGGAGACAAAAGGAAAGGGAAAGGAAACGGACAGAAAGGAGAAAGGAAGATAAGCAAACTACATGTACAATGTATTTGGAAAGGCAGTTTTTCACGTCTGTATGGCGACGCAACGACTCTAACCCTCCCCCCCCCCCCCCCTCCCCCCCCCCCCCTCCCCAATTTTCTTACTTGACGTCAAATCAAAAATATTACGCCACCAGGTGGAACTGATGGTCACCGGGGAAAAATACCCTCCCCCCCCCCCCCCTGACAAGTGACCCTGGCTACGCTACTGGTTTGAGACTGAGAGGCTTGATATCTCCCAGCACTATATCTGGGTGGATCCACTAGCCTAAATGAGTACTTGTGGCCAATGAAATACGAGGGGTGTGTCAGAGACATGGGTGTTTCCACAGTAATGATACCTTTTTTTTTTTGTGGCTCTAAATGTTGTTTCAAATTGATTTTCTAGCTCATATTTGGCCAACACTACTGTAAAGTAGCAGGGAGATAGCGAGCAAAATTTCAGAATCCTAGCTAAATGTTGATTTTTTTTTTTACACAAACCCTATGGTAACGGTTGTAACATTTTTTTGACATACACATGTTACAACCGTTAACCTTTCAATTTTGACATACAAAATATAAAAGGCTAAATCTTGAAAAGTTGACCATGTATGTGGGTTGTGCTTATTTCTTCAGTTGACGGACATCAATTACTTGAAACAAAACCAACTGGGGGTAATTTTGATCAATATCAGGGTCTGGAGAACTCTCCGAATGCGTAACGGTTGTAACGTATGTCAATGTTACAACCGTTATAAAAACAGTCAGGAAATGTCATAAAATGTCATGAAATTCGAAAAAATGACAATATTTCAAAGTCCTTTCACATTATTCAGGTAGCCTCAATGTGTTGAATTACAAAAAACAAGGAAAGCCCTCCTAACAATTAATATCTGCTTCAGGAGGCCATTCAGTATGTCATTTTTAATGTTTGACATACAGAAATGTGACATTTCTGTATGTCAAACATTACTAAATGGCCTACTGAAGCACATATTAATTGTTAGGAGGGCTTTCCTTGATTTTTGTAATTCAACACATTAAGGCTACCTGAATAAAGGGAAAGGACTTTGAAATATTGTCATTTTTTCAAGTTTCATGACATTTTATGACTAATTTTATAACGGTTGTAACATTGACATACGTTACACCCGTTACGCATTCGGACAGTTCTCCAGACCCTGATATTTATCAAAATTACCCCCAGTTGGTTTTGTTTCAAGTAATTGATGTCCGCCAACTGAAGAAATAAGCACAACCCACATACATGGTCAACTTTTCAAGATTTAGGCTTTTATATTTTGTATGTCAAGATTGAAAAGTTAACGGTTGTAACATGTGTATGTCAAAAAAATGTTACAACCGTTACCATAGGGTTTGTGTACACAAAAAAAATCAAAATTAAGCTAGGATTCTGAAATTTTGCTCGTTATCTCCCTGCTACTTTACAGTAGTGTTGGCCAAATATGAGCTAGAAAATCAATTTGAAACAAGATTTAGAGCCACAAACAAGAAAAGGTATCATTACTGTGGAAATACCCACATCCATTCAGCATTAAGCAAAAGTGCTGTCTATTGTAAAAAAGTTTTTGTAGTTGATGGGTAGCGCAACAATACCATGTGATTTTTGTAATAGGGGGTTTGGTGTGAGGTGGGGTATAGGGAGGGTGTTTGTGATTGGGAAGGGGGTTAGTGATGGGGATGGTATTTGTGGTTGTGGTTGGGAGGGGGTTAGTTAGTTGTGGTAGGGAGGGTTTGTGATGGAGATGGGATGGTGGCGTGAATGCATTGGGTGGGGAGGGTTGGCCTAGACCAAGTGGGTAGGGTGTTTGTGGTGGAGGAGGGGTTTGTGGTGGGGTTGGGAAGAGGAGGGGGTTTAGGATGGGGAATTGTGATGGGGAGAGGGTTGTGGATGCATGAGGTGGGGGAGGGTAGGGTGTTTGTGGTGGGGGAGGGGTTTTGTGAATGGGATGGGAGGAGTTTGTGGTGGGGATGGAAAAGGGAGGGGGTTTGTGGTGGGGATGGGAAGGGGAAGGGGTTTGTGATTGTGAATGGGAGGTATGGGTTTGTGGTTGGAATGGGAAAGGAAGGGGGTTTGTGGTGGGGAGGGGAGGTTAGGGGTGGTTTGGATGTGGATGGGGATCATTTAAACAAGGTAAGGTGAGTTTTGCTACGTCAATATCCAACAATTATCATTTCAATCAAATCTTGAAGAAAAATAAAGAAAAAATGGTTGATTTGTGGTGGCAAAATGACTGAAATTTAAATTCTTTTCCATTCCAGTAAAACAAATTATTTTTAGAAGTTTCACAAAATATTTAGGTATTAATAAAGCTATCAGTATTAATAAGGGTAGATGATTCCCTGTTTGTTAATGTTTGCAGTGTACATTCAATGAAAGCTTGAAAATGAAATTTCAAAAATGACTGAAATTGCATCTTTTTTCTAGTAAAACGTAACCATGAATTGTTTTGAAGCGAAGCAATGTTTTAAGTAAACCTGTATTGATTGATATTTCTTTCTGTGACCCACAGACCCACCATTATGAAAAATTGTAAATGGACCTTTTGGAAAGCGGACGCTTAAACTAATTGCACTATAAATGGGGAGGGGAGCTCGAAAAAGTTACCCTTTTCGTGACCATTTGACAGCTCGCCGGATCGTGCCACAAGATAGAATCTTGAATTATGTGGTACAGCAGATATTTGAATTATGTGGTACAGCAGATAAATTGCTATATTGTGATACATTTTGGGAGGGGGTGTTTACATGTATGTTGTTATATTGTAACAATTTAAATGCCTTTTATTTCTCACTATTCTTTGTTGTATGTAGATCCTGAAGAAATATTAGCAGAAGAAAAGAAGAAGAAGACTTGTTTTAAATACATGAAAGGTTGGTATACCTGAATAAAAGAATACAATTTACCTCTGCAAATCCATTGCCATTTAAATTGACAATCAGTTAGACTGATTGCGCAAACTGGGGAGCTCGAAAATCATTTGACAGATCGTGAAGCATGTGGTACCGCAGCTATTTGCTGTGACATTTTGTAGCCTCTGGTAAGGTTAAGGTAGGTTAACGTAACACAAAGAGTTAACAAACTTTAACCCTAACTCCCTAAGCGTGTTCGTCCGCGTCCGGGATCGAACCCGGGCCGACGGCTTTGAAGGCGAGCGCTTAACCGATAGCACTAATGGGGGAGCTCAAAAAAGTTACCCTTTTCGTGACCATTTGACAGCTCGCCGGATGGATCGTGCCACAAGATATAATCGTGAATTATGTGGTACAGCAGATATTTGCGGTGGCCTCTGGTAAGGTTAGGGTTAAATATAGTAATGAAATTGGTTTAATATGTTTCTTATTAAAAATCAGGGGTGTGATATCTCTGGATCCAGATTTTGGGCCTAAAAAAAACCAAATTCCGGACAAAAAATGTGTCTTTGTTTTCTTTACAAAACAAGTAAAAGCATTTTTAAGCATGAAATAACTTCAGGTATCGTATGTGAATTTTGGTATCCAGAAAAGTTATTCTTAGGTTCAAAATGAAATATTAAAGATACATGTACGTATGGGAGGGAGCCCTCAGAAATCAGTTTTTTTGCACAGGTCTACGTAATACTTAGGTATACTAACTGCCATCTGAGACCGTTTAACTTAACTCGCCATCTATCATGTAACAATTTGATCAAGTTAGCATCACTCGCCACACAATGGCTTCAAATGAATTTCTATTAAGGCTGGGAATTTCGGGCAGGCAAACGAGAGCCCGATATTTCGATACCCGGGTACCAAATAACTTCAAATAAGGTACCCGGACGGATAACCGAAATTTAAAAATATATATATATAGTAGTGGAAATACCCACATGACTTTCCACCCGGGGTTGACGAACATGTGTGTCGCAGCTCTATTAATAATAATTGTTGATCATAACAGTAGTATAGCTTTATTTGCTGGTTGCTGATACAAAAAAAACTTTATCATTTAGTTATAATGCCAATTGGTGTTAGTGTAGATAGGATATTTGATATTTTCGGTAAATATAGGTTTGGGTTTTATCTTGGATTATATAATGTCACTTTCACAAACTTATTGATTATTTTGATGTCAGAAGTATATATCATGAGTATATGAATATTTTTAATGACCTTAATGTTGTTTGGTTTGGTTTCTCCTCAGGGCATTGTGACTACCATCCAATATGTCTATTCTCTCATCTCACACCAGAAAGAGAAGCAGAACTTCAACAACGTAAGTCATGCTTAACTGTCTGTCTTGTCACACAATTTATATTGTTACACAAGCCTCTAAATAAGCAGGTCTTGACCAGGAGCTACGTTTTACTATTTTGGCAAAAAAATGGCTCCTGGTTCTATACTTTACTGTGCAAAGTTTGGAAAACACCAGGTACTGTAACTTAGCAACCAGTGGGTAAAAACTCCTGGGTGCCCGCTAAACAAAAGGCTTGTTGTTACATGATGAATGCGAGGAAGTTGTTTGGATATTAAAGATAACTTCCATTTTCTAAGATATGATGCATCAATTGTAGGGTAGAATAATAAATTAATTGAATTCCTCGTTGTAATTATATGATGTAATTTTGTCTTAGACTGCTATTGATGCATGCCCAGGCCCTACAATTCATTTACAGGTGTTATTTAAGTACACCTTTAATAGTTGTTATACTTTGTGTCACCTTGAGTTGGGAGGTGATATCAGTGCGTATTGAATGCACCATGATATTATGTGTGTTATTACAAGGCAACTGCATTTGCATCCTCTCAATAAAAGAAGGATATCAGTCGTGGCGTAGACATTTGCTGCACCTATCACTAGATTACGTGCTGACGTTACTGCCCAACTGGAGCTGTCACAGAATATTGGTATAATGTACACTTTAGCCATGTACTCCGCTAATGATTATATACATACGGATGTCATTTTTATTAAATCACTCTTATTTCCTCGAAGGATGGACACTTTTATTCACTAGGTTTAGTGAATGACGCTGTGACTTAACTGCCTGGGGAATTGAAATGGATTATTGTCAGTGATGTCTACTATAGCTGTATATACTTAACACAAAAAGTCCCTGACCAGGTGCTTTGATGTTTGCTAATCCGAAATCAATAATCGGTACCAAAACCTAAGATATACATTTAATGAGTACATTTCTTCTCCAAAGTTTGATACCTCATTCATAAAAATTGATTGGATAGTTAGTTAAGTTATGATTGTTTCAATGACCACATCTAACGACAAAAAAGTTGCACCAGAATTGGTTTCCTATGGGATACCATTGATTTGTATTGTCCACTGTGTGCTATCTGAACCATTCAGGTATCTGGATGAATGGGTAACAGGTATCAAAAGGGAGTCTGTACACACACATTTTCACTGCGTAATCACGCACTAAGCAATGATATCCCATAGACACCCAATGTTAGTGCAACAATTTTGTTGGTAGTTATGGTCATTGAAACGATCATAACTTCAAAACTATCCACTCGATTTTTATGAATGAGGTACCAAACTACGGGGAAAAAATTGCTCATTAAATGTATCTCAGATTTTTCGTACCGATTATATTGATTTTGGATTAGCCAACATCAAAACACCTGATCAGGAACTTTTTGTGTTAGGTGTACTTCATACTTCATTCACTTCAATTTTGTCACATCTTATGAAAATCAAAATGGTTTACTGTAGAGGAGTTCAAAGAGAAAGAATCCATCAGATTCTCAAAATGTTGATTAGGAGAATCTTTGTGACCATCCCAATATGTTGTTGATTTGTTTGTCTGATTCATTTTTGCTCTACAGAGATAGAAGAGAAGAAGCAAAGGGAACTTGCAAAAACAAAATCAAGAAACACCGAACAGACTATCCAAAAGGAACCCACCCTAGATGATTGGCTAACCAAAAGAATGAAGAAAACACACAACAAAACAGGCGGAGTGAGCGCAGAAACTGAAACAGCTGGTGCAAGGACTTTCCATGAAGAAACTTTGTACACCCTGCCATTGGAGCTCCAAGGAATGCCAAATCTTCCACCATCGTTAATTCCTCCCACTGCCAAAGATTTAACTGAAAGAAGTAAACTGCAGTGGGGTGATGACAGGTAGCATTTAGCTAAACCAAACTGTTTTATTTTTGTTATCAGTACTAATTATATCAAACAGCAATGGGTGCATGCAAACAATGCCCTATTTGAAGACAAGACGTTCAGACATGGTTAAACGTCTTATTGATATTACAATGGATACAATAGGCACCACTCATCCTTTGTTTGCTCGGCCACTCCATCGCTTCTTGACACGATAGTAGATGTCTCACAAGTGATCTGTTTAGTTTAATTCAATTCAACTATTTCAAAAAAGGGACTAGGTATTAATTAGTATACTGATGAAAGAATATTCTTAGCGAATCAATCAATAAACACCTCCCAATATTTGAAAAGAATTCAAGTAGATTCTGAAATAAATATATAACTGAAGATTCCATTTCAATCAGTTGAAAATTATGCCAGAGTTGAATGGACATTACGTCAATCCGTGGCATGAATTATTAATTCGATGTGTAATCGATAACCAGACGATTGGTTGTGAAAAGTTGAGGTTTTTATGACAACAAAGGACAATTGGTCCATTGTAATATCAATGGGACGTTTAACCAGGGAGGTTTATAACATATCTCTGGCTTAACCATGTTTGAACTTCTTGCATTTGCAGGTGTTACTTTGTGACAATTGTGACAGATGCAATACCATTGTAATCAGTATTGTAACCATAACTACACATTTTTATCAAGTCAAGTCATTTAACCTGAATTATCACACCATATCATTAAATCAAGTTATTTCCAAGCTATATTAATGACTTTGTTTAACCCTAACCTCCTAACTTGTCTGCAGGGGTTATTACTTTTACTCATAGACATTTTTATCATCACAGCCAACAATTATAAAGTACATGTAAGATCGCATGTGTTTATGTTTTTGTGGGGTTTTTTGTGTGTTTTTTGGGGGGGGGTTTTAGGGGGAGGGGCTTGCTGGACTGTCCATCTGTCCTCGTCCATCCGTCCGTCTCTATCCAGCCTCTCCGTCGGTCTCCCGTTTTAGGATCCTGTATAAAAATAAATATAAAAGAAGATTGCAAGTATTTAGTAAACTATTAGGAATGTAAATGATTAGGAATATAAAACGATTGGCGTATTACATATTATTTGATTATTTCATTTTCAATTTTAAGTATCTTCTAAAAAGTAAAACATACCTGAAGATCTAAGTTGGGGGATTTCTCGTCACCTTCACTACTCAAGACGCCACCATCTCCAGGTGCTGAATGAAAGCTGAAAATAAAAAAGGAGATATTTATTAGACAATGTATATGCAGCATTTATAAAACAAACAATCTATTTTCTATAGGATAATTGATATTTATACAAAATCAAATTAAAAGTTAACTAAATAGATATTTACCGTTTGAAGCAGTTCTTCTTGCAAAGGCGTACTCCATGCGCTTCGCATCCAGTCCTGCACCTGACTGCCTTGCCACTGGCTGTTTTTCGACCATCGATAACACATTGTCTACATGTATTGCATGTGTCTTCCCTGATGAGCACATGCTTGACATTATGACTTCCAACAGGTTGGGCATCTCTGTGTTGTCTGGTTAATTTGCTGCCCTCTGCAAAACCATCAATCAACCCCATCGCTATATCTAGTGTAAACATTGAGTGTCTTGGTTTTGGTGATCTGCAGGTTTCCACCTCTTCCTCCTCTTCGCTGTCTGATTGGTCGATAGGATTGTTGGCAGGATTTGTGATGGTTCTCAACTTGAAGGTCTTGAAACATATCCAGGAGTTTACTCTGGATATATCAATCAAGAAGAACAGGACCTGTTTCCACCAGAGTTGACTTTTTTGTGTGGCTGTGTTGCATGATCTTAGTTGGTCAGCACGATCCACACCGCCCATATGTTTGGTATAGTCAATGACCCTTGCAGGGGCTGGAATCTCTTGCTCTGTGCGACGGGCAATGCCATCCACACTGAAGGTTCTTCTCAGGAAGTCTCTTGCCCGGTTTCTGAATCCACTGTGGGCTGTTGACAGGATTGACAAGATGCTGCTGTCTTTAAATAGTGCATAGATCATCTCCTGTTTTAGTTGCCGGCAATAATATGTTCCTCTTCTGGTTCTGCGCATTTCTTGGAAGATCCTTGTGGGTTTTTTCAGTGAGGCTGGTAGACCCTTGGCAGCTGTTTTGATGGCCCCGGTGATGTATGTGCAGTTTTCTGCTAACTGTTGGGCCAATTTCACAGACGTGTACAATTTGTCGATGAAGATGTGGTGAAATCGGCCAAACATGGGTCGGGCAACATCCATGGTAAGATCTATGATCTTTGTTGGTGGCGTGGTTACTATGTGTGTGCGGAAACCACACATATATCCTGTCGCACTCTCTGCCATGGCGTAAATCTTAAACCCAACTCTGATGGGCTTGCTGGGCATGAAGAATTTGTGTGCCACTGCTTTGCACCCCTTGTAGCGAATCATCACCTCATCGATGGCAAGCTCTCTGAGGCAGTGGTATTTTGTCTGGCAATTTTGGAGGAACATTGGCCTTGAAGAATTCCAACGCCTCTGCTAGGCTCATTCTGAATATGGCACACCCGTCCACACTCAGGTGAAGCCCACCCTCCTATATAGTACGAACCGTGCAGGGGGTAGCACTGCCGAGTGGTTAACAGTGCATATATTGACCATTGCATAAATATGACCAGGTGCCTGTGCATTGATACAATTTTGCAATCTTCCGTCTCCCCCACCTGCCTGCCCATCCCTCCTATATAGTACCAACCGTGCAGGGGGTAGCACTGCCGAGTGGTTAACAGTGCATGTATTGACCATTGCATAAATATGACCAGGTGCCTGTGCATTGATACAATTTTGCAATCTTCCGTCTCCCCCACCTGCCTGCCCATCCCTCCTATATAGTACGAACCGTGCAGGGGGTAGCACTGTCGAGTAGTTAACAGTGCATGTATTGACCATTGCATAAATATGACCATGTGCCTGTGCAGCATTGATAAAATTTGCAATCTTCCTCCCCCACCTGCCTTGCACTCCCCGTAATAATAAAGGCGCAGAAGAATATCTGACCAAATGAGTGTGGTATTCGGTAGCATGCGTCTGATCCCCCATAATGTTGCAGAGATAATCTTGCGCAATTCCTTAGTTTTGTGTTCAAATACGTCATTGGTGCCTGCGTGGATCACTAATGTAGAAGGATATGGATTCCTCTTTAGATGTTTATGTAATTTCCCAGGCATCTGCCCCAAATGAGCGCCCCTATGCCCAAACCATGTGACCTGCGAGTTGCCATAAAGTTGTGAGTTATCAGTGTCTGCCCAATGCACGATGCTACATATCAATGTCGAAAAGTGCAAACAGGCACAGATGTACAGTGGTGTTATGGTTGCTGAATATCTGCTTTTTTATCGTACAATTTGGGCTTTTATGATTGTCATTTATCCATCTCGCAAGGCAAGAATTGTATTCTGATGCATCGACCCTGCAAATTAAACAATAAATAAAAATCAATTTAACTAGGTCATCCAAGGTCCAGCAGAGATTAAGTTTTAGGAGTAATACATTACAATGTATATTAACCCATCCTTCTCAGGCACTACAAATCACTACGGCAACTCCCCGGCTCACCCTCTACTAAGCCTGTAAATTTCCGTTTAATGCTCTGACCGTTTAAACGTTGAATGAAACATGCATGTTACCCTCTACCTCATACCCTCATTGCGCAATTAACCTTGTTTGAATGTGTGAACAACTTAAAGAAATATTCCATATGAAGCACTTCTCAATCTTGGTATTATAAATTGAAATAAATTTTGAAAGAAAATGCAAATTATGACTTTTTCAAAGAAACAGACGTGATCCCATTTTTAACAAAAATTTTGAATTTGCAAGAAATCAGAAAAATGAACTCGAATCATGATAGATAAAAGGAAGACAATTCCTTTGTTAGAGTGAATTGTGTGCTTTGAATGCTGTTCAAACGAGAGCATCAATGATGCATAAGACCTTTATTTAGGGTTGGTGTCATCAGGTTAAAGGTACAGAATACAAAAAGTGAGTCACTATCATAAAATGAGTTATATACGGACAAAATGATGCAAAGCCTCAAAATGTGCCATACATTGAAACTGTATTGGTCTCTCTAGAAAGTTGTCCTATAAACCTCTCAAAATCTGCTAATGTAGGTGATCTTTTTTGTTATTTTCTGCATTTCTCAGATCCACTTTTGTTGGGCACTTGCTTGCTAGATTCCTCACAAATTCAAATCCATCAGTGCTATCTAATCACTGTTGCTCACCTATGGATGTCACAAATATGTAGAATTTATGAAGTGTGCTATTATCACCGACTCTGTATCTTAGGCCATGATTCAGCCTTTAGTTTGTATGCTGGTTGGCTATAATCTCTTCCGAGCAAGTGCATAGCTCTTGTGTAACCTTCCTTGGGCGGTTTAAATGTTGATACAGTTTGCTATCAAATCATGTGGCTCTTGACCTCTTGCGCAGTGTATATATCAAAAGTGAATCTTAATTTTTGTACTGGGTCATCCGTATGTCGTAATTCGACTATATAGTGTTTCCAATGCTGTGTCCTTTCTGTGGATGGCTGCTCTCACCTCCGGGTCAGCAACCGCATCCTTGAAATGGTTTATCGTTAGGCATGAGGGTAGGGTAGCCATGCAACAATAGCTGCTGCACACCATCTGCCAGCGAAGGGAGAGTCTCATCTTTCCTTTGTTGGCGACCTTTTAAAAGGGCATTGAGAGATTGCCGAGAAAAATGAAATTTGGAAAAAAATAATTGTTTCAATAGATAAGGTACGTAGGAACCCAGAAATGTAATGATTCATGGAAAAAACGGTTGAATGATGATGCTAGATTAAAATTTGGTTGAAGCAATTTATGTGGTGAGTGATGCTGATAATTTCGATGTGATCTACATCGAAATTACCAAATTGTGAAATTGTACATGATAGACGGCGAATTAAGGTAGTTAGTATGTGCCCAAGTATTACGTAGGTGCAAAAAAATGAATTCCAGAAAAATTGAGGGCGCACTCCCATACGTATCTCTCAATGCCCCTTTAAGATGCTCAGGTATGTCTCCGCCATCACCCCTGCACTGTCCAGATTTATTTGATGGAGTTTTCTCGTTTGTTTTCTTTTATTGGAACTAAACCGCCGGACTGACTTGAAGCTGCATACTTTGTGATCAACGGCCACATTAATCATTGCGATCTATTTGAAGTGAAATTTCACACGATTAACATTATCAAAGAGTACATTGATATTGATGTTGTATTTAACTTACCCTTATTGTAATTACCTCTTCTCGTCCTTTTCTTATCATGCTTATAGGTTGGAGATTTCATTGGGGGTACATTATCAGTATACATAGGATTTACATTTGAGAGTATTAGTAGAATCATTACATAAATAATCAAGTTCATCATTTAAAACAAGGAACATATTGTTACTGCAAAATGTGTTTGTACATGTATCCACAATATTGTTATTATCCAGACTTGGCCCATCTCTTTGATCGGCACAAAACACTTGGCCAGTGTTTCAGTGGGAATACTATGAGTGTCTATCAGATCCAAAAGAGGTCGGATTTGGGTGAAAATTACAGTTGTTGCCTTTGTTTCCAATCTCTCCCCAATCGTAGCATCCCAAAGTAGCAATTGTCCTTTGTGTGGTTTGATCCTCCGCAATAATAACATCCACGGAATTCAGAACTTGGGTGTGTGTACGTGTGTATGACCTTCTTCTAGAACCACCTTGTTCAGATCGTTGACTATCGGTCCTGTTGTAACGCGAATGTGAGTTTCTACGAACGTTTTTCCATGAGTGATCATGATGATAACCCCGAGATTTATCATCCTGCTTGTGCTCATGTTTCTCCCTGCGTTTGACTTTCAGGATAGAATGTCTTTTCTCAATGTTCTTTAGAAGAGTCCTGGTTCACAGAGACGAGAGGTGTAGACCACGTCTATCCATCATTTTGTTAGCAATGCTACCTGCTTCTGATTTGAAAGATTCATCGTTGTCAATAAGCAGGCATCCGTTAGAGGAGGCAAGTTCTCTAATCTTAGCATTCAGTTTGTCCACGTTCTCCTAGTGTTTTGAATTGTCCATCCTAGGGCAGACAGTTGATAATCCAATAACTGTATCTGGGGTGGGAGTGTTCAGATCGTTGATAATTTCTGAGTATGTAGCCTCAGCCGACTACTCGTCTTCCATGAATGTGCAGTCATTGGTACCAACATGAATAATAATGGTAGCGTACTTAGCTGATAGCTCTCCCAATTTGGCCTTTATGTCATCGCACTTCTTACCACGCATGCATTCCACGAGTGTGCTATCTAATCCTCTTGGGTTTATGTCCCTAATAATTGAATCTCTAATAAGTAGTGTGGCAGCGTCAGGTTTAAAATCATTGGAATAAGCGCCTTCCTTTTTCAGTGTACCGAGAACCTCCGTTTCACGCTTGTCATCCAGTTGTTTCTTTAGTTCTGCTATCTCCGATGCTTGCACATAGATGGTCTCTGTGCATCTTCTCGTAATCTTCCATGGATTGCTGAAGGGCCTTCAGGGAGGCTGGTATCCCTCTGCAAGTTGGACAAACCCAGATAGGTCTTTTACCTACTTAACTGTAGTGCTTGTAACACGATTTGGGTGTGTGTTCATATCGGTACTTTCAGTCGGGAAAAACAGTACATCATAAAGCACATCTCTGTGGAAATCTGTCCCTTCAATCATTACTTCTCCTCGCATTAAAGGGCCCAGCGTCCCTCGCCCAAGTTTTCATTGTTTGGATCATGTGGGTCAGTGGTTCATTGAGGTCAAGAATGCTCTTGCAAGGCAAAAAGAAGAAAAAAACGGTAGATTGTTTGTTGAATGTCAAAATGAACAGATTTGTAAGTTGTTTGGTTCTGGAATGCTCAACAACAAAAAATGATGTCTGAGATTGTTTGTTGAATGTCAAAATGAACAGATTTGTAAGTTGTTTGGTTCTGGAATGCTTAACAACAAAAAATGATGTCTGTGATAATAGGTGTTGGTCACTGCATCATAAAAAAGGACATTGAATCGGTTCCCTCTGTAGGTGTTAAGACTGTTCTTTATGTAGCCATCCACTTCAGGTTGTAAGTGGCTTCATTACTTTGCAATCATAATTATTTTATGATTTTATTATTTTTATTATTTTATCAACTTTGTAGTGTCTGTCTAGAGCTGTAAGTGCCTCTGGTTCTGCTACGGTATAAACAACTGGATCATTCCATGCCACATCAGAAACTTTTTCAAATATTAGTTGCCCTAAGTTCATTTTTGTTGTTGTCTTGTTCAGATATCTTGTTGAAATGTTAAGATAATCACTCCATTCCCTTTTGAGCAGGGCTATCCCATCAAATTCAGACCTCAACATTAACAAAGGGTGTCGACCTATCTTCCATTACGTCTTTGGTTCACACTTGTGTTCAAATTAAAGTCTAAACTTTCAGTAGAACCTTACGTAAGAGAGGTTTAATCCTTCCCTAAAGAGGTGAAAAGGTGGTACTCGCTAGAGTACTGAAAGCTCAGCCCTCTGATTTTCACATCTCTAGGGAAAGATCAAACCTCGCTAATGTTAACCAACCTAGAGGACAGAATTAAGTTTTAAACCGTAGAACTTAATTGGTTTAAATATGTCATTGCCATCAAAAGAAAACAATTCTGATGTAAATGTTGCGATCCGGAAAAAATGGACGCATTTCAGACATTTGTGTACGGATTCATTCTTGTACTCATCACGGTAGGATGAAGAGCGATAAGAGAACTTACTTCTCTGAGGCACATGATGACTTGAAGGACCCTCATCCTCGACCAGCTCACCATCCTCGCATGGGGATACCGATTTTCTTTGTCTATTCGCGCCAATGGCTTGTGATTTTTGCATCTTTCCTTCAAACATCGCCAGGGCATTTTTCATCATCCTTTCATTCTCCTCACGCATAGAGGTCATGAAGGGGCACCTCTATCCCTCCCCCTTTTCTGCATCTTTACCATTCGCTGCATTTGCACGATATTTTTCTGCAGGTTTAGTGCTGGTATAAGCTACCTATTTTTCTTTGCCTTTATTCTTCATCTTCAAATGAATCTCGATCACAACAGCAGAATTTTCGAAAATCGAATCTTTTTGATGGAAAAGTGCCTTGAACCAAAATTCATTGTTGTTGAAGCAGGATGATGTAAATTGCATCCCACAAAGCTCTGCCATCTCCCGTCCCTACCTCTGTCCTACCTATAGTCATTTGTTTGCCATTGGTGAGTGTTGCTTGGAAGCCCTGGAAGTAAGTGATGATGGAATCGGGTGGTTGCATCAGAATGGAGGCTATTGCCAATCAATTTTGATGGATTGGCACCCAATTCCATGCGTTCATGGATGTGATTCTGTGTGACATTTTGCTTCATTCAAAATGCAAAGTGTCTTGTGATGGTAGTCTGTCCGGAAGTTTGTCAAGTTCTTGCACACTGTATTGATGACGTGGCTAATCTTCGCCCCCCCCCCCCCCCCACACACAAAAAAATTATGCCTGGCCTTTCTTGTCAACGCACTTTGGATTAGCAAAGCCAACATGTCCTTTGGCCAGTTGAGATTGGTTGCAATCTTTTCAAACTGAAGGAAAAATTGATCCACTTCATTCTCAATGAATGTCGACTCAAATCGGATGAATTTTGAGGGATCAAACCAGATTCTTTCGGACCGAATGTACCTTGTTTTTTGCAATTTGTTATGTTCTAGTTCCATTTCCATTTGCTGTTTCTGAAGAGATTATCTATTTTTACATGCATGGCTATTTTCATTTTTTTGTGATTCCAATGTTTGTTTTGGAGTTCTAATTCCTTGATTTTGACCAAAAAATCCCATCTACTGGGTCTTTTGGAACTATGTCAATATTTTTATCCAAATATGATGCATCAATAACAACTTCATCAACTAGGGTGTCAATTAGAAGGTTTTTAATTACTTGTTTGCACATTGCCTGTTTGATGTTCAATAGTTTATCAAAATCTTCCCAAAAAGGGTTTTCAAGAAACATCTCAACAATAAATGCCATAATGTAATTTAATTCAATACTTTGACAATAACTTTATTAATATGATGGCCTAATACTTTGATCTGATAATCTTGACCGTCTATGGGCCAGAGGATATTTTAATACAAATATGATGGCCTCTAATTTGAACTGATAATCTTGACCTCCTATGGGCCTGAGATTAATTTAATACATCCCTTACCGTCAGCATCACTCTGGATAATGCCGTTGGTGTCAATCTTCCAATGAATCTGGGAATCAGCATTATTTTTGGCAAATGCCCTGACGAATTCTGAAATGACGCAAGTTACATGAATCAAAAGAGTATGGTATGAGCAACATATGGGCCAAATTAGGTTCTTTTAGATGAATGTGAACCAAATATCCCTAAGCCCCCCCCCCCCCCCCCCCCCACCCCCCACTAATGTTTATGAGCTGCCGGCTTTCTTAAGGGGGCTGTGCACCTTCAGGTACAGCCTCCATAAAACTGCCGTAACTTCTTCATTATTCATTTAATCTATATGAAAGTATACATTTTTTTGCAGGAAAGGATTCAATGAATCCAACCATGATCATGAAATTGACCATTTTGGAAAAAATTATAAAAAATACGTTTTTTGCCCCATTTTAGGTTTGGAAAAGATAACTCAAAATATATTTTGTCAAATTTTGTCATACTAGTTTTATTATATTCCTCATACAATTATCCCTAGGAATCTTTTCTTTCTTTTTTTGAAAATATTTATTATTTTTTGAATTAGAGACTAAAAAGTGCCAAAAAATGTGGAGGTATTTTGGAGGTAAAAAAATCACTTTTTTTAGCACATTTTGGTCTCTAATTCAAAAAATAATAAATATTTTCAACAACAAAAAAAGATTCCTAGGGTAAAGAAAAGTTTTAGAAATTACTGATGAAACATGCCAGTTCCGATCTCGTTTTCCGTAAAAGTCTGTAATTTCCCCTCTAAACCGTGTAGGAAGGTACTTCATGGTCCAGTCCATGACAAACATTACACTTCTATCATTGAGTGTGCATAGAATGTCATATTTTCAAACTCAAGCTCTTTTCCTAAGTTTTAGAAATGACTGATGAAACATGCCAATTCCGACCTCGTTTTCCGTAAAAGTCTGTCATTTTCCCTCTAAACCATGTAGGAAGATACTTAATGGCCCAGTGCATGACAAACATTACACTTCTATCATCGAGTGTGCGTAGAGTGTCATATTTTCAAACTCAAGCTCTTTTCCCTAAGTTTTAGTATTTTCAAACTCAAGCTCTTTTCCCTAAGTTTTATAAATGACTGATGAAACATGCTAGTTCCGACCTCGTTTTCCGTAAAAGTCTGTCATTTCCCCTCTAAACCATGTGGGAAGATACTTCAAGGCCCAGTCCATGACAAACATTACACTTCTATCATCGAGTGCAGGGCCGTCAGACAATTTTGCGTTTTCATGATTTTTTTCGTAAAAGGTTGCCCCAAATTTTTTCCAAGTCAGTCACCTCCTGAATTTCACGTAAGTGGGGGGGGGGGGGTGAAGTCAAAAAATTTCGCACGTCAACATTTTTCGCACGGACACAAAATTTCGCAGTCCGAAAAGCACTGTAGTCAATGTTTTATGAGTAGTTTTACTATCATTGAAATTTGAAACTAAGAAAAACGCAATTTTTACCCTAAAGAAAGAAAGAAAAAAAAAGAAGAGATTTTCAAGGGGGGTGCGTCCGCACCCAACGCATCTGACGGCCCTGGAGTGTGTGTAGAATGTCATATTTTGTCCTAAAAATATGAATTATACAAGATCATCATATCCATACCATTGGAACTGATTGGTAAAATGTATTGCAAATGTGTACTGCCCGGGTATAACACAAACACCCCTCTTTGATGAGTGGAATATTCTCATTTTCATTTTAAATTTTTAAAAAAATACTATTACAAGTTTCATTTTATGATGTATCATCACAAAACCATATTCAAGAGCCTTTTTTTAGGAATTGAGAAATAATGGAACAGTCCAAATGAGCCCAGGCAGAAAGTTGGCATAGTTCTTGTGGATCTTTGAAAGGATGTAGAACTGGCCAGGATTGAGATGGTTGGGATTAAGAGCAAACTGCATTGGTCCCTGCACATCTAGCCTTCTTAATGGCTGAAATACTTTTTTGCCAAACTTTTTGAGTAAGGTTTTTTTTTACAGAGACCTAGGTTTTCGTCATTTTCAGAGGTGTATAGTAAGTTGCATCATTGAGTTGTAGATGGCACTCAGCAAGGTATCCTTGATATCCATTACAATGATGGCAGATCCTTTGTCAGCTTCCTTTATAACTACATCACCGGTGGGTTTAAAGCTGGTATAGTAGCTGCAGATTCCTCTCTAGGTAGTGTTGGGATATATCTTTCTAGTATAGGAACACATTGGAGAATTTCTGTTTCCATGGCAGTGATATGGGCATCAAGGGCTGTTGTAAAAAAACACTTTTGTCAGAGTAAAGGATGATTAGTAACAGCTTATAAATGTTAAATAATCTGCATGATCCTTGTTGGATCTAACTAACTGGCTGGCTTGTGATAGTATTAATTCAACTGTATTGGTGATGGCAGGAAATCCCTCTACCTTTGCGCGCCAAATGTCTATGTCGGGTATGTTTGATCCATTGCGACGTCTAGCAGTGGTTTTAGATTTGGAATTGATGTCAGCAGTCATCAAATGGTCCAAATGTTGGGGTCATGGTTCTGGTTCATCTCAGGAGGATCAGTAGAGTTATCAGGATGGTTATGATTCTTTCTGCTTTGTAGCTCCATTTTTTACTTGTGTCAATATGATTGACTTTGCGCCTTGCTGTATACTCTTTGATCTTCACCATCTTTGCTTCTTCATCTTTTGCCAGGGTGTTGGTGTCAATGGGTGGCGGCATCAGTGCTAATTTATGTTCCATTCCATAGCGCATTATGTCTTCAGCTTTATCCTTGCCATCATGATCTTCTTGTGTGTCACTCAGGTGTTTGACAGCGTTGTTCAAACCATGGCATACTAGGGCTATGCGTCCAACTTGACCTTGCGCCTTGCTGTATACTCTTTGATCTTCACCATATTTGCCTCTTCATCTTTTGCCAGGGTGTTGGTGTCAATGGGTGGCGGCATCAGTGTGAATTTATGTTCCGTTCCATAGCGTATTATGGCAACTGCATGCTCCGTAGTATCATCGGTTATTTCAGTTTCTAGGGACATGTCTTCAGCTTTATCCTCGCCATCATGATCTTCTTGTGTGTCACTCAGGTGTTTGACAGCGTTGTTTAAACCATGGCATACTATGGCTTTGCGTCCAACTTGACCTTGCACCTTGCTGTATACTCCTCTGTGATCTTCATCATCTTTGGCCTCCTAGACAAAAAAAGGAAGACAAATACAAATGTTATTGTTTTATGATACAACATTTATTTATTGTCTTTTCCAAGGGGGTCAGTAATGAGGTATGTTCTAATTATCGGCATCTTCGAAAAAAGCAGACGGATGATAACATCATTATATGAAGAGCTTTGTTGCAAAAGGGCCACAAGACCACTCCAACATGTTACTCATTTTGCATTATTCAATTTGCATTGACAAGTTCATGGAATTAATCAAATTATTGTATGGCTGTGTTCATTACTGTTTCTATGACTTAGATTAGTGCATCCATGCACGCCAATTGAGGCACCAACAATACAAGCCACATTCCTACATCTGAATAGCCATCCATTCAATCATGCAAAAAGAGTAACAGGTAAAATGGATGTAGGCCCTTTTGCAACACAGCTCTTCATATATGGGCATGATGCATGGGTTCCCAATGGGTATAAATTCTTCATGTAGCGACATTAGCCCTAATTTAAGCGAATATACTGTCACAAATGTTCAAATTATTTCACAGACAACTGAGCAATGTATTTAAGATCCACTTTTGACAGTACATAATTATTAACAAAGACAGTAGAATAGTCAAACACATTGTTAAAGAGTATTTTCAAAGACGGTATAATTAACCTGTTATTTTCTATATCGGGCTAATTTATATATATATATATTTAATTATGAATTTGTGTGTGTGACTGATTATATTCCATTAAAAGTTTAATTCAATGAAAAGTTTAATATAAAACTTCTGAAAATGTAAAGTTTAAAAATTACCTTCAGATGTTTCAGACAGAGCATCAACTCCGTCATTAGTGACCACTGTTCGTTAGTTAGGTGTGATATGTTTCACATTTGAACCATTGTCGTGCACTACACACGTGATCTTGTCACTTGCCCCATTCATCAGCGACGTTACTCATTTGGGTGGCTAATGCTGCGGCCGTATGACGCTGTGGACCATCATCTTCTTCATTCAAATTCGCAACCGGGTTGGTATCTAAAACTGCTTTGTGAAATTGCCAGGTGTTTTCAGGGATAAAATGTGCGGTAACAGTCATGTATTCCTCGGTAGTCATGGAAGTCCAGCAGTCGGTTGTTAAACATACACTGCTGGCCCCTTTGAGACGTTCAGCCACTGCCTTTTTCTCTTCTTTGTACAGTTGTTCGATGTGCTTAGTCATGGTCTTCCGACATGGTGGGCTGTATCCTGGTTCCAGAAAGGTTAACACATCCTTGAAGCCCTCAGCCTCTATCAAGCTGATAGGTAAGATCCTCTGTCGCTATCATTCGTGCGATCAGTTTTGTGATATTTGTAGATCTCTCTGGGTCACATGATCTATTTACGCGGAAATGCTGCCTGATCTTTGATTGTTAACCCTGTCCATCGCTGGAGGGAGCCTTGCCGTCAATTCCATGTCTGCCCTTCAGATGATGTATCATTGTTCCAGTAGAACCACCTTTGTCGGTCAGTAGGGTTTTACAGAGCTCGCACTGTACAGACACATTATTAAACTTTCTTAAAATGGTCCCAGACATTGCTGTGTTTTCTAGGCATGATCGTTAAAGCTGATCCTAAACTTGAAACTTATTCTATACAGTAAAATGTAGGTCTAGCTAACTCTAGTGTTTCACAATCTGAATACAAAAAGAGCTTAATGATCAGTGTCTCGAACACCTCCTTGACCTAGTTTTAAAATCCCATTAAAAACGCGGTCAAAAACCCGGGGCAAAAAACCAGGGGGCAAAAAAAAAAATCACAGATCTTTATGATTGCAATTTTGTTTTTAAATTGAATACTTAGGCCTACGACATAGTGGGGTAAATGAAATTGCTGTCATCGCAAAAATGACCTGAGAATTTTTTTTCTTTTCTTCGTAAAACGGGATTAAATAATATACCTAGATACTTTTGTCCTTTTAATTCACTTCAGTAATTAATTTCCCCTCCACCTCCTTCAAATAATGTTAATTTCCGATAATTTGCTACATCGTCTCCCTAGTAAATGGTTCGCAGTATTATAATTTGTGCACTAAAACCAACGGAAAACGGAAACTATCGCACTCAACGAACTGCTGTAATAGTAAATGTTTCGCGGGTGACTATAAAACAAAGACCCAAGACCCAAAAACAAAGACCCAAGACCACCCAACTATAAAACAAAGACCCCCTCAACTATAAAACAAAGACCCCCTCGACTATAAAACAAAGACCCACCCAACTATAAAACAAAGACCCCCTCAACTATAAAACAAAGACCCCCTCGACTATAAAACAAAGACCCACCCAACTATAAAACAAAGACCCCCTCAACTATAAAACAAAGACCCCCTCAACTATAAAACAAAGACCCCTCAACTATAAAACAAAGACCCCCTCAACTATAAAACAAGACCCCCTCAACTACAAAACAAAGACCCCCTCAACTATAAAACAAAGACCCCCTCAACTATAAAACAAAGACCCCCTCAACTATAAAACAAAGACCCCCTCAACTATAAAACAAAGACCCCCTTATCTATAAAACAAAGACCCCTCAACTATAAAACAAAGACCCCCTCAACTATAAAACAAAGACCCCCCTCAACTATAAAACAAAGACCCTCTCAACTATAAAACAAAGACCCACCCAACTATAAAACAAAGACCCCCTTAACTATAAAACAAAGACCCCCTCGACTATAAAACAAAGACCCAGCCCAATTCTGAATAATTAATTCCTTGCATATATAATCTCCATTCCAAATATGTTTACTCGATCCTGAAACGGTGAAGAGATGGCTGTATCGGTTCAAACAAATGATGGCGCTGTTTGCTGGCTCGTATCTTAAAAATTAAACATAAAAAAATCAAGCTTAAAATAATATTTCCTCTTTTAACTAAGCTATTCTGTCAACAAACCTAAAATATATTATGTGAAATTGCAATCGCGCAACCCAATATTTACGTGTATCAACAGATATCATTTTCGAAATACCAACATCTTTCATTGTAAGATTACTGAATTTACGTACATATTCATCTCTTTGAACTGTTGACCAGTTAAACCAAGTTTCCTGGTCAACTAGCAGGTATGCTGCCCACGGTGCAGGTTCCATGTCATCACTTAGACCACAGAGTGCTAATTGCATCTGTGCCTCTTGGTATTCAATACTGGGCAACCAAACATGCTGGATGAATTCTGATTTTGATAATGGTCGCTTATGCTTGGTTTTGCCAGTGAATGATTCCTTAGCTCGTGTTAAAATGTTGTTTACACTTTCTGACTGGTTGGTTGAACATTCAGTGGGCTTACCATCGTCGCCAAGAGGCATACCTCCTTTAATACGGGCATCTTGAATCATGCTGCTAGCAAACATCTCTTTATTTTTTTGGATGTATTTCCAAAATTCTGCTTCTGGTTTACCAAGTAATTTTTTCTCCAGCGCATCTACTTCAGCTTGAAGTGTGTCCAGTCGGTGTTTCAAATCAGCATGATTGGTTGAATTAATGACACCCCTATCTCCAAAAACAAACTCAAGAAACTTATTTTGGTCATTGGACCTCCTGATACCAATTTCCCCCAGCTTTGCCTTGCAGTTTCTCTTAAAATGCATAAAGCATCTGAGCCCAACTGCACATGGAAAGCTCTCACTTAGAGCTGTGTGGAGTGCAACCTCTCCATCCGCCATGAAACTCAAACAATCTCTAAATCCTTTTACATTTTCTGATACGGCATTTGTGATTTTTTTTGTATGTTTTATGAGTTTTAGAATGATGCAGTGCCGTAGGACCAATGAAAACAGGTGGAACGTAGATTAAAAGTAGATGTCGATATGTGAATGGTGTGACGTTGTATTGCCCAAAATTGAAGGTGGGATCGACGCTGAAAGGGTAACTTAACTTGTTAGAGGTGCAAAACCTGGATAAATCCTTACACATTTGGCCTGTGCCCAAAACCCACAAGTCTTCTGGATAGTCCAGGTGTTGTAAAATTGGAGGGTCATCCACATCTTTTAAAGAAGGCCAACACATCAGCTTCTTGGCTTTCTCTTTGTACATTGGCCTTCAGCTGCCACACCTGCTGTCTTCCACGTGGGATTTCTCCCGGTTCACGTATTTGAACTGCACCTCCTTTAGTCTGGAGCATTTCATGGTATACGGACGTTGCTCCCTTCACAGGCAATTCGTGCTTCATTCTGTCAAGTACACTCTTGTGGGTAGGATAATATGAGCTGGAGCCATGTTTTCTATTTCCATGTTTTGGTACCTCAAATTGCACACTCTCTATGTCCTGGTTATCCAACTGGTACTGCAAAAGGCAAGCTGAATTGACAATCTGGCCTGCTGCATCTTCCAAGTGAAATAAACTGCGAGAAAAGCCATGTACGTTCTTTTTGGAATTTAGCCGAAGATACAATTACGCCCAAACCATACCTTGGGCGGCGCACAATATTGCCCGTCGAATATGGAATCGCGCATTACACAGTATTACTGATGCTTCTTTTATCGAAATATAGCCTGTGAAGTAAGCTAAGGGCCTACTAGCCCGACTTCATACTAAGCTGGGCTGGAAGATTCGTACGACCGGTATCTTTCATCTAAATGGGCAGTTACACGCTAAACAGAATTAGTTTTAAAAGTAGTTAAAGAAAATTCTTGAAAAGCAGTGTGCAGCTGTAAACAAAGCTTAGTTTATGTGGCAGTTATCTAACCGTTTTTGAATACTAAAAAATGTGTGCAACTGAAATTGTGGTGAGACATGAAGGAATTTCATTTCATATCTTCTGAAGTAAAATGGGCAAGTACGTAAAAGTATATGGCTCATTCCATGAAGTTGGGGCATATTATGTGACATCCAAGTGAAATTTTCAAAATGGATATTTTCCAACTCTTTCTTCTTTTTTAGGTTCTACATTTACCAAAGTCCAATGTAGAACTTTTTATTTTAATGTAACATTTGGTGTAAAATAACCGCACATGTTCAACAGTTGGATGACATTTCCAAAAATCCTGATGCTACATGGACACCATTTCCCATTTCCATATCATTTTCTAATAAATTAGCTTAAGTTGTGGGCCAAGTTTCTATACCTCAATTAACTAACTTGGAACCACAAATACATGAAAAGAAACCAGATTTGTCTAGGTTGAACATAACTTAACGAACAAGACATCGTAGATTAACTGTTTTATGTAAAAACTCATTGAAAAGTGACTCTTTATTTTGCAATTTGTATAATGAATTTAAATAAAGTACATATCAATATTTGTTTGATGTAAAGTACTCTATAAACCATGCACATTGATTACATTATAGTCATAAAGTAAGTATATGAAGTATTATTTACCTGTATAATGTTATAAAATGCACTACCGATGCTACATGGACACCGCGTCTTGTAACATTGTTAATAATAAGACTATTCATACTGTTACAATTATTTAAGTGTGAATGGTTTGTCTACTTGTTCATCATATCAAGTAGATACACAGAGTGAATTGCTTGAAATTTATCAAAACACTGTTCATGTAAAATTTACCTTTTCTGTGTACTTAAGTATTACGATGCTACATGGACACCGTGCCCTAAAATATTTGGAACAGCTTGAACAGGTGCATCTTTTTCAGATCAATAGAGAGGATGTACTATGATGTTAACTTTTTATGTTATAAGCACACGATAAAATTAATATCATGGATTGTAAAACTACAAATTACACAAAAAGATAACCTGCCATGAAGCATAAAACATAATTACCTATGATACACATACACCATTTCTTACAATTACACAATAACAATACACCATTGATCAAAGAAACTTAAGATGTCCACTGAAACAAACTTCATGCAGTGTTGTTCTTAAAGTACCCTTTGTGATCTTAGTCTCTTTGCTCGTTTCTGATTGAATCATCCTCTATTATTGATAAAGATGATTGAAAAGTTTGATCACTTAAAAAGTCAGTTTGCAAAAAAATAATTTAATTGCCATGATGGATTTCTTTGGAAAGGTACTAGTTTCTGAAAATGATGGGTTCCTTGTCTTCATCTCCATAAATTCCAGGACGATAGAACTGTCTTCTGAATTAATGTCAAGAACCTGCAAAGCAAAACAAAATAAACCCTATGGCTTAGTATCTTCATGGAACATTGTGTATTGATATTGGAGTAGATTATTTATTCATGTTGCACTTTTTGTGTTGCAGGAAAATATTTATATTAAAATCATGCTGGAGTATTTTATTTATTATTCATTTAACATGAAAAAGAATAGCAAAGGATAGAGAACTTAAATGATTTACAATTATTTGTTTTATTTATAGTAAATAAAACTAAAATAAGGGAAGGTTTATTGCGAATTCAGTGAAATGCTAATGGAAATGGTGTCCATGTAGCATTGTGTATTAATATATTTCATTAGATATACATCTCTCATAATATGCCTTTTTTCTGTAAAGTGTAGTAAAATGTAGGCAATGTTTTGCATGTTTTGGGTGATGGATAATTTCGAATGGGGTAATTGTTTTAGTCTAATTAGGCCAATTTTATGAAATGCTACATGGACATGGTGTCCATGTAGCATCGTACTGGTAAGCTATATTATTAACATTAAAAGAGCAAAAACTAATTCATTATTAACTTCAAAGTTTATTAATGATGTGATTCTACAAAAAAATTACAATTTCAACGAACTATAACGATACCCAATGCAAAATATTGCCCATGCTATGCCCGATGCTGCATGGACGCCAAATTATTATGGCGTCCGTGACTCAAAATTAATATCATAACATGAAAAGAAATTCTGATTCAGTGTTTCCCTTTCAATAAAAATGCATTAATAAATACAGACATACAAGCAACATTAAGAAATAATTACAATCGCACTTACCATTCACAAAACTATCCAATGTTTACATTTTGATGCTACATAAAAGTCCCGATGCTACAACGGGACACCAGCGACTGAAACCTTGATAAAACTAGTCCACATGTGGCAAATTCCAAACAAACCTGATAGCTATTGACCTCTATCCTTACAAAAAGAAATATGGAATGTTTTATTTATCTCCAGGGGGGGATTCCCACAAATTGCATAGGATGTTTATAACGATGCTACATTTTATGGTTAGGACACCATGCACACGGCACGGTATACTTTTTCATGAATATATGGAATGGTCTTCATGAAATTTATTCTCATTTGCAATAGTTTTCAATTGATAAATGCTCTTAATTTTGGAATATAATTTAAAAATGTATGATAGAGAACTACCCCCATTCAGCAATGAAAACTCCCGATGCTACACGTGTATATTTTGTGGACACCGTGTGTAGCATCGGAAAGGCAATTTTCATGTTGCTTGGGTGAAAAATCAGTCCAGCGTGACGAGGTGTTTTGGTCAGTAAACTATGAATACATGTATCTTTTATTAATCAAATCGATTTCCAAGCAATTCTATGATAGTTTTGCTTACATAAAACTCATATTAATTGTTGTGTTTTCCATGTCACGTTTTTTAGCAAAAATGGTCTTGGACACCACCTCATTTTTTTTTTTTTTTTTCTTCAAGGAAGGGTCAATTTTTTTTTTTTTTTCATGGCTCAATACTATAACCTAGTACTGTTTTTGGACACTAATTTTTTTTGATATACACATAGAGTAAAACAGTTTATAAGCTGCCTAAAGTACCAAATTCTGCTATTTTAACAAATGCCCCAACTTCATGGAATGAGCCATATATATATTTGGAATGGAGATTATGCAAGCAATTCATTATTCAGAATTGGGCTGGGTCTTTGTTTTATAGTCGAGGGGGTCTTTGTTTTATAGTTGGGTGGGTCTGTGTTTTATAGTTGAGGGGGTCTTTGTTTTATAGTTGAGGGGTCTTTGTTTTATAGTTGAGGGGGTCTTTGTTTTATAGTTGGGTGGGTCTTTGTTTTATAGTTGGGTGGGTCTTTGTTTTATAGTTGGGTGGGTCTTTGTTTTATAGTTGAGGGGGTCTTTGTTTTATAGTTGAGGGGGTCTTTGTTTTATAGTTGAGGGGGTCTTTGTTTTATAGTTAAGGGGGTCTTTGTTTTATAGTTAAGGGGGTCTTTGTTTTATAGTTGAGGGGGTCTTTGTTTTATAGTTGGGTGGGTCTTTGTTTTATAGTTAAGGGGGTCTTTGTTTTATAGTTGAGGGGTCTTTGTTTTATAGTTGGGTGGGTCTTTGTTTTATAGTTGGGTGGGTCTTTGTTTTATAGTTAAGGGGGTCTTTGTTTTATAGTTGAGGGGTCTTTGTTTTATAGTTGGGCGGGTCTTTGTTTTATAGTTGGGTGGGTCTTTGTTTTATAGTTGGGTGGGTCTTTGTTTTATAGTTGGGTGGGTCTTTGTATTATAGTTGAGGGGGTCTTTGTTTTATAGTTGAGGGGGTCTTTGTTTTATAGTTGAGGGAGTCTTTGTTTTATAGTTGAGGGGGTCTTTGTTTTATAGTTGAGTGGGTCTTTGTTTTATAGTTGGGTGGTCTTGGGTCTTTGTTTTTGGGTCTTGGGTCTTGGGTCTTTGTTTTATAGTCACCCAATGTTTCGCAGTATTATAATTTGTGAACTAAAACCAACGGAAAACGGAAACCATCGCGTTCAACAAAAACATTGCACGTGCGCTGCTTGTCTTGGCTTGTCTGTCGGAACAAGGATTTTCTGGGGAAAGTTGTTGCATTTAGTGCATGCATGCATGCACATCTCCTCGGTCGATCCCTGATTCCCTGTTGTCACGATGGTTCCAATCATATCACCTTATCTTTTACTGTAGTAACGGTACTACACACAAAAACCATCGCGCTCATGGGAAAGTCAAACCGCATGGTATTGTTTGCATTGCATGACAGTGACGAAACTGACGACAAGAAAAGAGACTTGAAGGCATTGGATAAAAGTTGTACAGTATTACAGTGTATGGAAATGATAATTTAATGAAGTACCATTGGAATTTAAACTTTATTTTTAGACCGATGACGAAATATTGACTTCAGCAATTTATAATGCTGAAAAACAGGTGAGTTGTTTTTTCTTTCGTTTATTAGTGTAGTGAATTTTCTATGTGTATTGGTGGTTTGTTCACGGGCACGCTCCCAACACTAGTACAGATGACAGTGGCGTTATTCATATTGGGGTTGGGGGGCAATAATGAAAGTCAACCGACAAGATTGTTCTGAGTCGAGCAATACGCGCGTATCGAGCGAACATTGTCAACTTTACACTTATTTTGGCAAGATTGAGGTATATTTAGTATTTTTTGGTTCTAAACAAACCGTTACTAAATAATATTGCAATTTGGGGACACATGGGCGCGTAGCGTGAGAAAAAATTTCATCTGTGTATTTTTGACCATCATAATTCCATGATTCCTCTTGTTAAATGAACCTACAGTGCCAATATCAACCGACACGACGTTAATATTGGGGGGGGGGGGGGGGGATCAAACCCCCCCCCCCCCCCCCCTCTGATTATGCCACTGACAGACAACAATTAATGAGGAAAATAGACCTACTCACGTTGAGGAACATCATTTGTGCCGATAAATGCTAAGCAGCTAGCTCGTTTTTTGTGATGATGTAAAATATATTTATTTTTTATTTTCTTGATATATCTCGCGGGTCGCAAAAAAAAACACTGGCTGGCCGTAGGTTGCCCACCCCTGCTTTAGTTTAACACGGTATGTCTTTTCATTGGATCTCAATATGTCAATACCGTAGTGCTTCCTTGTCTCTTTATTCCAAGGTACATGTATAACACAGGTACAAACTCTTTTAGTAATTTCACTACCCAGAATAATGATGTCCTTATTGACCCTGACTTTTTAAGAAAATTATATAGGCACCACATATTTTCAGGTTTATTAGTGGCAGTTCAAAAGATATTATGGATGGACATAATGATTTATACCCTAGAAGTTGGACTCATGAGGCAACATGAAAAAACTACAATATGGAGAGTGCTAACATTATCCCTGATGTCAACAAAACCTGGCACAAAGGTTGAAGTTGCAAATGTTGAAGTTGCGGATGTTTTATGAACAAAGTGAATTGCCAATAAAAGTGACAATATTCCATTCCTCAAGGTGTAAATACAGTTGATGTAAAGTAATCGCTACGGCTCAGGGTGCTATGTCTTGGGATGTATACTTGGTGTAAGATATTCATGAGTTAGACTTGTGTAAAGACTCTATAAGGTCGTCGCCTAACAAAATAAATTGGTATAATCCTTTAAAATATGTTATGCTAGGTTAATTCCTTGCAGTCTTACACTAAGGATAAAGTTGTCTTGGTAACATTTGAGAGGTAGAAAATGTGCACCACATGAATGTGTAAATACAGTTTAAGAATAGATAAATACTCTGGCTCAGGGTGGTACGTTCTGGTTTACTTTTGGGAGGTAAAATAAGTGTACGCTTTCAGGTACAAATAAAGTTTATGTCAAGGGTTGACAACCAGAAGGCCTTAACTCACTTTTTGGTCATTTTGAGATATTTGTACCAAAAATCCATTTTCCAAAGATTTTAAGTACCAATAAATCTTACCGGATACCCAAAAATAGCCTCAGTTGAGTTAAAAGCACAGTTCTTGTTTACACACAACTCAATGGAATACAATATATTAAAACAATTTTTTCACAGGATGTCCTTTTTTTAGTTAAAGCCTTTTGGTTGTCAACCCTCAAAGTATAGAAATTTTCTCCGGCTCTGAGTGTGAGTATGTTCTGGATATGGTTGTGAAGTAGATTAATGCGCACGGCCTCACGTTGGGCGCCAATTCTGTAACCTTTTTTATTTTTTCATTTGAGTAATTATCTAATTATATATCCATGATGAACTGTGCTTGCAGGTTGGGGAGGGGTTGCTCTTTCAGATACAGATTAAAGGTGCATGCTATCACATTTAAGAAGACAATATAGCAATAAAATGATAACTCACTTCTAGTATCCGCAGTGTGATGTATTTCAAACTGTTAATGTTTAATCACACACAAAATATTTTCATGTATAACAATTCCACCTTATTTGAAACACATATTCATGACATACGACCTATATATATTGCATAAAAGTAAACAGTTAAGATTCGTCTTCAGAGGATTCATAAGAGTGATTTTAAAACTCGAGCTTTATAAGGTAAGACCAAGGTCTAAAGTTTGACATTGGTTCCTAATTCATGAAGATCATGAATTCTTAAACATTCTTGATAAGTTGAGTTCAAAACTTTAAGAAGAATAACTCTTCATAAGATGAATCTTAACTTGTATTAAATAGGACCCTGATGCAACAACAGTGTCATAACAGTATACACATTCTGACTGTATACAAAGTCAAGCTCTAAGTGCCATAACAGTAAACACATACTGACTGCATACAAAGTCAAGCTCTGAATGCCTTGTCTGCCTGTTGATTATTATCCATAGATACTATGAACATAAATTTGTATCACACATACTGATCAACAGTACAACTTATTTACAGTATACAGGTATTACTAAGAAATATAAAGAATGCGAGGATCAAGTGTACTTTAGTTCCCATGCATGCATCAATTAAATGGTACAACAATTGCCGCGCTATAAGTACTTTATTCTGGTAAAGACTTGATGCATGGCTGGCACCTAAGGCTAATGAAAGTTGATTTCATTTTTCCCCGTAACCCGCCCGTGTTGGTTTTTTCGACCGCGTTATGAATGCCAAATTAACAAAATCATTCATATTTGAAATTTTCCATTTTCTTCCGCCGTTTTTGAGATAAGTTTTTCGGTGTTTTCCTTAATTTCCTTCATCGAACATCGCATTTTGTTAACATTCTGAATCAATTGGAATCTAAAAATAGAAATCAACTTCGATGATCACCTACGGCTTGTTCGTATACATCCGCGCAATTTAGCTGGTGTGTTGGAGCTGCTGTAAACACGGAACAGTTCATGTAAAAATGCAACGGTTGGATGACGTAAATTTTTGGATGGTGAAATGGTCGTTATTTTGTAAATAATGAACTGCTGCAAAATAATGAATAATGAAAAAGTTAACTCATTATGGTTTGAACCAAATGTTACGGGAAACATGGAATCAACTTTCATTTAGATGTACAGAGTGTAGTGTTAGTTGGTGTCATTGTTTGTTTAAGATACAGAGTGAGTAAAAAAACCAACAATACAATGGTAGTGATTAGAAACCATCTTGTTTTAAAAACCAAGTAAAACATTTATTAGTAACTTTGTGTGAAAAAACCAAGTCAATTGCATTTACTGTTTGTCCTGGGTGAACCTCTTTACGGAGGCACTCAATTTACATGTTTGTCCACAAGGAATCTAAAACATGCATAAAAACAACAATTGATGTGGAAAAACTTACTAATTAATGTTGCAAATGAAATTGAACCCATGTTATGAATTGTGTTCCAAATTTGAATAACAATATGACGTATTGCCAAATTTGTTGGCGGGATATTCAAATGTGAACATTAAATGGTGGACAAACATGTGAATTTGGTATCAAAGTAAAAGGTTCACCAAAGACAAATGGTAAATGTGATTGACTCCATTTTTCATACAAAGCTGGTAACAAATATGTCATTCATACAAATCAAGGTGCCCTGGTCTTAGACTAGAACTATATCTAGTTCGTTTGGTCAATTATTGTATGTATTTATTATGAACGCACCGTCGGGTAGACGAGTGCCACTGTTGTAAAAGTGTATGTTCAAATAAATAAATAAAATAAAACAAAGTTTTAAAAAAACCATCATGGTTTTGAAAACAAGATGGCTTCTTTCCACTATTGCAGGGTTATTTTTAT
Organism: Ophiura sarsii; assembly: GCA_035610835.1. Classification (NCBI taxonomy): domain Eukaryota; kingdom Metazoa; phylum Echinodermata; class Ophiuroidea; order Amphilepidida; family Ophiuridae; genus Ophiura; species Ophiura sarsii. Next base: position 129,984,009 of record CM069441.1, on the reverse strand, counting down.
TTACCCTGTATACTCCCCACAAAAAAAAAACATTTGAAGAAGAATATGGAGCAGAAATGCGTTTGCATTAATTTGCTGGAAATAAGTTAAATTGTCAACAGATTTTGCACTGCATTGTTCTTTTGAATAGCAAATATGATAAATGCTCTATAGGGAAAAAAATACAAATGCTACAGTGTGTATCAAAATTATCCGATTATATTTGCAAGGAGTGGATCTATGTATCTTTTGTAAATATCTTAAGTGTATCTTTTTTGTTTTCTACTTAACTATTGCATCCTTATTGTTTACATGTACATCTTGTAAATGCTTTAAAAAAGTTAGATTTATGTATCTTACAAATTAAACCTTGAGGGTGTTATTCCAAATAAAGAAGAAACTGATAAGAGTTACCTATTTTTGTTTTTGTGAATCATTTCCTATCTGTCCAGTCATAATCTGCATAATTATATTTATTATGGTATTCCAAGCAGGCTTCTCGTTAGGTAACAATATTATGGGGTCCACTGGACCCCATAATCTACCAATTATCAAAATTATGGGGTCCGAGAAGAAATTATGGGGTCCAAGTCAAAAATCCCTGATGGCCTGGCTCATCAACATCCACGCCATGACTTTCAAAAAAATTATCTTGACACACGATTAAAAATTATTGCGTCCAGATGGACGCAATAAAGAGTCAAGTTTAAAATGTACTGCGTTTTTTGCAAAAATATT